>CM034312.1:14238524-14838524 GCA_019925795.1 Dendrobium chrysotoxum | reverse complement strand
AGCACATTCGACTAGACTTGATGCACTCTTTATTTAAATTTAATCATTGTGTGCACCTACACTTGTTAGTTCTAATCCTTACAAGAAATATGTTAGTTTAGAAAAACATACAGTAAGCAATATAGAGGAAGAGCTAATTATATATTCGGGTTTATTTGAGACAGCTGCAATTTTTTGTAAATGTGGTTATAAAACTACTGTGGAAAAAGTGTATTTTTAAAGCCGTTGTTTCTAACTTCCTGGCAGAATTTTTTTTTTAAAGTAGTAAAAAAGTTGTGACCAAGCATAAATTGTGATTGAGATCTGAAAAACAAAACAGTAAGAAAACTGTTCCAAACGAAACCTCCATATGCCCTAGCAATTAAAATTAGTAGGCATAGAATTAAATGTCTTTGCTTGCCAAAATCAATTTATTAAGAAATTGACCTTACCCTAATCAAGAATTCTTCATTAGTTCCTGTTTGTGAGTTGGGGCATTCGGATGTGCTTTTGGATTTGGCCATCCCTATGGCTCCATCTGTCATACTTGTTGGTTGTTTTGATTCTGAGGTAAATGTTGGCATTAATGTTAACTTGCATGATAAGGATGTTCCTGTGTGCAACAATTCTCTTAGTTCTTGTGTGTCCCCTTTAATCCAAGGGGTTGGTGTGGGCATTAATAATGAGGCTATGAATGATTTGGGTTTGATTTTGGCTTGTGATCAGCAATTTGTTACTTCCCATGTCGTGGGTGAGAAGGTTTCTATGGAAAATGATTTTTGTCAAGTGAACTTAGAGAATGGTGGTTCTCCTTTATCTGAATTGGCCTTGTCGGCCCTTATCGATGTGTCTATCTCTCTTATTATTAATGATGCCTTGAATGCCCGTTTGGCTTTAAGTTTGAAAGTTTCTTGTGTGGTTTAATCTGAATGGCTAGAAGATTGTTCCTCCTTGGATGGCTAGGCTGATAGGGATGAAATGTCTGAGTCCAGAGATGATTTTCAAGATTTGTTTGGTTTGAATGTAGCCCATATAGAGGATGAAGCCCTTTCGATTGGGGTTACTAAACGATGTATGCGAAAAAACAAAAAGAAATAAAAAAGTAGGACTTTTTGCTGGTTTTTGGTTTTCTCGGGTTTTTTGTTTTGTGATTTTGATGGCCCGTCTATGGGGTTTCTGTTGCTGGGGTTGGCTGTTTGGTTGGTTTGTTGCTTCTGCCTTTGGGTTTTTGGCTGCCTGTTTCATGTGCTGTTGCTTGGTTGGGGCGTTGGACAATGATGAGGCAGTTTCACTGTTCACCCCTCTGGATGGCCAGGGCTTAATTTGGCAACCTTGGTGGATGTTCTCTTCGTTTTGATGCGGTTTGGGACTTCGTGCTGCGGGCTTTTATGCCGCCAATGGATGGTCCTTGCCTGGCAACTGGGTGGCGCTGCTGAGTCTGATTGGCCTCATGGCCTTCTTAATTCTATTCTAGTCTTATTGTTTTTTCAGGTGGTCTTGTATTCTGTCATTTTTCATTCGTTGGCCTCTTTTGGGTCTTTCTTTGTACTTTTCTTTTCTGTTAATGAATGAATCTTAAAAAAAAAAGTGATTCTTCTGGCTTCAAAAATTAAAAAAAAAATGTGACTCTTATGGCTTACACTTTGAAGGAATTATTTTGTTTCATTAGGTAAGGTTTAGGGTGTTTTCAAATTAAATATTAATAAAATAATGTATAATAATTAATATTAATGATGTAATTAATTAATTTTTCTGATGAAATATTACAGTATAATTAAGATTAAATTTATATTAATTCTTTTGTTGATTGAGCTTTTTTATGTTTAGTACATAACAATATGCATCATTTTGTGATGCATTTTTATAGTAAACATTGATATTTGTTTTGATTGTTTACTTCATATTACTTCTTTATAAAGAAATTTTATGTTCATAATTTATCGACTTTTTTAATATTTATCGTATCGGTATGAAAACATTAACATATCTGCTCACCTCACGTCAGTTTTCTATGCTTCATAAGCAATTATTGATCGTATAATTTTTTTGAAGGGGCTGTTTAATTTACTGAAAATGGAATATAAAGTATTTCAATATTTGATATAACAAAAAAAAAATTGCAGAAAAAATTTTTGGTTTTTTTTTTACTCTATGATTCATTTTTGTTGTATTAAAAATTCAATCATTTCATTTGAATTTCATTTTTATCACAAGCTGACTACATCATTGCCACCGCTTCCCCTACTGCTAGCTGCCGCCACTTGCTATTCACGGTTGAGCTCGCCGACTACACCTGTCGGCAGTCATTGCCGCCCACCAATTGATGCTTGCTATCGTTGTCTGTCACCATTGTGCCATTGCTAGCCAATCATCACCATCATAAGGCTTTATATTACTTTCTCTTTAGTTCATATATATATATATATTATGCTGATTCAAACAACTCTAAATATTTCTTTTAATTTGTATAAAAAATATGCTTCAAAATTAATCATCATTTTGATTACGCATTCTCTATTATTTCATGATCATATAAAAAAATTATAAAAAATCTAATATTTTTTTTACTAATTGAATATTTTTATTTCATAGCACAATAAAAACATAACATCAGCACAACTGTACAGCCATTGGGTGTACAGAAATCAAACACCTTTCTCTGTCTCTCATTATCCTTCTTAGATATTTTCTTTTCAGAGCAGAGAGCATTCAATGAATGTCACTTCAGCTCATAAAAAATTAGAGAATTGAAGGTTTATGAGAGGACAATATTGCCCTAATCCAATCACATAAACTGCTTAACTTAAATCAACGGTTCATGCTCCAAACTTGCTGAGAAGTGAGTTATGTGAAGCTTGATGGTTCCTTTGCATGTTATAGTGAAGTGGTTTTAAATACCAATCACTCCTTACAGCTTCTCATTCTTCTCTTTATCGACTTCTCATTCTTGCTTCTTAATTGTTTGTCACCTTATTCTTCCTATTCTCCTCTTCCTCTTCTCGAGATGCTTTCAAGAACCAGAAGCATCTTTCACATTGAAGAAGGGGAAGGGGATTATGATTTCAGTAATGGACTTTTTGCAGTAGACACAGATGGACTTGTTGGGCTTCAGATCCTTATAAAACATGGTGGAATTGATTCCAAAGTCTTGATCAAGTCATCAATGAAGAAGAATAAACCAGTACTTCAGCACTTATCAGCTGAGTTTCTCAAGTCCTGCTTCTCATGCAGTAATGAGCTGAGCCTTCAAAAGGAGGTTTACATGTATAGGTATGGATTAGCTACTTAGGCTTCCTTTGAGACGGCTTTCTTCCTTATATCTAAAGCAGTTTTTTAGTAAAAAAATTATTTAACTAGAAAATTTTGTACTATAAGAAAGCAGTTTTCATTTGGACAATTTTCTTACTATTTTTAAGTAGCTCTAAGCTTTAGTCTCTTGAGAATCTAAAATTCAACAGTGAACTATTAAACGTTAGATTCTGTTCAAGTTTAGTTGAGATTTGAAGAAGAAATCATGAACTGTTCAAAAGAAAAAAAGAAAAAAAAAAAGTCCTGATTTATGCAGATCAATGAATTTCATGTCAACTTATTAATATTCTGATAAACAAACATTCGGTCAACTAATTGGCATGATTATTGAAGAAGCAGGTTCTCTCTGACGAGCAGCCTGTGTTCTCCCTTTTATGATTTGTAAGTAAATAAGCTATATATCTTTGATGAAAATTCATAGTTAATGATTTGATTTATTGCTGCTTATTTAGGGGTGATCAAGGATTTTGTAGTGTGGAGTGTCGGTATAAGCAAATTTTGCAAGATGAGAGAAAAGAAGCTGATTCAACGAGAAGGCCCAGATTCATGAGGATGCCTGATCATCAGCCTAACAGATCCAAAATTCAAGTATCTAACGAGAGATCTAAGATCCCTGTTGCTGCGTGAATAAGCTTAATGCTTTGGCTTTTTCTTTTAACCTTTTGTGCGAGGCTTGCAGTAATATAATACAGCCTAAGCTTTTGCTGAAGAATGGTAGTATGAAGAATTAAAATTTTAATTTTTTTACCTAAAAAACTGCTTTAAGAAGCAGTAAGAAAGCCGTTCATTATACAACACAACATAAATATAAGGCTTCACTGTGCACAGCATCAGAGAAGTGAGATTGGCTAACATTCAGAACCTTACTCATCAGTTAAATTATACCTATTTCTCAATTGAACATAGAAATAAAATAAGAAGTAAAATTAAACTACCCATTACATCAAAACTCTCATGCAATTCAGGAGAAGTCATCATATAAATTAAAGCTTCCCCTTAAATTATACACAATATGTAATCTTTTCAGCAAGAAAATAGTATTTATCAGAGCTAGTAACACAGAATGAAATAGGATATCGACTTCATAAACTAATCACAACAGACAAGCAATTGACCCAAATCAATTGCCTTTCACTAAAGCTCAAAGAGTATTTGTAACTTTGTGTAAAGAGTTGTTCATATGGTTGGTCGCTACTAAATCAGTAATTCATGAGCTGAAATTAGGCATTTCTAGGACTTTAAAACATAAGATGTGAAAATAATATATGAGAATGCAATAGACGAGTACCCACCAAAGAAGACTTTTCTAGTGATACCAGCACGTTTTCAATTTTTCTATTTCTTGTTAGCTGAACCTCCATGTGTACCTCTAGTTTTGTTTGATGGTTTGTCATAAAGCTTCCATTTTTTTTTTCATTTCAAGCCATTTTGCAATATATGAGCCACAACGAATCTTTATTGACTATCTTTGATGGGTTTCAGGGGCGGAACCTCTTTGTTGTCGGGGGGCAATTGCCCCCCAAAAAAAAAAAAAAAATTATATGATTTTTTAAGTAATTTGTTCATCTTCATTTATTTTTTAGCCTTTATTACAATGATTTTTAGGTCGAACCCCGACAGGGAGCGCTGCCCCCTTGGACCTCCGATATATATGCCTTATAAGTTTGCCTCCCCCGAAAAATTACGGCTGATTCCGCCCCTGATGGGTTTGGTTTCTTTTGTTCTTGGGAAGAAGAGAGTTCTGAATTAGTATACTTAAAATCGGCATTTTTTGTCACTAATGCAGAACCTTTCATGAGTTTGTTGATACTCTTAACTTCCTTTCTCCCTTTTCTATTCGAATGATGTCAATGACATCATCAATGAAAGATAAATATTCTTTTTTGAGAATTTGTATCCTTAAAGAATCAATTCAACGTAATCTAGCTAAAAATTATAAATTATTATTTTCTTAAAATAAACCCTAAGGAGAGTTGCATCTTTGTCGCATTCCATTTGGATGCATTTTCAGCTAGAAAATTGTTACATTCCATTTGGTTGCATCTTTGTCATGTTAGATATTCTTTTGTTGAAGGCATATAGCTCCAACTAGTTAATCAGAAGAATTAAACCATATGAAACTATCTAAGAATTTCATTCCTTCAAGGCTCCTCCATTTATTCCCTAAAACTCCATTTATTCTACTAACTTGCTTTAAGTTTGCAGTTCTCAAAAAGAATATGATCAATATTCTCTAGATCTCTTGACTATATGTATCTTAGTCTATGATTTATCAATGCCTGCTTGAAGATTTTAATGTAGGGCAATATTAATTCAAAATGGCAATATATATAACTTCAACAATTCAAATCCTTTGCATCATGAAAAAAGAAATAAGAGGGAACCAATGGTCACTAATTTACAGGCTTTTTCAGCATGAAGGTATGAAATGCAAACAATATGCACTTTATTTAAGCTCAACAAGACTTTTGATTAACTAATTCTACATTCATCAAAAACACTATGATCATCCTACAATCAAAGCACTATCATTACATTTGAATGTTTAAATATTTAATTTATCATCATAATCTCAATGTCATTAGCCTTATACTATCTATTTGGGATTAGCTTTATAAAGTATATATAATTCACCATTCATTCATAATCGTTAGAAATTTAGGAGGAATCTTGAGAGCTTCTTGAGCCTTCTTGCAAGAGAGATGGAGACAGAGAAGGGATGACAGATTTTAGAGGAGAAAAATCAACCTAAAGGTTTATTCAATTTTTCCCAAATTATACATCAGCCTATAAATAGGCATTTACATTATTGTGGTAACTTGCAGGATCAACCTATCCTAAAACTGGACCAACACCTCACAATCTCTACCTTGGTTTAGGTTTTACAATCAAAGAACCATCTGTGCACCTAATGCGATCTAACTGGCTTCCTACACTAATTCCATGAGCAATCCCGCCGAATCGAGCCAATTCACGCTTGCGAACAGCCTCCACCGTGCGTTCCAATCCACGGCTCTAGCTCACGCTCCAGCACTGACTCACTAGTCTTCCTCGGACACTCGTACACGCTCCAACCTGCGACCTCTCACTACATCTATCTGATTCTGAGACTGCGATCAACCTGTTGCCCCAAGGTTCTTGATCATTCCTTCCTTGATCCACTGCTCTGATACATAACAGCTAGCCAAATGACCCTGAAGCTCTTGAATCTGAAACTCCACCTCACGCGAAAAACCACCTGTTCTATTTCCATGCACGCGGTCTGATCGCGCTCCCAATCTTGATTACAAGGTTCATCATTCAGTAGCCAATTGATCACCAACATCGATTTCAACAAGTCAAACCGCCTACCCAGACTTCACCTTTGTCTAGATTTGCTCATACATCTTCGACATTCCTTGATCGGTGTTTTCAAATATGCCTACATCTCTTCGCCCAAGAACTAACACCATTCTAGTTTTTGCTTAAGTGTCCAACCCTTCAATCTCTTCTTGAACAGTTCCTTGGATCTCCACCAGTTTCATGAGCAAATATCTGATTCTACTCTAGACCCACGGGAGCCGCCAAGCTATTGCAAACTGTAGACTATGAATGTGTCATTGATGGCTTACAAGCACAGAACCTTCGAATCTATTGCAAGGCACTGCTCCCACTTTTGTCAAAATGCTATAAACTGACCATTGGCTCAAAACCCGCATGCATGAGCGTCTTGCTTGTGCTTTGAGCCCATGCACGACCTGCCGTGAGTTCTTCTCTGCGTGAAGAAATCTGCTTGCGACACCACAATGGCCTGCCTCTTTGCCATCACTATATTGTGCCTAGGCCCATTCGTGATACTGTCCAGTACAGCTTGTCCTACTACACTCCAGCCCGTGCTCCACTTGCGCCACGTGCACGTTTGACCGCGCCACGCAAGACCCTCTCCTGCGCGACAATCGTGCCTAGCGCAACACGCGCTGCCTCCTACGCAGCACCTGCCTACGCACGTGAGCCCTACCATCCGTCGCTCAACGCTCGTGCGTCTAGGAACCTGGCTCGTGTAGTTTCCAATTGTGCCTATGATCTTCCACGCGAATAACTCGATGTGTGACCTCACAATTTTCTTGAACAAGAACTTTCTTCTTCCTCCTTGCTCAATCAGCTTCACCAGGCTCTAATACCATTTGTTAGAAATTTAGGAGGAATCTTGAGAGCTTCTTGATCCTTCTTGCAAGAGAGAGGGAGAGAGGAGGGATGATAGATTTTAGAGGAGGAAAACTAACCTAAAGCTTTATTCAATTTTTTCCAAATTATACATCAGCCTACAATACCTATAAATAGGCATTTACATTATTGTTGTAACTTACAGGATCAACCTATCCTAAAACTGGACCAACACCTCACACTAATGATTGTTGCATGAGGTTTTAAATCTATTTATGACTCATTTAGTTATGATTTTATTTCTACTCAACACTCATTTTGAGTACGTGAAATACTAACATTTGAGGAACTGCGATGATATTTGTAGACTTGAAAATACATATTAACTTCTATCTATCCCCAATCAAATAATAGAATCGTGAAAATTCCTCAATTTTCAAAACATGTTTCAAACCTCAAAATATGGATTGAAGACTTGAAATGGAAAAACATGTAATAAATAAAATGAAAGCTGACAAGGGGTTCTTATAAGTAATTTTTTTTAGGGGGGGCACCGGGCACGTGCCCCACTAATGATGCCAGTGCTCTGTATACGCAAGCTCATCTTCATTTCTCGCAATGTAGCATTGAAATGTATTATCCACGCAAGTATTTAGGGCATGGCGGAGAAGGGCAACAGGAGGTTATGATGGAGGGTAGAGCTTTATATTAATTTCCAATAAAACATCTTCTTGATAGAGTAAACCAAAACATCATTACTGTTATGGAACTCCTAATTCTTGAACAGGTAGTGAATGCTAATAATTTTGATCGACAGACTGTAAGGCTACTATTTTCATACCTAATTCTCAGAAAATTCTGAGACCGCAGCATAATATCAACCAATATTATGAAGCACGCCCAGTCCACTTCAGATATTAGCATTACGATTAAGCTATCAAAAAAAAAAAAAATGACGGGCTACATCCTTGAAAGGTATTTCTGCTATTTGTAGCAACTAATTTCATACCTCACGAGGATCTGACTTAATAATTCTTCGTGTAACAAAAGCTTGAACAGAACACCCGAAATTGCTAGTTCTTCTGTATGATAATACAAGGATGTAGAGTAATAACTTGATTGTTCTCAATTCGGCTAGTGATGATGTCGTGCCCGCTGTGCTCGTTTCTGAATCGTGAATGCTGTTAACTGTTGCTTGAACTTGATGGTTAGTCCTTCTAGTGGGAAGGATGAGGAGATGTTGAGAGATGATCATACTGAGGATTTGGCTTTGACTGCTGTGCCTGAGATAGGGGTGTCAATATTTGACACGACACGACAACCCGACTCGAACCCGACCCGGAAAACCCGACTCGAACCCGACCCGAGTTCAAAACGGGTCGGGTTCGGATTCAGGAATTCGACCCGTTTGAAAAACGGGTCGGGTTCGGGTTGACCCGACGGGTTGCCGGGTCAACCCGTTTACCTGTTTAAGGCCCTGCCCGAGAAGCCTGCCCGTCCTGCCCGCGCGCATCCGCGAACGCCAGCAGCGCGCCCGCGCCCGCGCGCCCGCGCCCGCACGCCCGCGCCGGCGCGCCCGCGCCCTCGCCCGGGCTCACCCGCGCCCGCGCTCGCCCGCGCCCGCGCTCGCCCGCGCTCGCCCGCGCCTGCGCTCGCCCGCACCCGCGCGCTCGCCCGCACCCGCGCCGCGCGCTCGCTCGCACCCGCGCGCTCGCCCGCCCCGCACCCGCGCGCTAGCCCGCGCGCGCCCACGTGCGCCCGCGCGCGCCCGCCTCGCGTCCGCCTTCCTGACCCGGGTCGGGTCGGGTTGACCCGCCAACCCGACGGGTCGGGTCCGGGTCCGGTTTTCTGACCCGTTTCCCTACCCGGGTCGGGTTAGGGTCAACCCGTTTAGCTGCGGGTCATTGCGGGTTCGACCCGAACCCGACCCGAAACCCGATTTTGACACCCCTAGCCTGAGGGACAGCTCATGAGTAATTCTTTGGTTGATTGTAATGTGGTCCCTAATGTTTCTTCTCCTACTATTTAGTTGGATGGACATCTTGTTGAGGTCCCAGTTAATTTAATCTCTTATAATGCTTTGGTTGCCCATGTGGGAGAAAGACGGGGGGTGATAGTGTTTTAGCTCAGAAAGATTTTTTGCGTGATGATCATTTTTGGGTGGGTAAACGTCCAAAGCGTAAATCCAAAATATAGCTCTTTTCTGGTGTGTTTGGTGGCTGCCGTGTTGGTGATTTTGTGTCTTCTCCTATTTGGCTTCTTGGTGCTTTTTCTGGATGTTTTGTTTTGTTGGCCAAGCGGATTTGCTAGTTTGGTTTGGGCAATGATGTGGTTCAGGCTCATTACTCTCGATCTGTGGCTAGTTGGCAACCTTTGGTGGTGGTTCTTCTTAGCGGTGCTGGCGGTTGGTTGGCTTTTTGGTGGATTTTTGCACATTCACTCATCTGGATGGTTTGTGCCTGGATTCGGAGTGGTTGGTAGTCTTTGCCAATACTGAGCCTGGTGACTTTTGTGCCTACTTATCTTCTCGATTGATCCTCCATTTTGTAACTTTCTATTGTTTTCTGTTTCTTCTTCCGGTCTTCTGCTGTTTTGGCCCTTGCTGTACTCCTTTTGTCTTCATGGAATAAATATTTTTCTTTTAAAATAATAATAATAATACATGGATGTAGCGTAAATCTCATTACTTTGTGGGCATGCAAGACATCTTCCAAAGCTTCAACAGTCCCATTTGCCGTGAAAATGCTCAAAGAGTCTCAAAAACTAGAGAAATTATTACCTGAGGATCCGGACGCAGCATGTGTTGACTCCAATCAAAATTGATCACATGCCTGTATCTTATACACAGATTCTGTATAAGTCACATGCCCTATTTTCATTGGAGTCCAGACGCATCCGGACTCCGCACGTAATAATTTCTCCAAAATCTGACACAGATTGCGATGCGGCTGTTCCCGTAGTTCACCTGCATCTATAGTGCCCCGGCTATTGTTGTTATTAGCAGTGTGAATCATGCCTCATTAGCAAGCTAGGGCTCGCTCGTGCGCCGAGTTCTATCACCTAACTTGTTAGCTCGCGAGTCAATTAATTTAAAAAATATTAATATAAAATATTCTTAAAATATATTAAGATTCAAAATTTTAAAGACACAGAATTTTAAAATATTTAAAAATTATGTCTCATTTTTTTATTTAAGAGATTTATTATTTTTTTTCTTATACTTTTTATCATTTTATTATAATAAATGCATAAATCAATTTATTTTTTCTTTTATAATAACAAGCTGGCTTTTGAGCCGGCTCGAATCAGAGCTTGAACTCGATTAATTAATCAAGCTCAAGTTCAAATTTGAGCTGACTCGAGCTCAGCTCGACTTATTTACACCTCTAGTTATTACATTCATCTGCAATCCTTGTGAAATTAAAAGAAATATTATTTCAATACTAAAATATAGTAAAATGGTAGCATAAATTCTTTCTTTTTTTAGCACCACGTGGTAGTCATGCCTACAACTCGCTTTCTTGAAATCGCTTTTGGCAATTTTACCTTTCTTAATTCGTATTTAACTATACTTTATTATTAAAATTCTACTTATATGAGCTTCCAGTGAAAATTATATATTTTTATAATCTTGATTATCAAAAATTTTCAGTAAATCTAAATAATAATTATTACATTAAATATAAAACATTTTTGTTTGTTAAATCTAAATTTTGGTTAAATTTAAACATTTTTGTTTGTTAAATCTAAAAAATTATTATATGATTTTTTAGGTAATTTATGCCCCGTCATTTATTTTTTAGTCTTTATTACAAGGGTTTTTAGCAATTGCCCTCCCTAAAAATTTTAAAATACTATGATCTTTAGGCAATTGCCCCAAGCATAAATAAACACATTGTGTAGAGGTGTTATTATTAGGGAACGATGAACCAAATGCAAAGACAAATAGTAAAGAGAATCCAAAAATATCCTTACTACCAAAATTTATTCCGGGGGGCCGCAAAAATATCCTTACAACTAAAATTTGTTCCGGGGGCGCTACCCCCGGAAACCCCCGCAGGGGCGCTGCTCCTTAACCCCGCGACCTTACCGGTTAGGTCGAACCCCGCCAGGGGGCACTGTCCCCTTGGACCCCTGGCATATCTGTGAAATCTCTACACTTTTACTTATAAGTTTGCCTCCCCTGAAAATTAAGGCTGATTCAGCCCTTGAATATATGCATAGCTATTAGTTGCTTTGCATGTATTTCTTACAGATAATTCGTTGAAAATATGCCAAATAAAAATTTTCGACAAAAAATTAAACATCGGTAAATGTTTCTTATGGGATAATTGGCGATCGTTAATTTCCATAAAAAATCCAAAGAAAATAACAATTATAAATGAAAAATTGGTCTTTATCGAAAAAAAAAAAAGTTCGTCAAAAATTATTATTTATTGTACAATCTCTATTTTTGATCTCCTAACTTCTTTTTTGAAATGATCACCACCCAATACTATATTTATCTCACTTGATAAGAAATCTTCTCTATTTCATAGCTTTGTCTTGTATCTCTCTACTATTTCTATTCTCAAGACATATCAAGAAGCCCTGCTCAATTTTAGCTAGAAATATGCATTAGTTATTGGAAGGAGTGCTCTTGGTCATCACACTTTAGACCTAATTTTATCACCTGCTATGTATTGTCAAACATATTGCTTATTAGCGGGTTTTCATGATAAAGTTTCATCTAGCTGATACCACTGATCGCAACAATGCTCATTTGGCAGTTAAGAATCTATATGGATTCATGAAATTGATTATTTTGAGACTTTTTTCTTAGAGTTTTGGTAGATCTGTGTATTATTCTCCTTATGACTATCACCATTAGGGCATCTCCAATCGAACTCCATACCGTTGTTTGGCGTCCGTGAACTTCTCCAATCGAATGACAAAAGACGTGCAATTCTCTCGTTCGTGAACAGTGCGAAGCCAATATTGACGTCGCACTTTCACAAACGTATTTTTGGCGGAAATAGAGAAAGCGGAGGAGAGAAATGCTAGCATGTGTGGTTGAGAAAGAATATACACGGAATATACTTTTTTGTGTTAAGAAATAGAGTTTGGTTGGAGATGAATTACTGTATTTTAAAGTATTACTATATTTTGGAGTGGAAAATGAGTTTTTCGGTTGGAGATGATCTTTAGTCAAGGGTGGCCTTTACTTCAAATAGATGTAAGCAATTTATTTCTTCGTGGTTCTCTCTTTGAAGCAATTTTTATATAATGATTTTTTGTATATGTTACTCAGAAGGAGGGCAAAAATTATATATTGTAACAAGTAGGGGTGTCAATATTTGACGCGACACGACAACCCGACTCGAACCCGACCCGGAAAACCCGACTCGAACCCGACCCGAGTTCAAAACGGGTCGGGTTCGGGTTCAGGAATTCGACCCGTTTGAAAAACGGGTCGGGTTCGGGTTGACCCGACGGGTTGGCGGGTCAACCCGAAAACCTGTTTAGAGGCTGCCCGCAAGCCCTGCCCGCTCTGCCCGCCCTGCCCGCGCGCATCCCCGAACGCCAGCGGCCCAGCAGCGCGCCCGCGCCCGCGCCCGGGCTCGCCCGCGCTCGCCCGCGCCTGCGCTCGCCCGCGCACGCGCTGGGCCGCGCCCGCGCTCGCCTGCGCTCGCCTGCGCTCGCCCGCGCGCTCGCCCGCACCCGCGCCCGCGCCCGCGCTCTCCCGCACCAGCGCGCTCGCCCGCGCTCGCCCGCACCAGCGCGCTCGCCCGCACCAGCGCGCTCGCCCGCGCTCGCCCGCACCAGCGCGCTCGCCCGCACCAGCGCGCTCGCCCGCGCTCGCCCGCACCAGCGCGCTCGCCCGTACCGGCGCCCCCGCGCTAGCCCGCGCGCGCCCGCGCGCTCGCCCGCGCGCGCCCGCGCGCTCGCCCGCGCGCTCGCCCACGCGCGCCCGCGCGCGCCCGCCTCGCGGACGCATTCCTGACCCGGGTCGGGTCGGGTTGACCCGCCAACCCGACGGGTCGGGTCCGGGTCCGGTTTTCTGACCCGTTTCCCTACCCGGGTCGGGTTAGGGTCAACCCGTTTAGCTGCGGGTCATTGCGGGTTCGACCCGAACCCGACCCGAAACCCGATTTTGACACCCCTAGTAACAAGTCATATATATGTTTGATACGTCATCGGAAAATTATCTTGATCGGGCACGAATCTCGAGGAAAAACTCAAGTTGGAAACTTCAAAAATTAATTCGGAGACTATTTAAACTCCGATTTCAGCAAGCTTACAGTCGAGCTGAGCGTCTCGGAAATACGAATCCAACAACACCAAATTCGACTCAATCCGAGCCCAAACGAGTCCAAATCAAGTACCCGAAGTGCTGTTGGAAGCATCAAACAGCAATTTGAGTTACCAAACGGTCTCCGATTTTGACGAGCTTATAGTCAAATCGAGCGTCTCGACGAGTCGAATCCAACGAGCCCAAGATCGTAGAATTCTGATATCATTAAGACCTTTAAATGCTTGATAAACGGTTCACGATCAAGGGATTCAATATCGGCCGTTCATCCGGATCACTCCTTATTTGCCCTTGATCCCTCATCTATTTACGGGCTATGCCACTCCAGAAAAACTATAAATAGCCCCTCATTTCTCTTAAGAAGGGAACCCAAGCCAAGAAGAGAAGAAGAGAAGAAAGAGAAGAAGAAGAGGAGAGAAGTCTAGCAGGGAATAACTCCTCCTCGACCACCGCCGGAACACCGCCGGAACTCCGCCGGAACACTGCCGGAACACCACCGAAGCACCACCAGGCGCCCGAGGGACGCCGGAGCTCTGCCCGACACGGGAGCAACGTCGGAATTCTGCCCGACGCCGGAATTCTACCCGACGCCGGACTTCTTTCTAAGTGACGCCGGACTTCTTTCCAAGTGACGCCGGAATTCTGCTCGACACCCCGAGTGACGTCAGAACTCTGCTTGTCCTTGTAACTGATACTCATTGTAATCTGATCGTCCTGAATTTAAAGGACGGATCAGCCTCGTGTACTTCAAACGACACTAGTGGAACTCTTTCAACTGGGCGTGGCCCCGTGGTTTTTTCCCTTTCCAGGGTTTTCCACGTAAAAATCCTGGTGTTACTATTTCGATTCTGTTTGTGTGCTGAATATACGTACAACGCTGAGACGGAAAATTAAAATCTATCGCCGCATATATTTGAGTCCGCAACAATGTTCAAACAAAATCCTCATGCTTATTTTAGTAAACTTAGCAAGGTCCTTCGTAAAGTTCTCATGTGAAAAAGTACAACTGATCACTCAATCTTAGGGGTGTCAATATTTGACACGACACGAAAATCCGACTCGAACCCGACCCGAAAATTTCGTGTTAGACCCGACCCGATTTCAAAATGGGTCGGGTTTGAGTTCCTGGATTCGACCCGTTTGAAAAATGGGTCGGGTTAGGGTTGACCCGTCAGGTTACCGGGTCAACTTAAAAACCTGTTTGAAATGAGCTGACCACACTGCCCAACTCTGCTCGCACTTGCCCGTGCGCTTGCTCGAAGCTACCAACGCCCTGCTCGCGTCGCATCTGAGGCTGCCTGCGCTTGCCAGCGACCGCGCGCGCGCCCGAGGCTCCCAGCGCTTGCCCGCTCTAGCTCGCCCATCCGTGCTCACCCGCTCGTGTCCGAACCCGCCCGCAGCCCGTCGTCCGCCGTCCTGCCCGCCCAACGCCCGCCGCCCTCCGCCTGCAGCCCGCCTTTCCGCAGTCCCGCCGCTGCCAGAAGCTCAACCGTGTCGGGTCGGGTCGACCCGGCAACCCGACAGGTCAGGTCTGGGTCCGAATTTCTGACCCGTTTACATACCCGAATCGAGTTAGGGTCGACCCATCTGAACCCGGGTCAATTCCAAATTCGTCCCAAACCCGACCCGAAACCCGATTTTGACACCTCTACTCAATCTAATGGTCATGCATAGTCCAGGGTTGGCTTAGGCTATGGTTTGTCAAACAATGATGGCAAGCCTATGGTTGGCGCTAGCAATATAATTCTTGATCAATAAATGAAGTATATCATAAAGAACTTAACTTGTGATGTCACAAGTCTAATGAAACTGAAAGATAAATTTTTGGTGATATGGCTGACCAGAACAATTTTGAAAAAACTATAACAATCAAATCCATATTCACTAGAAATTGAAAAATACTTCTTTATGTTGAAATATTTGACTCATTAAGAGTAATCTAATAACAATGTGAATGACTAATGAATCAAAACTATATAGTAGCCTTAGGAACTCCTCGAAGTTTAGATGTAATTGGATGAATTGCATGAAATATGATAGGCCTCATTCCGATATGACACCAAATGCACATATAATCATTGAGAGGTGTCCACAGGCCGATTAACCGCACGTTGATAAAGTTGATAGGCAATGATGCAAAACGTCACCACTAGGGCGCGTGCGTTCATCCTGCACATGTTGCTTATAAGAGAAAAAAAAAGGGTGGGTTGGCCCAGCCCCTTAAACTAGTTCAGACCAGTTTAGAGCCCAAATATGTCGGAAATTAGTCTAATCCAAGCTCAAATGAGTCCAAATCAGGGGCCGAAGCAAATTTACAAGGTTCAGAGTATAAATTGGATAATCAAATGATATCCAAATATAGTATGCTTATAGTCGAATCGAGCGGCTCGATAAGATAAATCCAACGAGCCTAAGAGCGCTTAATTCAGACATTGTTAAGGTACTTAAATGCATAAATAAATGTTATATGATCAGGGGAATTGATACGGGCCATTCGATGGAGCACACTGAATTTAGCCTGAATATTCTTCATATTTATAGAATTTGCCACTCACAAAAAATTATAAATAGGTCCATGCTTTCTTCATAAAGGGATCATTTGGCTAGAGATATGAGAGAGCTTTAAGGCTTCAAGGAACTTGGAATTCTACTCAAGCACCACTGCAGGCGATCTTCCGTTGACCACCGCCTGGTCGCATACCATCGTCGGACCACCTCCCGTCAGTTGACCGTCACCGAACCGCCGCTCATTCTCTGACCGCCACCATACCACCGCCATGTCCACCGACCGTCATTGGACCGCTACCTAGCAACCTACCGCTGTCGGACATCTACTCGATTTCCATCGACGTACTACTCCGACCACTATCACTTGTCAACTAGGGTCCCTTCGACCATCGTCGCTCATCGACTACGATCCCAC
Organism: Dendrobium chrysotoxum; assembly: GCA_019925795.1. Classification (NCBI taxonomy): domain Eukaryota; kingdom Viridiplantae; phylum Streptophyta; class Magnoliopsida; order Asparagales; family Orchidaceae; genus Dendrobium; species Dendrobium chrysotoxum. The sequence continues at coordinate 14,821,878 of CM034312.1, read as the reverse complement.
TGACCACCGTCGTCTGCCAACTACAGTCTCACTAATCATCGTTGCCCGACTATGGTCCTTCTGACCTTTGTCACCTGTCGACTATGATCCATCTGGCCACCGTTGCCCGCCGACCATTGTCCCTCAAATCACTATCGCTCTGTGTCTGTGGTCCCTATAACCACCGTAGTTCGTCGACCATCGTCCCACCGACCACCGTTGCTTGACTACGATCCTTCCGACCTCCGTTGTCCACCGACTACGTTTCCTCCAGCCGCTGTCACTCGTCAGCTATAGTCCCACCGACCATCATCACTCGCCAACTATGATCCCTCTAACCATCGTTGCTCGACTAAAGTTCTTCTGACCTCTATCACCCACTGAGTATGTTCCCTCCAACCTTCATGGCCAGCTGAAGACGACCCTTCCGACCTTCGTTGCCCAACAACTACGATCCCTCCGACTACCATTTGCCCGCTGACTATGGTCCTTCCGACCTCCGTTGTCTGTCAACTATGGTCCCTCCAACCTCCATCTCTCACCGATTACGATCCCTCCGACCTCTGTTACCCGTCGACTACAATCCCTCCAACCACCATTGTATACTGGCTACAATCCCTCCAAACTCCGTCGCCCACCGACAACGGTCCCTCCGACCACCGTTGCATGCTGACTACGGTCCCTCAAACCTCCGCCGCACACCGACTACGGTCCATCCGACCACCGTCGCATACTGACTATAGTCCCTCTGACCTCCGTTGCACGCCGACTACGGTCTCTCCGACCACAGTTGCACGACTACGGTCGTACTGACAAAACGAACATGCCACCACTCTCTTGAGAACAACTCTCATGTCACTAAATTCTTCCAACTCCCACCATGTAATGTGTTATATATAATGTATATTTGCTACATCAAGCCAATGCTTTCCCCCCAATGAAGGGCCTCATTTGTAATCAATAATAAACACTAGTATAATTATTTTGACTAGGTCTGGTCTCGGGTTTTTCCTCTTTTAGGGTTTTCCCCTCTCTCTCATTTGTATGTGTGATGGATTTTTGTAAAAAAAACTAGGACATTAAACTCTATATTTTTCTACCGCCGTGAATGTTTCAGGGCACAACAAGTATATATAATAAAATTATATGATTTTAATTCATTATATAAATTTAAATATAATAAAATTATTAACTATAAAATTTATCACAAAATATAACGAAATTTATGCCAAATCTTAAATTTTAAATCTGCAGGTTAGAATCAAAATCCCCAACCAACCTCTGATGCATTTAACACAATATTCTCACAAATTTATTTTACATATCACACTTAATAGTTTTATTTTACTTTGTTTTTGCTGTTTTATTTTTAAATTTCTACGATAAAAACCAATTTTTCATAATCTGATCATATAGAATTTATTATTTGTAAAAAAATTACTACAAACGTTTCTAATATATATATATATATATATATATATATATAACTATACATTCAATTTTATATAAAAAGTAGAGGAGTGCACTGGGCTTGTTGTGTAATATAAAAATACCCCTCAAACTTAATGCACCTCAAACTTAAGAAAAATATTTTTAGGATGATAGTGAGACCTGCAATGCTTTTTGGTGCAGAATGTTGACCATTAAAAAAAGTGTAAAATTAAGTGTTGTAGAAATGTATTGTAGGTCTCACATGCGTAATATAAAAATACCCCTTAAACTTAAGAAAAATATTTTTAAGATGATAGTGAGACCTATAATGCTTTATGGTGTAGAATATTGACCATTAAAAAAAGTGTAAAATCAAGTGTTGTCGAAATGAGGATGCTCAGGTGGATGAGTAGCTTTGCATTTAGAGACAAAATGCAAAATGAATATATACGTGAAAAGATTAGAGTAGCTCCTGTGGCAGATAAGAATAGAGAGTCGCCTTAGATGATATTGTCACTAAAGCGTCGGCCTTCTGATGATCCAATTAAGAAAGTAGATGTATTATATCAAACATATGTTAAGAAAGGTAGAGATATACCTAAAAAGACTTGGTTGAAAAGTATTTGAAATGATCTTTATTTATTAGATTTAAATAAGAATTTGACTCTTAATAGAATGCAAAGAAGAAAAAAAGATTCATGTAGCTAACCTTACGTGATGGGATAAAAGCTTGATATTATTATTGTTGTTGTTGTATATTCAATTTTCTATAAAAATTGTCGGAATACATAACAATTATTATTAAAAAAAATGGAATTACTGTAGAGAAAACATACAATTATGTATTTTGAAACAGCTTAGTATTTAACCCGTATGCAATAATTTCTCAGGTCACATCTTCTCTGATTTCTTTTTCGAAACAGACATGCAATACAATACAAGGCCTTTGAATGGATGGGCACCTCATCAATTTCTTTGGGACCATATTCTGTCAACTTAATTGGAAGCTCAACTAGAACAAATGCAAGGCTTTTTCAAGTCATTTTCCTTTCTTCTATTATTGCTGTAACCCAACAAATATTAAATGTGAGCTTGAGCTTGACCCCAAAAAATAAAAATAAAAAAATGAAGACTTTTTTGTTGCTTTTATTACAAAATTTCTGATTTTAAAAAATTTTGTATTAAAAAGCTACTTTAAAAAGCACCAAAAAAGCTGTTCAAAACAAAGTCTAAGGCTTCGTTTGGGATGGCTTTTTTATTGCTTCTTACAATGGAGTTTTAGTACAAAAATTAAAATTTTTGTATTAAAACTCTATTTTAAGAAGCAATAAAAAAGCCGTCCCAAACGAAGCCTAAGGCTATATTTGGGAAGGCTTTTTTATTACTTCTTAAAGCAGTTTTCTAGCACAAAATTAAAATTTTTTATTAGAAAGCTGCTTTAAAAAGCAGTAAAAAAGTCGTCCCAAAGAAGCCTAAGTCATGAGAAAAGTGTATCAATGGTACATTCACATCATTAATAAGGACTTCAAAGTCTTGGTTATATAGTCTTTGCTGCTGTTGGAAATATTATTTTAGATTTTTTTTTTAAATTTTACATATATTAAAAGAATATTTTGGTTATAATGTTTTTTATCATTAATTCAAAAGATGAGTTTTAGTCTTATTTTTGTAAGAAATATTATTAAATCTTTTAAGGCACCTACTGAATAATTATTATAAGCAAAAGATATAGTTAGGTGTTAAGATGTTGAGGGTTGGAATCATTCAGTGAAAAAATGATGGAGAAGGGGGTCATGTGGTTGAAAGGATATCAAAGTGTGGATATTGGGATCTTGTGGCTGAGAGGCTACTGGAGAAGAACTAGGATATTCTCTATCATCGCTCATTTTGGGTCGTTGTCATGTGGATAATATTGTTACTAGAGATATAAAATAAGTATAAGGGAATAGTTGAGTAGAAGCAGCGGTGGAAGGTAGCAGACATACTAGGAAGCAGGTTCATCAAACGCTCTGCGATTTTGAGTTTATTAGAGAGCAATAGTTGAGATGAGTGGCAAGGAAGAAGTGGTAGAAGGTAGCAGACATAGTAGGAGGCAGGTCCCATTTATATAGCATTCTATTTTGAGTTGTACGTCTTGGCCTTATTAAGGCTACAAAGATAGTGTATGTACTGATGATCATGAAATCTTACTGTTAGGATCTTGGAGGAAGATGAAGCTTCTTGAACTTCTTGGAAGAGAGGGAAGAAAGAATAGAAGAGAGCTATTCCGAAAGCAATCTTTCTTGCTTATTGGCTTACCCATTATTATAGACTAAAGAAATTCAAGAATTAGGTAGAGAGGTTATTTCGTATTATTCATTTCTTGATTATACAATCAGATGAATACATGTATTTATAGATTTCTAATACTAGTATATGTGGTTGAGAATGATCGTGACAGCTGGGTGGATACTTGGCTGACGGCTGGCCACGTGCGACGAGTCTAGCGGTTGATCTGACTCTGCGGGAACGGCTGTGATTTACTGGATGTCCTCATATCTTGTGTGCGGGAGAGCAGGCTGATGTTGTTTCCTTTTCATTCCCCCTCAAGCGAATGGTTTTCTGGAAACGCTGAGCTTGGTCCGAAGAAGATGAAATCTTTGAGTCGAGAGCGGTTTTGTAAGTATGTCGGCTATCTGTTCTTGAGTGCTGATTTGTTTAATTTGAACAACATTTGTATGTATTTGGTGCCGAATAAAATGATGATCAATCTCGATGTGTTTGGTTCTTGCATGGAAAACCGGATTGTGAGCTAATGAAATGGTAGAGCTGTTGTCGCAGTGAAGAATCGTCGGCTGGGATGTGGGTAAGCTGAAATCTTGTAGAAGTTGTCGAAGCCAAATGATATCTGTGATGGCTGTCGCTAAAGCCCTGTATTCTGCTTCAGTTGATGATCTTGCTACGGTATGCTGCTTTTTGACACTCCAGGTAACCAGTGTATTTCCTAAAAAAGAACAATATCCGGTTGTTGATTTTCTCGTTTCTGTGTCACTTGCCCAATCTGCGTCAGAATATGACTGTAGATGTAAGGGGCCCAAGGAGATGGGTATTCCATAGTCGATTGTTCCTTTGATATACCGAAGCAGTCTTTTGAGGAGATATGCATGATATGCTTGAGGATTATGCATGTGTTGGCATAAAAAGTTTACATGGTATGCTATGTCAGGTCGGGTTATTGTGAGATATTGCAATGAGCCAGTGAGTTGTCGGTATGTATAATGATCATTGAGAATGGGATCGGGGTCTATTTTGGTTGGTGGTTTTGTGCATGATGGATTGGAAAGGGGTTTACATAGAGTGAGTCCTGCTGTATGAAGTATTGACATAGCATATTGAGTTTGAGATAAGAAGAGTGACTTGTCGTGTTTGGTTATGTGTATGCCAAGAAAATTGTCAATTTTGCCAAGATGTTTCATGGAAAACTTGTTGTGTAATTGTAGTATGATGCTTGAGATGAGAGATTTATTGTTGCCTGTAATCAGTATGTCATCTACGTATAAAAGTAGATAAACCTGAGAGTCGTTTTGTAAAAATATGAGTAATGAGGGATCAGCTTTACTCAGTTTGAAGCCGATTTGTTGTAGAAAGGTCGAGAATGTTGTGAACCATTGTCTTGAGGCTTGCTTGAGGCCGTAAATAGCCTTATTCAGTAAACAGACATGATCTGGATGCTGTTTATCTTCATATCCCTGTGGTTGTTTCATGTAAATAGTGACAGTTAATGTGCCATGTAAAAACGCATTTGTTACATCCAGTTGCTGAATTTCCCAGTTTTTGTTCAATGCAATAGTAAGGAGTACTCGAATTGTGGGAAACTTTGCTACCGGGCTGAATGTCTCTGAGTAATCGATGCCATATTGTTGTCTGTTACCTTGAGCTACAAGTCTGGCCTTGTATCGAGCAACTGACCCATCCGAGTGAAGTTTGGTTTTATATGTCCATTTGCATCCTATGATTGATGCTTTATGTGGTGGTGGAATCAAGGTCCATGTTTGTTGCTTCTGTAATTCATGAAATTCCGTATTCATGGCTTGCCTCCAGTGATCGTGTCTAGCAGCTTCTTGATATGTGTGGGGTTCGAAGTTGTTCTTCTCAATGAATTGAGAATTTTGGGTTAAGAGGTTGAAAATGGTTTTGGGTTTTAGAGACCCAGTTTTGAGTCTGGTTATCATTGGGTGCTTTGTTTGTGGTGGGTCATTGATAATTGGTTGGTGGGGTGTGATGTAGTTTTGAGTATTGTTTGGGGTGGGGGCAATGTTGTTGCTTGTTTGAGGTAAAATTTGAACTGGACTAGTGGAGGTGGGGTCATGTGATGCAGGTTGTTGAGTATGAGTATCAATTTGTATTTGGGTTGTTGGTGTGAGGAGTAATGGGTTGTCAGTTATGCTCTGGTGTGGTGTTGAAGAGGGTTTTTGGTCTGTGAAAGGGAATTTTGTTTCATCAAAGACAACATGTCTTGAAATGGTGATTTGGTTTGTTTTTGGGTTAAGGCATTTGTAGCCTTTGTGATTGGGGGAGTATCCAAGAAAAATGGATAAGTTGGCTCTTGGGGCAAGCTTATGTCTGTAATGTGGGGGTATCCATGGGAAACACGCACATCCAAAAACTTTAATATGAGAGTAATCCAGTACCTTTTTGTAGAGTATCTGCATTGGGGATTTGTTGTTGTTGGTTGGGAGTCTGTTGATGAGATATGAAGCAGTGAGAACTTCTGTCCAGTATTGATAAGGTACAGCAGCTGTCTTTAATAGTGTTCTTGTTGTTTCAATAAGATGCCTGTGTTTCCTTTCAGCTATACCATTTTGTTCCGGTGTGTATGGACATGAGATCTGTTGAATAATGCCTTGGTTTCTCAAATGAGTTTGCATTATATTGTTTATATATTCTGTTCCTCCATCTGACCGAAACTGTTTTATTTTGTATGGAAGCTGTCTTTCAATCATTTTTTGAAAAGTAATGAATATAGGAGTCACCTCAGATTTACAAGACATAGGAAATATCCAAGCAAATCTGGAATAGTCATCTATGAAGATTACATAATATCGTAACCCTCTGGTGGAGGTAACTGGAGCAGGACCCCATACATCCGAATGTATTATTTCAAGTGGTGTCTTAGACCTATGATAAGATGTGGGAAATGGGAGTTTATGACTTTTGGTTTCTTTACAAGCATAGCAAGGAGTATTAAAAGTGGGTATGTGAATTTGAGTAGTGGAGTTGGAGATGGTTGCCATGGTTCTTGAGTGAGGATGACCAAGTCTGTTATGCCAAAGCATAGCATCTTGTTAGTTATTTTGGGCTGACAAGGCTTTTTGATGATGAGTCTTGTTGCATACTGGGATGGAATAGAGTCCTTTATGACTGGGACCCTGAAGCAAGGTATTGTTTGTCTTGATGTCCTTCACAGTGAAACCATGAGCATCAAAAATAATTGAAATGTTATTGTCTTTGGTGAGTTGATATATGGAAAGTAGGTTGTGGGAAAGATTGGGTATATGTAATATTTGGGGTAAGTAGAGCTTACTGTTCGGTGTAGGCAAGATCCCTGCTCCAGTGTGCGCTATTGGCATAGTGCTTCCATCCCCAATGAGTATATTGTCAGATCCTGTGTACTGTTTCGGTTCACTGATGGAGAGATTGTTGATATCATTTGTTAGGTGTGAAGTAGCCCCTGAATCCAAGTACCAATCCGGATTAACGTGATCGTTTGTAGCTGTGAATGCTGTGTTGGATTTTGGTTGAGGGCTTGTGTAATTTATGTTGAATCTATGCCAACAAGTTGCTGCAGTATGTCCTTTCTTGTTACAAATCTAACTCTGCGGGAACGGCTGTGATTTACTGGATGTCCTCATATCTTGTGTGCGGGAGAGCAGGCTGATGTTGTTTCCTTTTCATAGACTATAACACCTATTTATAAACTCTAATGACAATATTTTTTTTTTTTGGGAAAAATTGGGGCTTAGCCCGTATATTGATTGAAGAAAATTACAAGTGAGAATAAAGAAAAAACTATAGTCCTGGATCTCATAAAAAAAAAAGAGAAGCCAAGGACTCCAAAGGCAAAAGCAATGAAAACAAAGCTCAAAAGAACACCACAGAAGGACTCAGGAAGCTCCTGGTGATATAGAACGAATGGGCCAAAATTGAGCGAAAGGGACAACACCAGAGCCAAGCCCCTGGTTTCCATCAGGAGACCATCCAAGGGGCAGCTGGGGATTCCAGCATTCATCATCATCCTTCACAAAAAAACCTCCCAGGCAGCAAAAGAAGGTCGAAAGAGCTGAATCAAATAGTCACAGTGCACTTTTAAAATTCTTCCAATTGCTAGTCTTTCGAATAATGGCTTTTTTAATTTTAGCAATCACCGTGGCTTGACAGTAAAGAATGCCACCAAAAATTCTATCGTTTCTAGCCCTCCAGATATAGTAGATAGAGACACAAACAGCAAGAAGATAGTAACTATTATGAAGGCCCGTAAGAGTCTGATCCATAACACTGTCAAAGGCCTGAAACAGGTTCGGCCTCATAAGGAGGTTACCCAGCTAGGGAAGGAAGTGTTTGATAATATTGTAAGTGAAATTGCATTAAAAAAAAAGGTGTTGGATAGATTCATGTTCAGAATGACAGAAACAACAAATAGTATTGGTAAGGATCCCTCGATTAGCTAAACATCTACAATTTTTAATCCACCCTTGAAAGCCATCCAAGCATAAGCAGAGAAACGAAGAGCTTCCTTTTTGTGCCAAACCATTTTTTGCCAGGTAACAGTGTCCAAAGTGGAGAAATAGTGAGTATAAAAGGTTTTAAAATTTGGATTAAGGTTGCCCGGCCAGTTATGCAACTCCATTTCACTGTCAATGTGAATTTCTTGGATTTTAGAAACAATAGAGTCATCAAAACCGTTGGGAAGAACCCAACAGTTTTCGTGTATAATTTTTGACACCTTCCAGTCGAAAAATTCAGAATACTCACTGAGAGCCTGCATCTCAGACAAAAAATCCGCAATAGAGGTGCCATTGCACAAGGGGTCCCAAATTAAGGATAAATTGCTATCAGCATGTACAGATAAAGAAATGCAATGTTTAATGGTGTTAGCAATCTTGCATAAATGTTTCCAGTAAGGAGAGCTTTTGGCAGTCTTAATATTCCACAGAGAATGGTATTTAGCACGCCACCAGTTGAACAACAAATTGTTAGAGTTTAAAAACCTCCACATAGTCGAACAAGAGAAACTGTGATAAAGAGCATAAATGGATGGAATCCCCAGGCCACCGTTAAGTTTGGGAGTACAAGTATCTTTCCAAGATATAGTGTGCAATTTTCTAAGGTTTATATTGCCAAAATAGAGGAATCTTGAACACATTCTGTTGATGAGTTTGCAACAACTTTTGGGTATAATAGAGCCACGAATCCAATAGGAGAGAGTGTTCAAAATTGTGAATTTAAGGTACTGAATCCTACCAGCAAATGATAGAATTTTTGCTTTCCAACCATCTAGGGCAGACGAAATTCTTTGAATTAATGGTTGGAAGTCAATGGATCTCAATTTTTTTGTAGTGGATGGGCAGCCCGAGGTATTTTATAGGGGTGGCAGTAAGGTTAACTTGGAGAATGTCACAGATTTGGGCTGCCTGGGTAGAACCTTTCGAAATCATAATGGTGCTCTTAAGGGGGTTGATTTTCAATCCAGAAATAGTTGCAAAATGGTGCAGAATGTTTTTAAAGGTGTGTGCATTAGAGGTGGTGGCTTTGCCAAAGATTAGTAAGACATCACCAAACAAGAGGTGGGAGATGGAACAGTTACCAGTAGTCATCCCAGAGAACGTGGAGGTGGAAGAAGCCCGATCAATGCAAGTAGAGAAACCGTCCATAACAATGCTGAAGAGGTTGGGGGAGAGTGGACACCCTTGCCTAAGTCCAGAAGTTGAATTGAAAAAACTCTCAAGAGCACCATTAATGCAGAAAGAAAAATAAACATCAGTGATACAAGCTTTAATCCACGAAATAAAAATTTTCGGAAAACCTTTATCAGTAAGCCTTTTAAAAAGAAACTCCCTTGACACAGTGTTAAAAACCTTAGTGATGTCGAATTTGCACAGAAATACTTGTCCTTAGCCTTAAGATTAAAGACCCTAAGCAATTCAGCAGCTAAAAGAATGTTGTCAGTGATCCTCTTTTTCTGGATGAAGCCACCTTGACTAGGATGAATAATGAAGGGCATCACCTCTTTCATCCTATTGGCAATTATTTTGGCAATGACTTTATAAATAACATTGCAAAGAGATATGGGTCTAAAATCCTTGACATTGTTGGCATGCAGTTTCTTTGGAATCAAGGCAATAGTAGTTGCTTTAACTTGCGTTGGCATATGTCCAGTAGAGAAGAAAGAGATTACAGCTTTGCAGAGTTGGTGTTTGATAATATTCCAAGTGGTTTTGTAAAACTCAAATGTGAAACCATCGAGACTAGGGGCTGAGTTTGCCTTACCATAAAATATAATGCTTTTAATTTCATCTATGGTAACCGGGGTAGTTAGAGAGGGTAACAGGTGAGTAGGTAAAGAGTTCCCAATAGGAATACCTTGGCCGTTCAGGTTAGAGGTGGGAGAGGTGATGGTATTAAACAGCTTAGTATAATGCTTGATGAAGGCATTGGAGATGTCCTGATGAGAGGAGCAGGGGCCTTGGTCAGAGGTAATCTCTTTGATACAATTGTGGTTTTTGGTGATGTTGATTTTGGAATAAAGGAATTTCAAGTCATCTTCCCCATAGGTGAGCCAGTTCACTTTAGCATGTTGAGAGATCAAGCTAGTAAGTATGGAATGGTAATGGGAGAGCTTGTTGTTTATGCTGCTAAGATTGGCATTGAGGTGGCTGTCTAAAGGGTTGTTTTGAATTTGGTTGATGATCAGGTTTTGGCGAGCTTTAAGATTGTTAATCTCAGCTTGTATAGTATTGGAATTGGACCACTATTTGTGCTTGATAATGTTTTTGAGAGTCTTTAGCTTATAGTTGAAAGAGCATAAGAGGCTGCTTTTGTTTGGTTGGGTAAAAACATCAATTAGGCAATCCAAAAAATCCAAGAATTTGGAGCAGTAGTTCTTATACATGAATCTGTGGCCTTTAGTGTCATCCAGGGAGTTTTCCAAGGTAAGGGGTGAGTGGTCTGAGCAGTTAGGGTCACCAACTCTATAAAAGGATTTAGGAAAGGAGGTCAACCAATGGTCAATGACCAAGACTCGGTCTAACTTGATGTGGATAGGATTCTCAGGTTGTTGGTTATGCTAAGTGAAATAGTGGCCCACAGATGAAAGGTCATGCAACCCAACATTGAAAATCATACTATTAAAGTCTCCCTGCTTGCTGTTGATGAGGGCAGTCCCTCCAGCTTTTTCAGAAGGTGAGCGACAACAGTTAAAGTCACCAATAATAGCCCAAGGAAGGGTAACAGATTTCGCAATGTCCTGAATATTTTTCCACAAGGTTTGTCTTTCCACATAAGAATTGCTAGCCTAAATGGCCGTGACAACACATATAGGGGAGGAGGCTACAAAAATTGTTCCATGGATTAATTGGCTGGAAGAGACATCTGGGATGAAGTTCACGGTGTAGCATTCCATTTAATCCAAATACGACTAGGGTTAAAAAATAGAAAATTGTGGCAAGAACCTTCCAAAGGGAAGATTTTGTGGTTGGCTTGGAACCACTGGTTATGGAGGCTGTTTTGGGAGATTTTAGCTTCAAGGATAATGAGGAGATCAAGGCTTTGGTTTTTGGAGAGATGTTTGCAGCATAAAACTTTATCAGGGCTGTTAAACCCACGTACATTCCAGGCTGCGATTTTAGGAAGGGTCATTGGCATCTGGAAGTAGGGGTAGAGGCCTTTTCGCTTGTTTGCCTCTAGTTTGTTTTTGGTTTTGGTGGGTAGATAGTTGGGCTTTTGTGTTATTGGAATTGGATGTGGACTGTTCAGAAGAAGGGGGTATAATTGGTTGGTGGTTTCGGGGGGATGTATGAGGGGGACTATTTTGGTTAGGGTTGTTGAGTCCTTGGGAAGAGGTAGTGTTGTGGGGAATGTTTAGGCAGGGTTCAGACAATCCTTGATCTGAGAGAGCAGCAAATTGGTTTATGGTTTTAATAGAAGGAGGGTCATGTGGTGGTGGAGTGGGATCAGCAATGTCGTTGATCTCACCAGAAGGGGAGTTTAGGTTTGGAATGAGGAGGCTGGTTGGTGGGTTTGGGAGTAGGGGTGTACTTGTGGTGGGGGGGTTAATCTTAAGTTGAGTAGCAGGTTTTGGAATTGTAAGCCGAGGAGGTGGGGTGAGACGTGGTTTTTGACTCGTGCTTCTGCCTCTTGGTCTGGAGGAGGAGTGGGTGCTAAGAATAGGGTCTTTAGGACAGAGTGTAGGGGGATGCATAATGGAGCCGCACTGAGAACAGTGTTCTAGTTTCCAATCATATTGGACTCTGAGGGGGAAGGTTTTACCATTAACGCAATAGTAAATTTCATCAGGTAGGGGTGAAGAGCTAGTTATCTAAACACACGCTCTCGTAAATGTCAGACGTGTCTTGGCGACGGTGAAAGCATCGACAGCAAGAGGAATACCAACACAACTAGAAAGTTTAGATATACCTTATGGGGTCCAGCACGAGAGTGGGAAGTTCATGATTTTGATCCAAAGCGGGATCGAGGGGAACTCCTCACGTTTAGGGATGAAATCAGGCGTCCATTTTTGGAGGATGAATGGTTTGCAGAAAAAAAAACCAGGGCCCGCCCGTCCAAGCTAGCTCATAGTCTTCAAGAGCAGTAAATTTAAGAAGAAGAAACCTTCGTCCACGGTAAGTAGAGAAAAGGATCCTTTGAGCGTCCACATTTTTTTAATGGCCGATAGAAGAGCTTCATAGAAGGGTCTTTTGCCAACAGAGTAGCACACTAAAGAAAGGGACCATTCAGGGGCTCCGACGACAAACTGGTCATTAGTAAATTGGGCTACGAGATTTTGGGTGGGGACGAAGGAAAGAGAGTGGGAGAACTCAGTGGAGACTTGGGGTGTGGAAGCACGAAGATTCTTCCAATCCAAGGGAAAAATAGCAGAGGAAGAGGGAGCAGCGGTGGTTGAGGTAGAGAGAGGAGGAAAAATGGTGTCGGCCATGGGGGAGGACCCCCTGGAGGGGGTGGCGGGAAGGAGCAGAGGTAGGGCAGCCAAAACCCTAGCAGAGGAGAAAAAACACGGTCTATTGTTAAGGCCAAATCTCTACTGACAACATAATAGCTACACAAGGACCTAAAGAAAGTTCAATCGAACTTACAAACATAAATTTGGACCAATCACAACACTTACTTATTAATACATGTTAATTGTTTAATGTAATTATCCATAAAAAAGGCATTTGAGACATTAAGCTAGGTTATTCGTAGTTGTAGTATGGTGCCACAATAAGAAAAATATAAATTATTGGTATTTTTGCTATCAGACTGAAAGTTTTGGTCAAATCAGTTCCTGATCTCTTGTTTGTATCCTTGCACAGCCTGCCTAGCTTTGTATTGATTAATAAATCCATAGGCTGGGTATTTAGTCTTGAATATCCACTTTTAATTGAGGCCAGTTAGTGTGGATGGTGGAGATACATAGCTCCAGCCATCTAACAGTTGCAAAGCCTGGAATTCATTTGGCATGGTCATGTACTAATGTTTGATTTTGACTGCACTGGAGTAGAAGGTTAGATTGGATGGGGTAGTTGAACTGTGATAAAAATTGAGAGGAAAATATGGCTTTAAATTCCTAATTTCAGATGGAGTAACCATGGGATGAGATATGAGTGGCTAAAAAGGTAAGGTAGGGCATTTGGTTGGAGAATTTGATGGGCTAATAATGGAAGCAGGCTATAGTATAACAATTAAAGTAGAGTTATCATACACTAATTTAGCAACGTAGGAATCCAAAGGATTTGGTTGATAACTATAAATAAATGATTATGGAGAGAGTATTAATAGTTGAGCTTTCTTGCATCCTTAAAAATTCACGGTAGTATAAAGCTATAGAGTTTAACGTCCAAGCTTTGTATGAAATCCAACACAAAGACACATAAGAGAGAGGGGTGCAAGAGTAATAAGAAACACTAAGATTTTTACGTGGAAACCCCTTAAAAGGGGAAAAACCACGGGATTGTAGTCAGTGGGACAATAGTCGATGGGCATGGTGGTTGGTGAGACCATAGTCGTTGGGCGAAGGTGGTCAGAAGAGCCATAGTCAGCGGGAGACAGTGGTCAGAGTGGGTCGTAATTGGCGGGCGAAGGAGGTCAGAGGGATCGTAGTCCGTTGGCGATGGTGATCGAAGGGATCGTAGTCAGTGGGCGACGGTAGTCAGAGGAATCATAATTAACTAGCGATGGAGGTTGGAAGGACTGTAGTCTGTGGGCGATGGTGGTCAATGGGATCGTAGTCGGTGGGGGACAGTGGTCGGTGGGCCGTAGTTGATGAGCGAGGGTGGTTCAGTGGTGGTAGGCGGTGGGATAGAGGTTCGATGATGATTGGCAGACAGGCGATGGTCCGTTGATGGTTTGTGGACGGGTGGTGGTCCAACTATGGTCAACAAACGGGCAATGGTCCAGCTACGGTCGGCAGACGAGCGGTGGTCCAGCGATGATCAAAGGAAGTTTGCCAATGATGGTGATTGGGTGGAACTCTAGGATCCTTGAAGCCTTAAAGCTCTCTCTAATCTCCAATCAAAGTATCCCTTCATGAAGAGAGCGTGAGCATATTTATAAATTTTTGTGAGTGGCACATGCTGTAAATATGGAGAAGATCTAGACCAAATTTAGAGTGCTCGATCATAGGAAGCTCGATCATAGGACTCATATCAATTCTCCTGATCATATTGAATTTATTCATGTATTTAAGCTCGTTAGCCTCGTTAGATTCGTCTGGTCTAACTGCTCAATTCGACTATAATCATGTTATATTTGGATATCATTTGGTCATCTAATCTATGCTTTGAACCTTTTAAATGGGTTTCAACCCCTTGATTTGGACCCATTTGGGCTCGGATTGGAATAATTTCAGTGTCGTCGGGTTCATCTCTTCGAGATGTTCAGTTTGACTATAAGTTTGCAGAAATTGGAGTTTGGATGGCCCCAAATTTAATTTTATAAGTTGTCAACTCATATATACTTTGAGATTCGTGTACATGTAAAGTGGAAGTGAGCAACACTTGCCCAATAGGTTACTCGAAATCTACTATAGAATGCAATACAAATATAAAGTAATTTGTACATCAACATAGTTTTGCAAGAACAGTAAAATATGTCTAGTGAACTAACAAGATTTTGTTTAACATGAAAGGAAATAACATTTAATAATGCTTGTCAAACATTTCATACTCCTTATACCTTCATTTCTATTTATACATCCACTTGATTATAAATTTTCTATGCCTCTTATAACTCCACTTCTACTTATACCTCCATTTTCTTATAATTTTCTTATGCCACTTATAACTCAACTTTCGTTTATACCTCCACTTGCTTTTTCTTATGCCCCTTATATAACTTCACTTCCACTTATTCCTCCACTTGCTCATAATTTTCCTATGCCACTTATAACTCCACTTTAACTTATACCTCCACTTGATTATATCATGTCTATTCATGCATATAAAACATACAATTGGATAATTATATACCTGCACAGGCTCTTATAACTCCACTAGAATGCACATCAAACATCCAACAACAGCCCCTTACATCTCTTCCTCCCCCATCTTTCACACATTTTCAACACATGCACATAGAATTATTAATGCTTTTAATGGGAACATGGAAATACTATCACTTTCAATATGAATGTGAAAATATCAGTACTTTCAACATATATGAATAATTCTTGTTATATCATAGGAGTATATATAGTACACATAAAGTGACAGTAATAACTTATATGTATTTTTCTCTTCTTCCCTTTTCTAAAAATTTCCATGTGCATGAATATAGAAATATTAATACTTTCAACATGTATGAATAATATTTAACATGTCCCAAAACTATACAAGAGTTCACATGCATAATAGATTAGTGATTTTTATTTAAAATTATTTTGCCAAATCAAATTTCTCAACCACCTTGCCAGAGAAGAAGAGAGGAGAAGATGAGGGAAAGAGAGGAGAGAGAAAGAGAGAGAAGATTCGGGATATTTTAGAGCATGAGGTGGACTTCTGAACCCCTATCTTCATGGTTTTCAGAACCGGACCGGACTGGCCGGTTCAACCGGTTGAACAGCGAACTGGCTGGCCGGCCGGTTACGGGCTGGTTCGGAACCATTTCTGCAGTGAACCGGGTGAGAACCACTAGGACCGCCAGTTTGACCATCGAACCAAAAAATTGTAACCATTTTTAAAAACCATCCGGTTCGAATATGATAGTTTTTTAGCCGCCCGATTTAATCCAATGGCGAAGAGAAATGGAAGCTTATAAGAAAACAAATAGAAACCCTACTCATTCATTTGTGATTCATTCGCAAGTTCGCCTCCAGGCCTCTGTTTCGCGACTCCTCTCAGACGGGACGGACGATCGGACGAAAGCTACTATTTTACCGGAGCGACTAAACCGATTGAACTCATTGAAGGCTTTCTTCTCTTGATCAAGTTCTCCTCTGCTACCCACTGTGAGTTTTTTAATTTTTCACGCACTTCTCCTTGCTCCCTTTTGCAGCCGACTGTAGCGTGTGATACTTGATGAGTTTTCTTTTCTTTTTTAACTTATATGAGTACATGTTTCTTATAGTTATATGAATACATGTTGAATTTGATTTTGAGTCCTACACTCCTACTAGAATCAGTTTGATCAAGCTTTGGTGAATTAAGCTTCTATGGAATTTGAATTTTCAATCATGTGTTTGTGTTTCACTGTTTCCTTTCTTGCGATTTTGTCAGCCGAATGTAGCTTGTGATTTTTGAATAATTTTACTTGCGGCTGCTTGTGGACCGGAAGCCTTCAATTGTTATGAAAAAAAAAGTTGTGCTAACTGCTATGTTTATTTTGGTAGCATTCATTTTTATGTAAATGAAGTAATGAACTGTGAGCATATTTAATTTTTTATAAGCCTCTGCTCCATTGCTGAATAAAAGGAACCTCTATTCCTCATGAGTTTGATGTAGAATTCCTTAGCAATAGTAAACAAATTTTATCAACTAATTCTTCTTTTGAGATAAAACTTGAGTTCTTTTTTGTTACTATAGAATGGATCTACCAACAGTTACGTCTCATAGTGTGCGTGAAAAGATCGATATTGCTTGGAGTAATTATAGAGAAAGTAAAGGTTCAGATGGAAAAAAATAATATAGATGCCTACATTGTGGGATTATTTATAAAGGTGGAGGAATTAATAGGATAAAGCAGCATCTAGCAGGAATAAGAGGTAACATAGCTTTGTGTAAAAAAGTCTCACATGACATTCGTCACCAAATGCAAGAAAATCTAAAAGAAATAGGCAAGAAAAAACAACAATCCCAGGAGTTAGAGCAGAACACAACTGTGTTTGTTGATGAACATATGGATGAGGAAAGAGCCTCTTCATCACTACCCAAGTCATAAACCTCTGATGCACACCATGAAGGGCTTGATAAAGGGAAGAGAAGGAAAGATGATATAGATAACCTTTTTGCACCAAGAACTAAACCAGGTTTGCAACCATAATTGAAAAGTGTAATGGCATCCAAAGAAGCGATAAACCGTACTGATTTGGCAGTTGGGAGATGGTTTTACAAAAGTTGCATCCCATTTAATGCCATAAACTCTGATTTTGATCAAAAGGCAGTTGATGCTATAGTAGCAATTGGACCTGGCTATAAGTTGCCATCCTACGATAAATTAAGAGTTAATCTTCTACGAGATTGTAAAGCGGAATGTCAGCTGTTGATAGATTCATATAGAAGATCAAGGAACAAAATAGTTTGCACACTCATGGCAGATGGTTGGACAGATAATAGGAATAGAACCTTGATTAATTTTCTTGTTTATTGTCCAAGGGGTATAGCTTTCTTGAAATCTGTGGATGCTTCTGATATTACAAAGAATGCCAAGACGTTGTGTTTATTATTTTGTAAAGTTGTTGAATGGGTAGGACCACAGAATGTTGTGCATCTTGTTACAGACAATGCTGCAAATTATAAAAAGGCAGGGGAATTAATGCATGAAAGGTTTGGCAACATATATTGGTCTCCATGTTCCGCTCACTGTTTAAATCTTATTCTTAAGGATTTTGGGAATATTCCTCATATTCAGGATCTTGCAAAAAGAGCTTCAAAAGTAACAATTTTTGTCTACAACCATGTCTTTATTCTAGCTTGGTTAAGAAAAAGAGAAGGTTGGAAAGAAATCATTAGGACTGGAGCTACTAGATTTGCTACAACTTTCATCACTTTGAAATGCATTTATGAACACAAGCTCAATTTACAGGCTCTTATAACAAGCAAAGCTTTCTTTGATTCAAAGATCTCCAAAACAGTAAAAGGGCAAGAAGTATCATCCATCATTTTAGATAATAAATTTTGGAATGACTATTTGGTAAGTTCCAAATTGACTGGGCCTTTAATTTAGTTATTGAGAATTATGGATTCTGATGAAAAACTATGTCTAGGATTTCCTTATGATGGAATGTACAGAGCAAGGAGAGCTATCAAGGTAATGTTTAGAAATGTCAAAAGGTTGTACAAACCTTACACAAGTATTATAAAGAGGAGATGAGATAGTCAGCTAAGACAAGACATACATTGTGCAGCCTATTTTCTTAATCCATATTTTTAATATGATAAAGAAAATTTTTGCAACAAACCTGAAGTGATGCAAGGTTTAATTGAACTGATTGGAAATAAAGATATATGTCCTAAACCATCAGCAACAATGAATGAAGTTAGGCTTTTTCGTGACAATTTGGAAAGCTTTGGCAAATCAATTGCTCTAACGATGGCCAAAGAAATGCAGCCTGGTAAGTGAAACAAATATTTTAGAATGCATTTATTCTTTCATGCATATAAGATATTAATTAACTAATATTTATCTGTTTGTAGATGAATGGTGGAAGATGTTCGGATCAAGTGCACCAAATTTGTAGAAATTAGCTGTTAGAATTCTTAGTCAAACATCTTCATCTTCTGGATGTGAAAGAAATTGGAGTGTATTTGAATAAATTCATACCAAGAGAAGAAATTATTTAGAGCATCAAAGACTTAATGATCTTGTATTTGTTCAGTACAACCTCAATTTGAGGCATAGGTATGCATTTATGACTTTTAATTATGTTTAAAATTTTTTGGGTGTATATAAGTATAGATATGTCATTTCTGTATGATTGTACGACTAAATGATCTTTTAATTATATTTAGATTTCAAACCAAAAAAAGAAACTACGATCCTTTGGATTATACAAGCATAGAGATGGTGGATTTTTGGGTGTTTGATGAAGAACCAGTTTCAGAGCTTATTTTGGAGAATTTAGAGAATGAAATATATGCTGAAGATGTCATTCCTGTTGCTGAAAAACTTAATACTAGTTGTACTAAAGAACCTCAAAGTAAGTTCATAATTAGTTCAAGTTATATCATTTGAAAGAGATATTTAATATATACATAAATATATAATATTTTATATTTCTAATATGTAGATGATGATGTCCTAGATGATGTTCAAAATGACAATGAAATAATTGGCAACGATGATATTGATGCTTTTGGAGGGGAATATTTTGATGAACAAGGATTTAGGGATATAACTTTTGATGCTTCAAATATAAGAGATGACTTCTAGATTTATTTGCATATTTATGTTTGAACTTTGAAGTTTGACTTGATATGAAATTATGAATATTTTGTTTGATGCCAAAAGCTATGCATTTGTTTATATTTTATTGACTTATTTGATGCGAGATTTATATTGTGTTATTTCACTTATTTGTAATTGATGTCATGTTTATGTTATTTGAATTAGGGGCTATAAAAATAGAATGTATAATGAAGATATTAGAGGAAAATTTAAAATTTATTTTACTTTTTTATTAGTATTATTATTTATTACGTCATCCGGTTCAATCCCGATTTGACCAGTCGAACCGTGAACCTCTCCTTCTTCCGGTTTGTTGTCCGGTCCGGTTTTGAAAACCTTGCCTATCTTTGATTTCAATTTAAGTAAGTTTATAGAGAGTGATAAAAATATATTTTTCTCGAGTTAAACATTGTTTCCACCACATAATTTTTAGTATATGTCGTGTGTTTTATTCAGAACACTTTGACTATATGAGACTAGATTTTCAATAGTTGATTTTTCCTACGCAAATTTTTGAGTTTATAAATAAATAAAGTCATTTCTAGCAATTTTAATAATTATATAAAAGTCTTAAAATATTCTTATGAATATCACTCTGAGATTAAAAATTGAAAGAAAAAAAAATTTAATGAGTATAATATTATACATGTAATATAGCTTTTACTAGTAATTTTGGCAATTCATAAATCATTTAAATATCACATTGAAAGCATAAATTAGCTACTGTTGCATTCTTGATTACATGACATAACATGGGATATTGTCAGATACGTGAAAGTGCACTCTTTGATGTATTATAAGGGCTCTATATATTCTGTTATGGCTCTATCTATCTAGTGCAGATGTGGGAGGGATTATGATCCCATTTTCTGAAAGCTGGTGTGAAAGGTTATGTGACATTATTATGTACTGATTTTGACCCCATTTGCTATAAGCAAGTATGAGATACTAAAGGAAGATATAAATGAAAGTGGAGTTATAAGTAGACATTGAAACATAAATATTTTAATCATTTTCTTATATATATATATATATATTTATTTATAAATTGAGTATAAATAATATTCTAAATTAAATGTTAATAATTCTCAAAATTCAAAACGGACCCTGATGAAATATAAAAGTCAAGTGCAAGTGAACACTTGATAATTTTTCATCTAAGCCATGTTTTATTATTACTTTATTAATTAACTGATGTGCAATATTTTAATTTGGATATTAATATTTGTGATGTGTTTGGGAGAGAAATATACTGAGCTAGTTATGCTCATTATATTCTTTTTGATATTTTAAGGAGAGGTAAAGGCCACTGGAGTAGAAAAGTGTGGAGGTAGAATCTTCTAAATTTAAGTGGCTGAGGTATTATTTTGCTATTTGGTTTTAATTATGCTGATGTGTAGATGATAGGTAAGATGGATTATTATTATTATTTTTTGATGAAATGAAATATATTCAATTTTTATTATTTGTAGTTGCTCTAAATGTCTCCATTAGTGCTCAAGTTATTTAATTATAGGTTTAAGATTTCAATCCTTCCATTAGATATTACTTTATTTAGTCTTTATAAGTTATTGTACTTATTTGAATTAATTAACTGATATGCAATATTTTAATTTGTATATTGATATTTGTGATGAATTTGGGAGAGAAGTCTACTAAGCTGGTTATGCTCATTGTATTCTTTTTAATATTTTAAGGAGAGGTAAAGGCCACTGGAGTAGAAAAGTGTAGAGGTATAATCATCTATGTTTAAGCGGCTGAGGTATTATTTTGTTATCTAGTTGTAATTATTCTAATGTATAGATGATTGGTAAGATGGATTATTATATATATTTTGATGAAATTAAATGTATTCAATTTTTATTATTTTGGAGTAGCTCTGATTGTCTCCATTAGTGGCCGAGTTATTTAATTATAGGTTTCAGATTTCAATCCTTCCATTAGATCTTAGGGCTTCATAACACCACAATGCTCCGAAGAGACATTTTTTACTTATATCAAATTCCTAAAATAGAAGATTAGTGTTGTGGTGTTACATTGCAATGCCACGAGCAGAGAGGGTAGGGCCAACAGGACAATGCTGCAGCTCTCCCAATAGCTACTTCCAACTTATGAGATTTTCTTTCAAATCCAATCACAAAAATTTATAAAATTCTTGTCATTCACAAAAAATTAATCAATGTCACATAAACACACAAAATTTATCAAATTTAAGTTACATTATTATGTATAATTTAATTACCATACAGACAATCATTACACTTACAACAAATTTAGCATTCTAGAGAATGGTGTTGTAACACCCCAAGTCATATAGGATGAATTTAAACCTACTTTTCTATACTTCTAAGTTTCTTATTTTAAAATTAATATATACTATAGCCAGCTACTCATCAAAAAATATAAAATAAACATTTAGAGTCTTTAAACCACAATTTTTTTTCCTAAAATGATTAATTACAATAGTTTAGATTTTAATATTCCCAGCAAAATTTGAACGCAATCTAAACAATAAAATCATAAGTATCTTTCAAAACTAAGCTTCATGTTGTCTAACAAACTCATTCTACTCTGCAAAACTCTTTCCCTTTTCTAAAATATTATAAACAGCGGAGTGAGTATAAAACTCAGTAGGCTAACCCCTTTTTCCCCAAAATTGAATTCAATTCATAATTATAAAAAATACAATTTAAAACAAAACAATAAATACTATTTAACTTACAATTTTAAACATGATCATTCATATATGAGTCAAAACAGAGTAATCCAATACATAAATATTTCCATCTTGGGCTCAAGCAGAGAATCTCAAAATATATTTCCTTCTAAATCAGAGTTCTAGAATATCATAAAATGTATGATAATACAAATATCGCATATGGAAGCTTAAAATAAGTAAAAACTACATGCCAACTTTTAAAGAAAATCCCCATATTTATTTAGCCTAAGAAGGTGCTTAGAATTTTACCAAATTTATAGAGATTGTAAAAAATGTATATAAATTTGTCTCGCGAAATCCATTTTGGATATTTTTTGTGGTCTACAGAATTATTTTTTGATATTCCTGACTCAATTTTAATACTTTTGAGGCTCAAAAGTGTCTCTATGATAAGTTTTGAGCAATTTAAAAAGTTTTGGAGTAAACTTTTTTGACATTTTGCTCCGATTAATGCTCCGACTTCACAGAATGTTAAAATCACAAATATATTTTTGGACTATGTCAGATTCAACGTCCAAAAATAGAGGGGTAACTGATATGTCATCGAAAATTGCTTTGATCGAGCACAAATCTCGAGGCATATTCAAGTTGGAAACTTTCAAAATTAAATTCATGATCATTTAAATTCCAATTTCAGCAAACTTACAGTCAAACTGAACATCTCAAAGAGACGAACCTAACGACACCAAAATTGGTCCAACCCAAGCCCAAATTGGTCAAAATTGAGGGCCCGGACCACATTTTGAAGGGCCAAAACATTATTTGGATAACAAAATGATATCCAAATATAGCATTCTTATAATCAAATCGAGCGGCTCGGCGAGACAAATCCAACAAGCCCAAGATCATCTAATTCTGACATCATTAAGGCACTTAAACAGTTAAAAAACTCTCTATGAACAGGGAATCGATACGAGTCATCCGATGGAGCACTCCGAACTTGCCCTGAATCTTCTCTATATTTATGTGGTGTGACACTCATGAAAATCTATAAATAGACCCCCACTCTCTACATGAAGGGGGCCTTTTGCTGGAGATTGGAGAGAGCTCTAAGGCTTCCAGAGCTCTAGCGCCATCGCCGGCGAACCCCCGTCGACTACCGTCAGACCATCGCTTAGCCCGACCTCTGTCATACCACCGCCAGGCCACCGACAGCCGCCAAACTTCCACCTGGCTTCCGACCGCCGCAGGACTTTAGCCCGACCTTCGTCGGACCACAGCCCAGCCGCCAACCGCCGCTAGACTTCAGCTCGACCGTCGTCAGACCACCGCCCTGACGCAGACCGCCGCCAGACTTCCACCTTGCTGCCGACCACCGCCGGACATCAGCTTGACCACCGTTGGACCATCCACCCTGCCGCCGACCTCCGTTGGACCACTGCCTGGCCGCCGATCGTTGAACTTCCACTTGGCTTCCAACCGCAGCCGGACTTCACCCTGACCGTCATCAGACCACCGCCCGGACGCCGACGGCCGCCAGACTTCTGCCCGACCGACGTCGGACCATTGCTTGGCCGCCGACCTCTACCGGACTTCAGCCCGACTGTCGTCAGACCACTGCCCGACCTCTGAACGTTGCTGGACTTCCACCCGGCTGTCGACTGCCGCTTGACTTCCACCTGGCCGTTGGACTTCAGCCCGGCCGCTGCCATACTTCACCCGACCATCGATCGCCACTGGACTTCCACCCAACCTTTGTCGGATCATTCCCCGTCAGCTGAACTTCTGCCCGGACGCCATCGGACTTCTGCCCAAACATTGCCAGATCTTTGTCTAACTCTCTAAGCTACTGTCATTTGACCGCCTCTAAGTCGAGGGATAGGTCAACCCTTATAATTCACTCAAGTTTAGTGGAATCTTTTCTCCTGGGCGAGGCCCCATGGTTTTTCCCTCTTCGGGCTTTCCACGTAAAAAAGATCGGGTGTTTTACTTCTCTCTTTCTGTTTGTATGCTGGATATCCGTGCATCGTGCATCGCTAAGACGAAAAGTTTACTGACTCTACCGCCGCGAATCTTCTAGCCTGCAACAAAGTTAATTATATGAAAAGAGATGGATCCCTCTCGGTATACTTTGTAATGTGATTGCTAATCCTATTCCAAAAATCTTCAAGATTATGATAAAATGATTTATTGGTTGAAATGTGCTGCCTATTAATTGTGTACATGATAGCTGCATTATTAATACCTATGAACCTGATAACTGCACACTATCTCATATTGATAGCCATGATTTTGTAAGGTCATTTTCTACAGTGTCATTTTTAAATGAGTGCAATATAATGTTCAAACACAACCTGAAAATAGTTGGGCCTGAGGAATTCATTGGATCAACTTCAATTAAGCTTCCAATTGGGTAAGTATAAGATATTATTTTTTTCTCATATCATATTTTAATATTCTTCATTTATTAAGTTATATAGTATAATATTATATGGATATTAGATATTATTATATTTTTTTATATTTTGTTTACTCTTCATATTTTCTGGGGTTATGTTGAGGCATGTCTTAATGTCATTATTGTGCTTGATAAATTCAAGAGTTTTTTTTTTTTATTTTTAATCTTATGCTATTATGCCCATTCTATTCAATTTAATATAATCTATATTGTTAACTTCTAATATGAATCTTTTTCAGATATGTGCTTGTCTTAAATTGTAATGGAGTTGATATTGCTAAGCATTGTGTTCCTGCAATCCCTTGCAAAACGTTTCACATTCAACCTCATTTTCAATTATATATCTATGTTAAAATGCTCACGTACTTAGTTTTTTATTCTTAAATTTTGTAGGATATATGTTATTTTTAGGAAGATGGATAAAGCTAAGCGACCATATAACTTAAAGCTTGATTCATATTTACAAAATATCAAGTTTTACGATTTTAGTGATGCCTTTGAATCCTAGCATGAAAACACAGAAAAGAAGGCCTCTATAGAGTGAAAAATCTGTTTGTTTTGATCTCTATAATGATTTCATTTTTATAGAAATTGTATCGATGCAAATAATCTATTTTTCAATTATCTTCACTTAACAACTGCTGTTTTGTGACTTTGCTTGGTTGATTGATGGTTATGATAATCCAGCTGTTTCAATTATACAATTTATTATATAGTTTAAATAGCATATATAACTTGATGAAGATCATTTATGATGCTTTTATTCACTATGATATTATATATATATACTACAAATTTAAAGTCAAATGTTATATATATTACATAGCCCTGCGAACACCCTAACCAATGGACTGATGTATTATTCATATTGGATAGGAAGCTCAATGGTCTCTTTGTGAAGAAAATTTTTGAAAGAATCACTAAAGGAGTTTCTTCAACTTCTTCAACGATGTTGTTCTTATTGGATATTTTGGAACAATTTTGGCTGTTGGCGTAGCTGGTATGTTTTCATTGTACATTTCAATTACCTATTAGTTCCTCTAAATTTTCGTTATACCTTCTGATACTTCTAATCTTTCATTTGTTTTAGGTAGACTACCTGTAGAGAATGCTGAAATTAACAGAAAGAGTAGGAAGCCACTCGAAAGGTTTTTTTTTTTTTAAGAAAAAATTATTCCATAAAAAAAGACGAGTACAATAAAGGTCAAACAAGCATAAAGGTCAAAAACAATAAGAGATACAAATAGAGAGATCGAGAAGATAAACAGGACACCAAAGCCCACACCGGGCTCAGTTTAAGGCAAGGGCTTCCAACCACTCTGAACCCAGACCCGGATCATCCAGAGGAGTGGAGCAGTAATTCACCAAAAAGCTAAACAACCACCAACACCAAAAAAAGAGCTCTAATAGAAATAGGAATAAACACCACCAAAAGTTGCCAACAAGCCACGAATTTAGAGTGGTGAGCCCGAGCCACATCATAGCCCAAATAGAACATGATAAGACCGCAGAGGCAACAACAAACCACATCAACTGAAATTCCACCAACAAAGGAAAACATAAAATACCAAAACGGCAGCCACCAAGCAGCCTGGTAGCCAACCAGCCGGGGTTCCCCATCATTGTCCACGATGCCATAAAAAAACCCCGCCGAAGAGCAAATAGGAAAAAGCCAGAGCCTATTTCTTATTACCTTTACTTTTACGCCTCTTACCACCATTAGAACGACTAAGGTCAGCAACCTTAACAGGTACAACCTCCTCATATTCACTAAAATTCTCCCCCGCCGCCCCCCATATCAAAAGAAGAAAATGAGTCATCCATAACTAACCAATCATTTTGCACCAAAATAGAATTCTTCAAAGATTTAGCCACCTGAGACTTCAATGAAGCCATTCGAAAGGTAATGTTGTGCAGCATTAGTACATCTATGATGATGTTTTAATCTTTTTAAGGAGCACGACAACGGAATGAGTATTACACTTATAAAATAAGTTTGCCTAAGTACATTTATGGCATAAATTTTTGGAGAGCATTTCATCTCATTAACAGACCCAACGTAGTTGGGATAAGGGTAATGAGGATAATAATTGATCTCAATAATGAAAATTCAAACTATACATTCAATCTTTCAAGTCTAACATTTCATTAGATGTCTTTGAAGTTATAATGTTGTAATCATTCTCATTCAATCTGATATATATGAAGTTGTTCTAACAAGCTTGGCTTTGTGTTTAACATGATTGATAATAGTAAATCCATATCAATTTATACCAATGAAAGTACATGAGCAAGTCATCTATGCGGGAAATCATTTGTAAATGAGGGAATATCTTGGAAGCAGATCTAGTCGAAACAAGGAAAATATTGCAGTACCAATGAAGTCGACATCATATAAGTTCGTCGCTTGCTTCAAAGACATTTCAATCATAATAACTGATTTTATTTTGCATAATATTAGTTATAAGCAAATTGCAATATTTCATCATGTTAGGTTCCACAAAAGATGGGAGCCAGGACTGATCCAGAAACATTAAGTGCTCGCATTGAGGTTTTTGTCGATAATGATTCCGAGTATGTTAGCTTTCAATATTTACAAGCAATTTATAAAAAAGCTTTTTGTGTGATATGATTTTAATTCTCGCTTAAATGATTTAAAAAGAGGTACCATATGTTAATAAATTTGTATTAACTGTTATACTTAATATTGATGATTTGAATTGCTTAGAAGCTGAAGGGACTAAGTGCAACGTTCGAGTATTTAATTATGAGATTTATGATTTGCTCCAAAATCTTTTTAAAATGATATACAATGTAGTAGATTTTAGATTTATTTACCCTTCCTGCATTTTAAATTCTCAGTGATCCTCTACAGTTTTATTTAACATAGAAATAATTTTATTTACATATTATATATAAATAATATGTAAATATACAAATATTTCATATAATATTCCTGAGTTATAATTAATAATATATTTTTTATACTATATTAAATAATAATGTTAACTTTATAATATATTTTTTTATTTTTAAATTTTATTCATGTGCATCATGTGCAAGTGCATTTAACTAGTATCTAAAGTTGTTCTAGTAACAGCTATATATGCTTTGATGGTTGAATAATATTGCAATGAGATCGGGTCTGCGGCCGAGTACTCGACGGAACAAGTTCCTCCCATCTCACCCAGGCTCAAATCCCATAATTGTCCAAAAAAAAAAATGTAACATGTTTTGATCTATAATGGTAATGTGATGTAGCTTGTTCTTGAGTTGACATTATTTAATATATCTAAATTCAGTCTTAATAATTAATTAATATTCATTACTTAAAACTTATTATCTATTCTTAATTGACATTATTTTTTTATTCAATAAATCTAAATATTAGTTAATATTTAATTAACTTCTAACTATACATTAAATTAGTTATTATTATCAAAATTTTAATTAATATGCAACTGTAACTATAATTTAGAAAAGTATTTAAAATATTGTAAGAGATTGCTCGATGCAAATAATTATTACTAAATTATAAAATATAAAAAGCACTATTTAATTAGTTAGAACAGTGGCTTGATAAGAGCCACCATATTTTAAAAATAGTTAAAATCATCGATGCCCCCAACAAGCACTAAAATCCAATAATTCCATGCACACCATATATTGACTATTTCATTACAGATATATACATATCTAAAAATATGCAAATAATAAATTTACACAAACATCAAACCTTTTTGCCTTAAAAAATAGGAATTTACATAAAACACACCACTAGCTGGAATCCACGCACAGAATTTTCAAAGGATTTTTGTATTTTACGAAACAGAATAGTATCAATCCATTCAACAGCACATATAAGCTATAACAATGTATTATTACCTGCCATTCTAAATATACACTTGCAAATGGCAAAATTATGTTTATACCCCAACCTGAAATATAATATATATATATATATTTCAATAATATTCTGATTAAATATTTAATTATGATAAATTTTATATTTATTAAATCTATTTAAGATGAATATAATTACATTCATCTTAAAATAAATTTAATAAATATTATATTAAATCAGATTAAATTTTAATCAGAATATTTTTATTTTTTAATAATTTGTTTTTTTTCATTTAAAATATACGAAGGGGATATTATTGTGATTGAATAATTTCCCATTAACTAGAGACCGGCATTGAATTGAACTCCCGTTCCAGGAATCCATGAAGTTCCTGAGATAAAATTCGCAACGGTGAACTTAGAAGCCTCAGACGCCGACAGATCCGAGTGCACACCGGGCCACTTGACCCGACCGGAAGTCCCCGCCCCGGCTCCCGTGTTCGCGTACTCACCATAATAGAGCGTATTAAGAGCGAAATTACCTGACCACTGCTCCCACCCGGCCGAGCTAACCGACCCGTCGATCTCACTCTCCATGAAGACGACCCGCGCGTACTGTTTCCAAGGTCGGCCGAGATATGTGGGCGCGCCTCCGGTCGAGCCGCTGATCCGACAACCTTGAATAGAGATGCCGGTGTTTTGGTTCGGGTCCGTTCGGCCCTGTGCGGTGATGGAATTCTTTTGGCCGCCGGCGGGTTTCCGGGGTTGGATAAAGCAATTCTGGAAGACGGCGGCGGAGTTGCCGAAGATGAAGTCGACGGTGCCGGAGATATCGCAGTCGCGGTAGAATTGGCGGTTGGCGTAGGTGTAGAGGCTGTCTTGGTAGCCTTGGATTGAGCATTGGTATATGACGGCTTGGTCGGCGCCGACCCGGAGGGCGACGGCCTGTTGTTTGTTGGGACCGGAGTCGTTGATGATGGTTAGGCCTTTACCGATGAAGCCGGCGCCCATGGCCGCTGGTAATTGGATATCCAAATAAAAAATTATACAAAATTAGATTCATTTATTGATATATAATCAATTTACCATAGAATCATTCATCGCATTCATTCAAAGAAAATTTTTCAAGTTCCATTCTTTTGTTCATCTTACATTTAGCTAATTAAATATTGAATATAAAGTGTCAAGAATAGACAAATTCATCAATTTTATGAATAATTCAATACGTATGAATTTATAAAAAGCTGCCCCAAACAATCCTTGAACAAAATTCCTATTTCTAATTTTAAATTAACTCTAGCTTCATTTAATATATCTTATCTATTTAGATATGCCGTTTCACATCAACGTCCTTCATGCACATGCATAATAAAAATATATAATGATGGGTTGTTGGACTCGCAAGTAGTAGCTAACTAATTAAATATTGTTTATACAAAACTAAAAATTAATAATTTCTCTAATTAATAATAATTATGTTAAACTAGTTAATTAGTGCAAATAAAACGAGCTTAATTAATTTACCGACAGTGGCGGACTGATACGTGCTTGCACCATCTTCAGCATTCCGGCTACCTATAATGATGGATTGCCCCTTCCCGTCACCCATCAGCATCACGTTCTTCTGCTTTGTAGGAATCCTGATGTACTCTCTGTATGTTCCCGCCTTCACATAGATCACACTCCGCCCTCCCCCACCGTTGGATTCCAGCGACGCGATCGCCTCATTGATAGTACTGTGCGTACCACTCCCGTCCTTCGCAACCACCGCCACAGCCTGAATATCCGCCGGCGAAGCTTGTAGAAGCTTCCTATCACTAGACGTCAGCCACCCGGGAAACTTTTTGTCCAACAGCCGCCGCTCGCGGCCGCCACCACTCCCTGTCATTGATGCGTGGAGCGCAAGAGCATTGCTTATGTGCTGAGACAACACATTGACCTGCGCCATCATGGCTTGCTTCCCATTATGGTCAATGCCCATGGCGCCAATCCCGTCGGAGCATGTGACTTGGTTGGTCAGCGCGGCGCTAAGCCACGTCTGGATGTCATGAGCGCTTGACTCGCTCTTTTTAGCTGCGGCGTTGATGACATCATCGAGCTGCTCGAGGCTTATGTCGAGGAGCTCGAGGCAGTCGTCGATGGCACCATGTGCAGGAGAGAGGTTGTAGGCAGCAGCTCGAGCCGAGGTGGCGCGGAGCTTCGCCGATTCGACGGAGACGACGAAGAGGTCATCCGAAGACTTCGCTGCTGCTCCGGTGAGCGCCGAGTGGCAGGCGTCGGGGTAGAGAGTGGATTTGCAGGCTGAGGCTATGGCTGCATTGGAGGAGGATGGTGTGGTGATGGTAGTTTTGAAGAAGTTCACTCCTTTAGAAACTGTATGGATTTGGTTTTTGGTGTTTGGTGGGTTGTTGTTCGAAGCAGTGAGGGATAAAGCTGTTGATAGAAGAAGCAGTATGCTGATTCTTCTAATTTGTTCTCTCTCACAATTCCTTCCTATTAATTTGAACATTGTCGAGTTTGGGAGAGAGGGGGGAGAAGAAGGGAAGTTAGGGGTTGTGGTTGTGAAGAGAGGATGCTAGCTGTGTATATAGAGGGGAGTGAATGGTTGTCGAAGTCAGTTGTAGGAAGTAGTCAAAGTCATGGGGGTTATTATGATGAAAGGGCTCAATTATAGAATATTCAAAATATAAAGCTAAAAGCAGATAAAGTTTTAGTTGGCTTTCTCCTTCTTCCTGTCTTTATATGACAGCATTGGATGCTCGTTTACAGAGTAGGATAAGTGAAGATGAGCTCGACATTCTTTTGATGGCTTATTCAGATGGACTAATTAGAGCCATAACGTTTAAGACAATGTATGTAAAGTATGAGAGTCTTTTTATTATCATCGGCTGACTATAATCTTCAAGCTATTATCACTAGAATACAATTTTTAGACCATCATTACTTAACTACAGTCCTCAAAATACCATCATTCTACTATAGTCCTCTCGTCATCATCACTTAACTATGACCTTCTAATGACTATTACATGACTATGATCTTTTACCCACCACTGCCTAACTATGACCCTCTGACCGTCATAGTTAGACAATAGTTATCTTACCACCATTTTTAGGCTATAATCCTTTTATCACCCTTGCTCTAAACAATCATCTAACTAATGTTACCCAATTACAATTCTCCGACCACCATCACCCAATTGCAGCTCTTTGAATTTCATTGTTATGTAATTTATAAAAAATATCTTTATCATGCTTTAAAGGACAAAGTACACCAACGACAGTAATGATTTTTTAATCACAATTAAATATTTTTAAATTTTAGCATTTGCGTATATAAACCTTTTATATGTTATCATTTAGAATACTAATTAGATTAATAAACTTCAAAATATTTTGAATGTTAAATAATAAATAATAAATATAATATTCATGAAATTTAATTTCAAAATTATTTTAAAATTTTACAAAATCAAATTAATTAACACCGATAATTATTTTTATTTCTGATTGATAAATATTTATCTTTTTATGGTGTGAGGTCATTCGGTCCCACTCTTCTGATGAGATTTTTGGTTAAACGTAGCTTTTCTCTCATAGAAATATTATCAGTATTAATGCCACTTTCTATTACATTTCTTGCTAAGAAATTTCTAATTTTATTGGTTTGTAATGCATAAAATATCATTATCAAGCTTTAACGTACAAAGTACAACAATAGTAAATATGGTCCGTTCGATCACAATCAAATATTTTGAAATTTTGCATATATATATCACATTGGGGAAATTTTATATTTTAGAATTTTTATAATGAATTTCTTAAAACTCAAAATTTATATCATCAAAGAAAAAACTATAATTATAGATATTTTAAGGAAAAAAATGTATGAATATTCTAATGCAAAATGCATCAAGAAAAATTCAATGTCTTTGAATTGGTGATCATTAGTGCAATTCATGATATAATATATAACGATAATCTCAATATAAATTAAAGGGCTAATAGGTGTGTCAAAATCATATTTCGGGTTAGGTTAAATATTGACACCCCTAAGGGCTATGGAGATTATCTTTATCTATTTAGCATCATGATATATTGACATAAATTTTTTCTAAAAATTTTATACAGTAGAAGCTATTATTATGTAACATGTGAGTTATAAGTATGATGATTACGCCAATAATCTAATGGATAACTATAAGAGAGAAAAATAACCCAAGATGTTGAATGATAAAAAGAGATCCTATCTTTGCTCTCTTTTTTTCGATGGCTAGGGTTTTCTCCTTCCGCCTTCGCATTGCTTCCGATAGTTTCTCCTGGGTAAACTCACTCCTTGCTCCTTAATACTTGGTTTTCTTGCGATTAGCGGTTTGATGGCTGGTAATCGTTTAAGTGATCCTAGTTTTTTGTCTGGAAAGTTTACTTCGCGCTCCTTTAGGGATGCTTTGTCCGGGACTTCATCCTAGCCGGAGTTTCCCGATCTTAAAATCACTTCTTGCAAGGGCTTACCGTCTTTATGGATTTCTGAAGAAATGATGGCTTTGGCTGTTCCGTTTGAGTTTGCTCTTGTCAGAAAATTTCTGGCCAACGGCCACTGATTGATACAATCCGAATATTTTTCTTTAAACTTAAGCTTATGGGAGAATTTTCTGTCACTTTGCTTAATGCCAAGAACGTTCTCATTAAGTTTTTGAACGATTTAGACTATTGTCGTGTGTTCTCGCATCGGTCTTACTTCATTAGCAACTGTTTCATGAAGTTGTTTAAGTGGACTCCTTACTTCAACATTAACATTGAATCTCATATCATCCCCATTTGGGCTTCATTTCCTAATCTTCGTCCGCATCTGTTTTATCCATGAATTCTGCATGGGCTTGGCTCCTTGTTTTCCTGGCCTTCTTCGAATGGTACAAGGCCCTCAATTGCTCGTCTACTGGCAGAGCCTGATGTTACCAAGCAATATCCTAATAAAGTTTGGGTTGGTTCTGAATCTTATCCAATTTGTGGAATTTGAATATTTTCATTCTTACTGTGGTCATTATAAAGTTTTGGATCATGCTAAAATAGAATGTCATAATGTGAATCCTCATTTAGCTAATCCTCTTACTAATTCGATTGGGGTGGGAGTGATTTTGAATAATAAATGTGATGATAATTGTGATCATGTTAGTAAGGATGAGGATCCTATTAGTGTGGACAATAACGATCCTGGTACTGATTTACCTTTTCTTGAGTTGGCTACTCCCTTGGGGATAGCGGTTGAGAATGATTCGGTGATCCCGGTAGTCGATGCTCCTCAATCTGAGCATTGTGGGGCAATTCTGTATTGTGATGATGGTGATGTTGGTGATCTTCTCTTGGTGACTTCCCCAAGGGGTGAGATTAACAGTATAATTCCTGACATTGTTGGTCATGTATCTGGTAATGAGTTGCTGATTGTGGGAGATAAAAATCTTGTGATGTTAATATGGGGGTGATGAACATTGACTCTAGTGATTTGAATCCTTCTGTGGCTTCTCTTGTAACGCTTGCTGATATGGTTGTGTAGGTCTCTTTTGTGGGACGGGTGTGAATGAACAGCTTGTTGATGTTCTAGTTGCCTTACTTTCTCCTAATTCCTTGAATGTTCATTTAGGCGTTAGATCAGGGGAAACTATTGTGGAGCAAATTGACTTGCTTGAAGGCTCTCTGTCTTCTACTTCCAAGGTTGATGAGAAGGAAGTGATTGAACAAGATGACTTGTTTGATCTGAATGTAAGTCGTGTTATGCGTGAAACTTTCGTTCGGATGGGTAAACAAAGAAAGATGAAATCCAAAAAATAGTTGTGTTTTGTGGTGGTTTGTTGGATGCTGCCTCGAACCTATGGGGTGGTGGTTTTGTATTGTTATTTTTCTAGCTGTTGGGGGTTTATTATTTCTTTTTGATGTTGTTTCTTTTCCTTTGTCTTTTGCAGGTTGCTGTTGTGGTTCATGTTTTTGGAGCTTAGGGCTGTGGCTTTGGATGTCATTGTAGCTTGTGTTATAGACAGTTGACTGATTGGCATATGGTGACTTCCTCTGAGCCCTTTGCTGGTTGCTAGTATTTCGGCCGCATTTTGTTTTTTTTTTTGGGGGGGGGGGGGGGGGGGTTTGGCTTGGCTTTTATATTTAGGTTGATTCCGAGGCTCTTAGGTTTTGATTCAATTGTTGTATTTTAGTAAGCTTTGGAGTTATTAAGCACTTGTAATCTTTCTTTATATTAACGTGTAGGCCTCTTCCGTGGGGTTTTAATAAATAATAATAATAATAACACAATATGTGATATGTTATAAAGTAAGTGATTCACATTAAGCACTGTGTAATTTACGTGATACTCAATTATATGGCCACACAAATTTGTTATTAATTATCTAAGATCATCATCAAACTATGATCTTATAATGCTGAAATCATGGTCGAACATTCTTTTAATGTTGTTCATTGAATGGTTGAATTTTCATCATTCATGATTTGAATAATCTTTGAAATGCCTTAGAGCAAGAATTTAGCCATAATTAAACCTTACTGAACAACTTTGATCATGATTTGATGATGATTTGATCATGGTTCAATCAATGTCTGCTATTATTGGGCATATAAGTCAAATTTCCAAGTTTTTATCATTATAAAAATGTATGTGTTGGTATTTTTAGAGTCCTGATTCAAATTATTTTAGGCTCATATATTTAATTAGTGGCACTTTATTTTTAGTGTTATTAAATATTTACTATTAATCATTTTGAATTTTTTTTAAAAATTAAGTATTATTTTAATATTTTGTAAAAAATAAAAATATTTGGAAATAATGGCGGGCTCAATGAATAACATTTTCATGCAAAAAAATAAAAATAAAAATAATATTGAAGTTTCCCGTTAATGACACTGAGAAGACTGGAGAGGGCTTAATTATTTCCGTATTATACAATATCCATTTTCATGACATGAAGTCATGAGTCATGACTACGTAGCATTTAGGAGAAATTATTATATATACAGTATTCGGACGGGAGAATCGTTCGAATTCTTTGAGAGTATATAATAAATACAGAGCAAATATATAATAAATGATAAATTATGTATTTGTTGTATATTTACTATGTACTTTCACAGAATCCAGACGGTTCTCCCACCCGGACTCCGCATGTAATTATCCCTGAGCATTTAGAAGCAACATTAGTTTTAATTCATAAGCTGTATACTTAAACACAAAAATGTCTCTAAAATTTTTAATAATAATTATTTTCTCATATCAACATTAGAAGCGTAAAAGTTTAGAACATAATTGTGTCCGGATATTCTCATCAAAATTTTAATCTGAATGGGCTTTATAGAATATTTTGAGATGAGTTTCATACAAATTATTTATGTATATGTGATTGCGAGCAACCACATAATTGGCGAACGAGTGTCAGCAGTCTAGCAATGATGGTCGGAAGATCATTTTCAGGCAACCGTGATCAGGAGGTCTTGGTAGTCCAAATGTGATTAGTAGATTATGGTCGGACAACACAAAATATTTTTTAAATGTCAAAGTTGTGTCATCTAAAAATATATTAATTCCTTAAAAAAATACATTGCATAAAATTAGAAATTCAAAATATTACGATCACTCTCTTTGTACTTATGAATTAGGGAAAGGAAACATTAGTGTCAACATTTGCATTCTCTATAGTGGAGGCTTCTTCTAAATAGCAGTTGACTGTCTCTATTTGAATGGATTAAAGCTGACACACCTGAGGTTCTTAATTCTTCTAATAGAGCTATGGTCTTCTTCTAAAAAGAAGTTAATTGTCTCCATTTGTATAATTTTGGGAAAAAATAAGAGAGTTTCTCAATCCCTATAGTAGAGCTGTAGTTTTCCTCTAAAAAGAAACTAACTATTCTATGTTTGGATGGATTAGATCCATAGTGAGAGAATTTTCCATCTTGTTTTGAGGTTTCAGTTTTATACTCCAAAGAAGTTAATTAACCTCAAATTTTTGTATAGTCTATACAATAGATAATGAATATAACGACATGACTTTGGTGTGATTGTGCGAAAATTATTAGGGGTGTCAAAATTGGTCAATGGGACGGGTTCAGGTTTGACCCAAAATTGATCCAATTGGAATTCGGTCAATCTGAACCTGACTTGTTTAATAAATGAGAAAAAAAGTGGAAACCTGAACCGGACCCTTAGCAACCTGAACCTGACCCGATGACCCTTTTTCAATAAAAAAAATATATTGTTAATAACTTGTTAACCATAGAATTTAGATTAATTGATAAAAAATAAGAAGATTACACCAACAAATAAAATAATTTAAGGGAAAAAAATTAACAGATCATTTTCAGGTCAAAATAGGTTGGTGGGTCAACCCAAACCGACCTGTTTAATCAACAGGCCAGAATGCAGAACCTAAACCCGACCTATTTATTAAATGGGTCAACCTAAATCAGAATTTTTTTAGGTCAAGTCCAAGTCGGATTGGCAGGTCGTGTCATTTATTGATACCCCAAATAAAAAAATAAAAATAACGAAGGAAGTCACCAAAAAATTTATTTGATATGCTATTTTTCTCCTTTTATTTATGATTATCTTACTTGTTTTTATATTTTTTTTTACTGATTATGAGCATCTGTATTTTACTCTCAATAATTTTTTTCCTAAAATTCTATCATATTCATCTTTTAGAGAGTTTTGATTTTCATGTATCATAACGTTGAAACTAAGATGATTTTGTACATGAAGAATTTTTTTTATCACACCACTTCGCACGAAATTTTAAAATTTTTTGTACCTGTAGGTAAAATTTTGGGCAATATTTCTAAGGTTTTGTTCGGGACGATTTTCTTCGGACTTTTTAAAATTTTTTGAGCTTAAAATTTTGATACTAAAAAATTACTTTAGAAAATAGTAAAGAAGTTGTCCCAAATGGAAACAAAATCTTTCCTTATAAAATTTTATTGTTTAATAGGATAAAAATTTCAAATTATGATTTTTTATAATAGGCTATTTTATTGATTTCATACTATAAAAAAGTTTTTACCATATGAATGTATAGTTGCTTCAAAGAAAAATGTAAATTTTCTCATAATTCTTTTTTTTTCCAGAAACATCTCTGAGCGCTTCTGATCAGCAATAGCTGTATTGCATTATTTTGTAAAAAATTCATTGAAGTGTCAAATGAATAAAGTTTTGGGCATATTAGATGTTATTGTAAAGATAATTTAGTGATTTTTATATTTCATAATTTTTCATATTCTTATCATATTTTCTGTCTCTTTTTCTTTCAATTTGTACCTTGATTTCATATGAATGTGTACGTATAAAGGAGCACAATACCACTACAGCTAATAGCGTCCATGACAGCAACATACTGAATAATTCATCCACCGCTCATGTGTAACAAACCATTTGCATCCCAGCTATACACGTGTACCACTCCAATGTGTATAAGCAAATCAGTTTACAAGAATTAATAATATGAAGAAATACAATAGTCGTCTGCTACTATACTATCTTATTTTGAAATGACTTAGCTGCATTACAGTACTCTTTATGGTATCAGAGCAAGTGTAGGCCAACTGTAGTTTCTTTTTTCGCAATGGCTCCGTCGTCTTCTTCCCAAACGGAGGAGGACACCTATGCAACTTTTCCTGAAACCACACCTATACCCTCTTCCCTGAAGCTGGTTTTGTCTACCATCAAAACCATTGTCCCCATTACCCTCTCTAATGACAAATATCCTATCTGGCGCTCTCAGATCCTTAAGCTATTGAGAGCAAATGGCTTTATTGCTCATCTGGACCACTCTGCTGCGAAACCCCAAAGACTCATTCAGCAATCAGACAACACCACTCTACCCAATCCCTCATATACTCAGTGGCTCCTAATCGATCAAAATCTAGCTGCCGCCATCTGCTCCACCATATCAGCTTCCATACTACCTTATGTTCTTCATCTAGACAGTTGCTCCGACATATGGCACACTCTTGAACTCCGCCTCCAAGCCTCCAATTGATCCAGAGTCATTCAACTGAAGAATGAAATCCACAACATTTCAATGAAAACCCTCGCAATGGTTCAGTATCTCACCAATGTCAAGATACCGAAGACATCATCCTCTACATTCTCAATAGCCTACCTCCTCCATATCATGCATTAAAAACCTCCATTCGCACCATACAATCTCCTATCAGCCTCGACAGTCTCTACTCTTTGCTGATTAGTGAAGAAATTAATCTGGCGAATTAATCTAGTAGACATCTTCATTCCGTTGATCCCCAAACTGCTCTATTTGTCTCTCGTGGACTCAGTCGTCGCAGCAGAGGTTGATTCTCTCCGACTACCACCACAGTAGCTCTCCCCAACCCACAGTCCCAGACTACCTGCCAAATCTGTAACAAGCGCGACCACTCAGCTAATCAATGTTGGCATCATCTGAATCCCAACTACATCCCTACCTCTCCGGCAATCTTCAAAGCTTTGGTCGTAGAAACATCGTCCCCCACAACTGACTAGTACATCAACTGCGGAGCCTCCTCTCACCTTACTCCATCATTGGACAATCTGGATCAGCCTATTCCATATCAATGCACGGATAAGATCACAATTGGCCATGGAGGTCATCTGCCGATAGCTCACTCTGGCGCTGGTATCCTCCCTACACTCACTCTTAAGTTAAATTTACCTATCATCTATCACGTTCCTAACATCTCCCACAATTTACTTTCAGTATCTAATCTTACTAAAGACAATAACGTATCTATATCCTTCTCATCTTCTGGTTTCTCCATCAAGGATCTGACGACTCAGAAAACTCTCTTACAAGGACCATATCGAAATGGTCTCTACACCATTAGAACTCCCACTTCATCCACCTCTGAAGTCACCCTCTCAACACACATCTCTCCCTCCATACGATGGCACAATAGGCTCGGTCATCCACACTCCAGAGTCATCTCAACCATCTCTCAACAACATCAACACCTAGCTATCCCTACAGTTTTTAAGTTTTGCTCTCACTGTAAGGCTTGTAAAAGCCACAAATTAGTATTTCCTATAAGTAAAAATTCTGTATCTTCTCCTTTAGAATTACTACATCTTGATGTATGGGGACCGTCTCCAGTTCTATCTAATCAAGGATACATATACAATCTTTTAATTATTGATGATTTCTCTCAGTTCTCCTGGTTATTTCATATGTTGCACAAATCCGAAGTTCCTCAACTCATCATAAACTTTACTAATTTCATTGGAAAATAATTGTCCACTTCAATCAAACGAATACGAACAGATGGTGGCACCGAATTCTTAAACTCCACACTTCAAAAATTTCTCAGAAAATAGGGCATCCGTCATCAAATCTCATGCCCCTACACACTTGAACAATACGGCATCGTCAAACGCAAAAATTGACATATCACTGAAACCATCAGAACCCTCCTCCACACAGCCAGTCTTCTCTATCAATTCTGGCCGGACGCTGCTCTGAAAGTGGTTCACCTAATCAATCACCTATCATCTATTGCCACAGCTAACACCTCTCCACTTCAGCTCTTATACAACCAAACACCAGATTACTCACACCATAGAACATTTGGATGCGCTTGTTATCCATGGCTACCTACGGCCAGACGCCACAAACTGGAACCTCGAGCAGCTGAATGTGTATTCCTAGGATACTCTGAATCCTACAAAGGCTATAAATGCGTTGACCACACTATAAATAGACTAATCATTTCAAGACATGTAGTCTTTGATGAGCAGAAAATTCCCTTACAACTCCACCTCACTACCACAATCCAACCCTCAAGAATCTCAATTCCCAACAGACAATCCACTTCTACTAATCCCTACCTCTAAATGCCACTCCACTGCTCCAGTAAACTTGGTATCCCAGTTATCTCCTCAACACAATCCTCCCATACCTCTTCCAACCACCATAATTAATTCCTCACCCGCTCAACCACCACCCAACCCTGTGCCTACTAACCATCAACTGCATGCCACTCATCCCATGACTACAAGGTTAAAAATCGGATCTCCAAAACCCAGAAACATCCTCAATCTCCTTCACACTACTCAGCCCAATACTCCACAGCAAATACCTTATCCCTTCACATATTCAGAGGCCTCCAAACATCCTCATTGGAGAGAGGCCATGGTCTTAAAATTCTTATCACTCCAAAGACAAGGAACATGGACCCTAGTCTCTCCTCCTCCCAAAGCCAATATACTAGGCTGTAGATGGACTTATCGCTCCAAATTCCACTCCAATGGCACACAAGCTCAATACAAAGCAATGTTGTGAATCTGGATTCGAGGACTTTGATTTTGATGATAGCAAACCTTTTTATTTCTATTTAAGTGTTTAACATTTCAGGTACACAAGAATAATTGTAATTCAAGCTAGCTCAAGATCGAGTCAGTCCGTTTGTATTTTCAGGTTCAATATAATTTTTCATCTTTTTTTGAGTCAAGTGTAATGTAACGGATCTCCAAGCTAAGTAATCTTACACACACACACTCAAGGGGAGAGTTTTAGTGAGTTAAAGTTTCTGTTCAAAATTTTGTTCAAATCATCCTAGATGATATTCACATCATCCTGGACGATCCATTGAAAATAGAAACCCTAATTAGGGTGACCATGCTAAGTCGGTATGATTAAGCAGATCGTCCTAGAAGATACATACATCGTACAGGACGATATGCTCAAATCAGAAATTTTCAGTCGCCAGATTACGTTAGGCAAGTTTTTATTCTTTGGAGATTTGGTCTAATCATCCCAGATGATATGTGTATCATCCTGGATGATCTATTACAATCATGCCTAAATTAGTCAGGTGATTAAGAAAAGTAATAAGGTTTGAGTGATTCGATCATACCGTCCTGGATAATCACTAGATCATCCTGGATGATCAATTGGAAATCTTGACCATCCAGAGCATTTTACCTGGACGGCCCGAACAATCCTCTAGATGATATTCTCAATTTTGAACTAATCGTACGGGACGATAGAAATATCGTCCGGGATGATCAGGTCATTTTATAATCATCTAGCAAGGTTTGGCTGTACGACCCGAGGAATCTGCTGAATAATTTTAATCTTTTTGAACTAATCATACAGGATAATATACGTATCGTCCTGGACGATCAAGTTATTTTGAGACCATCCAGTATAAGTTGCCCTGGACGACCCGAGTTGTCCTCTGGATGATATTCTTGTTTTACACTAATCGTCCAGAATGATCGTAAAATCGTCCCGGATAATATGAATAGAATTTGTCTTCTAATCGTCCAGAAGAACTAAATCATCCAGGCCAAAAGGGCTTGATTTACACTAATCGTACAGGACGATCATCCAAGATGATCTTTGACGCCATGTTATAATCTAGGGCTATTTTTTAGCCCTTCTATTTAAGATCTTTTTCTTAAAATAAGAAGATCTTTTTGCCACCTTCCTTGCCTGAGAGAACCTTAAGAAAGAGAGAGAGAGAGAGAGAGAGAGAGAGAGAGAGAGCTTGGGAGAGAGAGAGAGGATCTTGTGAGGGGAGTTTGTGAGGTGTTCACAAAGGTTGCTCCAACCAAGGATCTGAGTCATCTTCTCTTGTCGTCGTCTCTTATCTTGTTGGTGTCTCTGTGGAAGGATCGTCTACAAGAAGATCCAGGTTCTCTGCCTGCTTCAGGAGAAAGCGAAAGGAGTCTAGGTTCTCTACCTGCTTCAGGAGGAAGCGAAAGGAGTCCGGGTTCACTGCCTCACCGAGTTGGTGGAAAGGAGTTTTGTACAGGCTTCTCCGCCTTGCTGTAGGAGTAGAAGAAGAGTCACTTAGTATTAGTGCAATACCCGGAGGGAAGGCTCCGGGGAGTGGATGTAGGTCAAGTTGACCGAACCGCTATAAAATCTGGTGTGTTCTTTCTTATTATTTTTCGCACTTTATTTTTTTGTTAATGATCATATGGTTGTGATTATTGGTTTGTTTTTGTTAAACATCAGCACATCATCGCAAAACTGAAATCATTTTAAAATATTTGAAAAGATTTTTAAAATCATTTTTTTTTCTCACGAATTTTTAAAATAACAAATTTACCCCCCCCCCCCCCCCCCCTCTTGGTTAGCCTCAAGCTAGTTCTTAAGGGCTTAACATCCCTAACAAACTTTCAAGCAAGACTAGTTGCTCAAGGTCATAGACAACAACATGGATTTGACTACCATAACACATTTAGTCTAATAGCCAAAATGCCCTCCATAAGGATCTTTCTTACTGTCGCACTTCATAACCAATGGCAGGTACATTAACCCGATGTGGCCAATACCTTTTTACATGGTGACCTTCAAGAAACCATCTACATGTCATAACCTAAAGGCTTTAAAGATAACCTTCATCTTAATAACGTGTGTCTACTACACAAATTCATATACGGCCTCAAATAAGCCCCTCGCCAATGGTTTAATACCTTCTCCACACACCTTCAAACCATTAGTTTCAAGCATAGCAAAGCAGACCACTCTCTTCTTACTCTATCCAAAAATAATATCAAACTCTATCTTCTTATCTATGTCGATGCCATACTAATCACCTGAAATGATCTTAATACCATGCTCACATTCATCCAACAAATCAGTGATAAATTCACAATGAAGTATCTGGGTAATGTACACAATTTTCTTGGCATCACTATGCAAACCACTCCGCACTCACATTTTCTTTCTCAGATAGCCTATGCCAATTCTATACTACAACAGGCCGGTCTTCCAACTTGCAAACCTCTCTCAAATCCAACCTCCACCAAACTAAACTCCCAACCATTCTCTAATCCAGTTCTCCAAACTCCCCTTATTTATCGGCAACTAACGGGCTCGTTATAATACCTTACTATCACCATACCCGATATACTTATTCGGTGAACCTTCTTTGTCAACATATGCATGATCCTCAACCATCAGCTCAAAAGACTGCTTCGTTATATCAGAGGTACATCCTCATTCGGCCTACCAATATCTCCAGGACCATTGCATCTTACATCCTTCTCTGATGCTGATTGGGCAAGCAATCCACACATGTGCCGATCTACATCATGGTACTGCTCGTTTCTAAGCAATACACTCATAACCTGGTCAGTCAAGAAATAACACTTAGTGGCTCGATCATCTACGGAGGTTGAATATAGGGCGCTCGTAGCAACTACAACAGATGTATTATGGCTTCAAAGATTGCTTGCAGACTTCCATATCAGCACATCTCAACCCACAAACTGAATATTTCATCCACCGTTCATGTGTAACAAACCATTTGCATCCCAGCCATACACATGTACCACTCCAATCTGTATAAGCAAATCACTATACAAGAATTAATGAAATGAAGAAATACAACAGTTGTCTGCTACTATACTATCTTATTCTGAAATGACTTAGCTGCATTATAGTAGTCTTTATGTACATTTCATGGACTATCAAAGATGGAGCTTGATGCTTAACTGAATAGTTTTCATAAGTTACGAAGAGTAAGGCTTCATTTTGTACAGCTGTTTTAGCGCTTTTTGAAGTATTTTTTGGTATAAAAATTTTTTTAATTAGAATTTTTTGTATTAAAAAGTTGATTTATAAATTAATAAAAATGTTGTCCCAAACAAAGCCCAGGTACAACTAAAGATTGAATACCAAGATACTAATTATTCTTCATCAAAAGTTGAAGATATGGCTAGAGTTATATATTTAAAGGCCATAGAAATCCTTAAGGTGAAGAGACGACATTCCTATACATCAAAGTTGAGAAGTTTGAAGGATATAGAAGTCTCTTGGATATTTGTGGAGTATCATTACCTGATTGAAGTGTTGGACTTGAAGCACCAGATGTCTTGAATGAGATTTTGCTCATGACTTCTTCAAGAAGGTTTGATTAATGCAACACAAGACTTATACTAATGTTAAATGATTTTCTTGCAAAATGTTGATGATAACGACAGAGGCAGAATCAACCTCTTTTTTAAGGGTGGGTAAAATAGAAAAAAGAATTTCTTTTTTAGAATTTGGGTAATTACATTTATTGAAGGTAGGAAAAATAACTAAAATGCTTATTCTTATAGAAAAAAAAAAGATTTCTGGATGAATAATTGCCCACCCTAAGCTCTTCCAAATTCCACCCCTAGATGACTGTTAACCTCATTTTTGTATGAGGTCACTAGGACCAACCCAGACCTCAAGTCAATTCAAGCCTTAAACTTATTCAGGCTCTAGCCTAGACCTAAATCTAGCTTTCAAACAACTCTTTAATCTGATTTTAATCATATTCAATCAATTATAATCTTCCAATGATTATTATTGGTTTAAATAATTCAAATCCTATCAATCAAATTCAAAACCCAGTTCAAATCTAGACTTTCAAATCCAAATCCAAGGCTAAAGGCTTAGGTCCTGATAGCCTTTTCCAGTGATTTTTCAAATACTTGAAACCTCAAACAAATGACCCCTGATTCATGATCTATCAATTACATATTGATTAGGCATGTCTCT
Source organism: Dendrobium chrysotoxum (assembly GCA_019925795.1). Classification (NCBI taxonomy): domain Eukaryota; kingdom Viridiplantae; phylum Streptophyta; class Magnoliopsida; order Asparagales; family Orchidaceae; genus Dendrobium; species Dendrobium chrysotoxum. Next base: position 14,777,136 of record CM034312.1, on the reverse strand, counting down.
CAAGGTAACCCTCCAAATTTGAGCCCATTCTGAGGGCTCTAACCCTAGAAACTGGATTGAAATCCAAAGGTTGTAAAACCTTCAAATATTTACACCCAATGCCACTAGACCTGTTCCCTAGTAGAATTTGACCTTGGAGCCTTCTCCAAACCCTATAATCATATCCAAATCTTTAATTATGACTTGTTAAGTATTAAATTATATTTTGGTGGATCCACTTTGACCCCCAGTTGACCAGGGGTCAAATGACCAAAATGCCCCTTAAAAGTAATTTTGGAGTTTTCCATAGACTTCAATGTGGCCTTTTCAAAAAAAAATCTCAAAACCTCTTCCAGTGCATCCTAATCACCATTAGGAGTGCAATGGACTCAAGCCCAGACCCTGGTCAAGTTTGGTTGATCAGGTCAACCTAAAATGACTAAAATATCCCTTAAGGGTGTGAATAGTCATTCTTGAACCAAATGATCTCCAAATTACATGAGACCATTTTCAGCAATTTCTAAATATCAAACCAAACATGTTGGACCTAAACCCAAGCCATGGGTCAACCTAGGTTAACCAAACAGGCCTTTAAGGGTCCAAACAGCAAATTTGACTGAATTGACATCCCTATACCTTGGGATCACCTCCAACAGATCCAAAATATCATTTCAAACTTATTGAGCCCAAGTTCAGACCCTAGGTCAACCTGGTTGACCAAGTCAACCTAGGTTGACCAGATCAGTCCTTTAAGGGTATAAATGATCATTTTGACCATTTAGATCATTCTAATCCAAGAAACCTCCTCTAACAAAATTCAAATGCCATTTCAAACCCATTGAGCTCAAGCCCAGGTCTTGGGTCAACTTAGTTGACCAAGTCAATCTAGGTTGAGCTAATGATCCCTTAAGGTTTAAACGGGTCAATCTAACTCATTTAACCAAATCAAACCCTTCAATGTTCTCAAACCCATCTCAAAACATGATTCAAATCCATTTGAAGTCAAACCACCTTGGTTTGACTTAGTCAAACTTCAATCAATAGTCAAACCTTACTTTTTATGTGTTCATACATTTTAAATCTAATCCTATTGCTTAGGACTTTTCAAAACCACTTCATTTGATACCTTGAATATCCCTTGGCTCATTTGGAGTCAAGCCATGGTCAACATAACCAAGTCAATCCATTTTGACTTGGTCAAACCCATTCAAAATCCTACACATTCCATCAAACCTTAGCTCTATGGCTTCATATTCCCTCCAAACCACTCTAACCACTCCATGGTGCCACCTCACTTGTTTTGACATGTTGATTGGTCAAACCAGTCAATAAAGGTCAAGACACCATTAATTAATCAAATTATATACTCAAATCCATTTAAGCTGATCCACTCTACTCGAGCTATCCTAAATGATTTCTGGAAGTTTCTCAAGCCTATCTTAAGCTCTAAATTAGGCTTAAACAAAACCCTAATCCCCCCATGTGCTCAAAGGATATAGGAAGCGTCTACACCTTGTCCTTTCATTATCCTCTCTCCTAGCTTTCCTACCACTCCCCAGCACACCTGGCATCATCATAGCAACCCTCCAAAGCCATCAAGACCGTCCAAAAACCCTCCAGGACAATTCAATTTAGCAAAGGAGAAAAAATAAGGATTATTCTATCCTTAACCTTCTCTCTCTTAATTCAAGCCTTCAAGCCCTGATCTGATTTCATTTGAGCTCTCAAGGTTCTCCTCCACCTTTCCCCAGACCAAACCCGCTGCCAAAAGCTCGTCGGCTGCAAGATATCCGGTGAACTGAAGTCAAACTCGCCCCAACGCTACATTTGGTCAATCCATAGCATTTTTGGACGTTTTCAACTAGAGAAATAATCTTGGATAGTTTACAAGCTCATAGAAACAAAAATCATCAGAATCCATTAATTGGAATGAGGTAAAATCGCAACCCTAAGTTAGAACACCTAGATTCAAATAACTTTTTGAAAAGTGCTTTTTAAATCGCGAAACAAACTACCAACATTTCTATTCATTTTTACAACCTAGGTTTAAAATTTCAAGCAAATCGATTGAACCATTATCGAGATGAGCTTATTTTCTTGTTAGGGTTTCAGATTCAAACGTGCATGAATTGCACAAATTTTGAGCTGTTGATCTTCGGATCAACGGTCTGGATTGGGTAGCACCGCGGTTCCTCGTAGCCGGGCGGTCCGCTTGACTATTCAGATCTCTGTCCGCCGAGATCACGACCATCCGCTCGAATAGTGGACGATCCAATAGCTGTGGTGGGATGCTAACGCAGATAAGTGAAACCACGTGGGTCCCGCCGCTACTTAATCATGTGGCAATAATTACGCCGCCACACAATCATTGCCAATAATTGTCGCATTTTGCTCTGCCCAACCCTAGGCCACCACGTGTACCACTAATCGCCGCCTCACCGTCATTTCTTTTTTTATCTAAATTTACTTAATTTTAAATATTTTTAATTAAAAAACTTTAAAAAATTATAAAAAATTTAATTTTTAATAAAAAAATTAAGTATATTACATGAAAATTTTAAGAATCTTAAAACATTTAATTTAAAATTAAAAATATTTTAAATAATTTAAAATACTTAATTTTAAAATATTTAATTAATATTAACTTAAATATTTTTCATATTTTCAAATATTATTTCAAATATTTTAATTAATTTAAAGGAAGATAATTTAAACATTTTAAGATTAAATTTAATTTAACATATTTAATCTATTTTTTATGACTTTAATCATTTAATTAACTATTTAAATATTTAATTTATATTTAATTAAATATTATGTTAAATATTTTCAAATTTTAAAAGTTTATATTAAAATATCTTTAGATAATTAAAGAATTATTTTAAAATGTTTTAAATATATTTTATACTTTAAATAATTTTTAATTATTTAAATATTTTAAAATTAAGGACTTTTGTCTAGAAAACTTTAAACATTGATTTAATCCTACATAACATAGTTACATTACTAAGGACAATAATTAAGGACTTTTGTCTAGAAAATTTAGAATAATTTTAGAAATTAAGATATACATCCTATCGATATGAAATTTAAGACACTTAAACTTAGTGACATTCTCTGTCTTAAGGAAAATTTTTAAAAATTTTCAAAAATTATTAAGCCACTTAATTAATTAAATCAAAGTTAATCCTTTAATTAAGCCTTAAAACTTCTAAAAATTCTAATAAATCCATATTAAATTTAAAAATTATATATAACACCTCTAACTGACCAAAGTTAAATCTTTAACTTAAGAAAAATAAAATCCCCTTTATTGGACTTCAAATTTAAATTTACTTTACTTTTAATTAAAAATTAATATTTAATTAATTTAATTAATTAAAAATAATTAAAAATTTTAGAAAATTCCCAAACACTTGGGAATCTCTTTTTAGGTCATTTATAACCTTTAGAATTGATTTTAAGGAGCTGGGAGTTCATTTGGAGCAAAATCATTGAAAGCCCCTTAATTAAATTAATTAAATAAATCCAATAAATACCCAAACTTCTAAATATCATAACTAATTCTAGGAAATTCTTAATTGATCAAACTCAAAGGCATTGAACTCCATTTGCTAGGACACAGCCTACCTCACACTTTAGATGATTTGCTAGGACAATCGACTCTAGATATAGGCTAGGCTGGTGTTTACTTTTCTACTGTGTGCCAAATTTTTTATAATTTTTATTGCATGCTAGTTGCTAATATTGATTGATTGATTGTTTACTTAATTTCATGTAATCTATATTTTGATTTAAATGTGAGATAGATTACCCTTAGGTTAGGAATGATTTGTATTAATTCAATCTTATGTATATAGTCATACTCATACAAGGCAATCAAATATAAAGGGCAAAAATAAATCAAGCTTTAAAATTAACAAGGTTTCTGCAAGTGCTCTGCTACGCTTAAATCCCCCTTTAAAATCAAAAGAGTGTAGCCAAGTGTGGTTGTGATTGAGAATTTAAATTTTGATTATTATTAACTGCTTGGGATGTTAATTTAAATGTTGATCGCTTAGGATAAACATGCATGTTGTTCGAGTTTAGATTTTTTATTTTAATTTTTAGATGTAATTCGATGTATTTGAGTCCAGAGTTGTAAATGTTCTAAGTGACAAATTCGAGATGGGATAACATCCAATTTAAATCTAAAGAGAAAGGGATATCACTTAGGGGAGAGTTCCTATCCATTTGGATATCTAAATTTGGATAACTTTAAAGTATCCAAAGGGACAAGATAACACCCATTTCGAGTGGGAGTTTCTTTTCATTTGGATATCTGGACCCGACAATCCAAGGAACTCGTAGAAGGATGAAGAAGTAAAGAATGAGAAGGATCACAATTCTCAAAGTCACTTGAGTCTTAGGAGTAGAATCCAGATTGTTGTTAGTGCTACCCGGCCACTTTCAAATTCTGCAGACCCCGAGATGTAATACTAAAAGGCACTTGTCTATGAATATTTTATTTATTTAATTGATTTAATTATTGATTTGATTATTTGATATTGATTACGATATAGGATTGCATGCTTTTAAAAATTTTTTGCGATCTTGCATGTCAATTTTGATTTGGCTTGGAACCCAATTTGAGGCTCGCGAGAGATCGTTAAAACTTTTTCTACTTTAATTAAATTTAAAAAATTTTAAGCTCACATAGAAACTCTAATGCTTTTAAGAAGTAAGCCAGGGATCGCCAGGAGTTCACATAAGCATTTTTGTTGCACCTTCTTTCCTTTGTTAGGCACATCCCCGTCTGCTGGTTTTGGCAGATCACTTGGCCTATGAGGGTGCAGATCTGTCAAACAGAATCAGTGCAATCTCTAGGATAAAATTTATTTTTTAAGCCTTTTTAAATTTGCTTCATTCAAATTTTAAGTATTTTTTGAGTCAATTAACATGCATTGCATTAAATACAAATTAAAAAAGTATTTAAATCTTTAATTGTATTTTATGTTAAGTTTTATATTACCCAACATAAGTCAAGGGGCCAAATTAAGATATACTCTAGATATCAGCCCCAACTCCTTAAACTCAATCTAATTAACATCCTTACACTCTTTCATAAGTGATCAGACTCATGATTTTAAAGGGCCTAGGTGGTTAGCTAGCTCCCTAATCTAGGCCTCGGTAAGTCCAGATCCTGCATTACATTAGCTAGGTTCGAGTTACTGATTTTCAGTGCCCAATTTAGACTTAGATTCTAAGGCAAACACAGGTTATAAGACATTAACCTTTGAGAATTGAATCATAATTTTCTAATAAAATTGGCAATTTAACTTAAAATCTCTTTCAATTCAAATTTAAGCCCAATACATGTGATAGATTGAGGTGTTTCTGAATTATTCAAAAATCTCAAACACCTCCTACTTTTCTTCATTTGACCTCCAAAAATAAGTGTTAATAATTCGATCTAATGCCTGCTGAATTTCCAACCTCGCTTCCTTTGACATTAAACTTTAAATTCTAAATGAAATTTCTACCGCTATTTTAATCGAGAGTATTTATAAGAAACTCCAATTTCCTACGATGTAACTAACTACGAGGGCTTGTGCTCGTAGGAGATTTAAAAACCTAGATTAATTTCGTAAAATTCAAATTTTCAAAACTTCAATTAATTCTCTTTGGAAAAATCAAATTCAACGATCATTATCGTCATATTCAAATGATTAATAGTGAACGATATTTTCTTTCTTCGGAAAGATATATTATTTTATTATCATAATTTTGATTATGAAATTAATAATCTTTTATTCAAATTTTTATAGTCAAACACGCGATCAAATATCATTTTGGTCTCTCAGGATCATATGTTGTCTTTTTTTGAGTTTGACTACGATAATCAGAATAAACTTAAAGTTTTGCAATTTGAACCAATTAAGGAACGATATGTTCGTATTTCGATGTGATATATCATTCATAATGATGTGTTCGATTTTAAAACTAAAATTCCAGAAAATCAATTATTCCCAAAGAAAATTAACTTTTTAAACTAAACACTTTTTTAATCAAATAATGACGTAGAAAGCTAGCAGATTAAGATGATCCTTATTCATAATGATGGAGAATTCATTCATATCTTATAGAAAGGATAATTCAGCCGTATATTTTTCTTAAATAAATATAAAATTAGAATGTTCTCTTATATAGATGTTTGATTTTTCCATCAATGATAGTGACAAGATCTATATAAATTATAATTTAAACAAAGCTTTTAGTTTGTGCTAAGGAGTGTCATGAACCATTTCTCTTAGAAATATTGTGTTCCTCGGGTTATTAGGATGGGATGCGGCCCTAAATCTTTTCTTATAGTGCATGACATTGATAAAAATTCATTAAAAAAATGACCTTTTTGAGATTATTTGTCCGAGCATTACTCGTTGATGTTACCATGCATGAAAGAGGTAAAATCAAATCCCCTTAGGATTAAATTAATTTCAACATGATTGGAATATGGAAAATGCCACATTTTTTGAATAGAAGGTAAAAGATGATATTTTTTTAACTATTACTTCCCTTTCGAGATCATGGTTATAAACTTACCCCAATAACTAGATGTCCAATTAGGATTACGTGAGTAGTTTAAAATTCACTTAAAACTTTCTTATTAAATTCTCATATTCATTGAAAGTTTTGAGAAAGATAGTTGCTATCATGGTCATTTCAGATACATAAAAAAGTAAAAAGGGCTTGTTCGGCTATAACCATGCTTAGGATGTTAAGATAAATACCTATTTGAGGTTACAACTAGGGTTTCCCCTTAGCCTTAACCTGCTTCATATGAAACTCATGATCCATTGAATGGCAAAGGGACTGTCCTACTTCAACTGTACTTGATATGTTGACATGAATAACCTTTTAAGGTTGTGGAAAGTGTTGTCCCCAACCTTTAATTGCGCACAATAGATGTTATCAAACTATTACATACTAGAATATTCATGGCATTAAAGAGAAAGAGTTTAACATCTTAGTTTTATATGAAGATACAATAAATATTAGATAAAAAAAGATTGTAAGGGGCACTAATTTTTATTTTAAAAATCGAAAAAGAAAAAAAAAGGGTAGGTTCAAGCCTATTTCAAACAATTCAACTAGTGTAGTTTATCAATTAAAAATAATTATCTTCTATGTAATTAGGGAATATGTTGATATAACATAATAAACATTAATTATGAATGATAAATCACGTGGCAGAAGAGAAAAAAAGTCATCATACATTTGAGTTATTTTTGTGAGATTTTTTATTGTTTATTTAGTCATTCTCCTTTAAGGAGAGACATCATAAACCAATATGTCAAGTATAAATCCTGATGTTTATATTAGGAGTTTGAATTTGTTTCAAGTGGCGGGAGTCAATGTTGCTGATGATGACATGCGATGCAGCTAGCAGATATGGATTTTGCTATCGATGACAAGCATCACCCTTATAAGCTATTGAATGCACCTATATTGTTGATAATAGCGAGCGAAGAAGTTGGTGTGTGACAACGTTTGTGTCAATGACATGTATGACCTCATAGGAAATGGTGTTCATCAATGTTTCTAGCTGTGGAAGGTGATAAATCAGCGAGTATTAGTTGTTAGGTGATAATGATTAGGAGACCATAGTCAGGTGATGATTGTTAATATATTATAGTCAGATGATGATGATTGGACGATGATGATGATTGGACGATGATGAATAGGCAACGTAAGTCAGGTAGTGATAGTCGAGAGACTGTCGTCGGGCAATGACTGTTTGCTCATTGTGATCAGGTAACGATTTTTCGGCGATCATGATCAAACAATGGTGGTCACTTGCGGTGATTCTTAACATCGAATGCCAGATGGAACCTTAGAGTTAGTCTGATCTTCAAGCTCTTCAATTTTAACTCAAGCTACAGAGCCCCGTCCCCTTTATGCAAAGAATGGTATTTTATTTATACTTTTCTTGGGTTGCATTTTAATAACTTTAACTAGAAGTTTCAAGACACTCAATCGAATGACCCATATTTATTCATTTACTCTTGAACCATTATTTCAATATTTAAGCAAATTAATGACATCAAAATTGAGTAATCTTAGCCTCATTATATTTCACTCATTGATATGCTAGATTTGACTATAAGAATACAAGATTCAAATATCATTAGATCCTTTAATTAATATCATAAAATTTTCAACCATACTTCAAGTTCAACTATAAGTGTTTGTAAAAATCAAAGTTCATATGTTTGTAAAGTTAATTTCATATTTATGTTTGTAAAGTTAATTTCATATTTTCATTCCAAAAGTTGCTTTGATATTCGTGTTTGATCAGAATGATTTTCGTATGACATATTACACTATTATTGACAATATATGGCATCGACATGTCCTTCACATTTTATAATTTTATAAAATTTAAACAAATTATTTATTATTTTTTTAATGTCAGCATATTCTAATAATATTTTTTATTATTTTATAATTATAAAGTGTCGGTGTACTATAAATATTATCTGTATACTTGAATGTACATACTTTTCTCTTTGACGTACAGTATGGGCATCACATGTACTAAAATCAGGGGTCCTTTCCATTGTTAATTACGTAATACAACCTGTCGAGCTCGTTAAAAAAATGTGAATAAATGTCGAAGGAGAGGTTTACAAGTCAGTATCATTCTTTCACAACTTTTGTTAACTTTATTGCCATCTAAATCAATCCTACGTAGATTACTACCCCACATCTTAAAGTCTACATAATCCACAATAATCAATTGATAATTTCATATCTTCAAGATGAATAAGGAGGGATATTATAAATAATTAAATATTATCATAGATCTCTTCTTCATAATCTTAAGATTAATATTTTATTTTTTCAATTAATTTTAATATAATGAGTAAGGGTCTGCTTGTGACAGCTGTAGTATTTGTGAAAGTTGTTGTGGCGCAAGTAACTCTTTTGAAAGTTGATGTAAATACTATAAATTTACTTAAAGTTTACTATATATATTAGTAACTTTAGTTGTAAGAGATAACTTCCCTCGGTCCCACCACAATGGGAGGGAAGTTATCTCTTATAACTAAAGTTACTAATATATATAGCAAACTTTAATCAGCGTTGTTGTGCTTATTATTAGTAACACTGTGGACTCAGATGAATTTCCTTCTTTAGATTGATAAACATGTACTAAGTGCCGCAAAAAAAAAGGATAACTTCCCACCACAAATTTTTTTGAGAATTTAGCAAGAAAGTAATAACGAAATGGAACTTATTGTGGTTTGAAAAGTATGACAATGAGAAAGCTATTCCAACAGAGCATAAATTTCTATGAGATCAAAACTAGTAGTTGATGTTATTTGCTATTTTTATGAATTGAAGCTAATTTTATTGTTGAAGTTAGAAAATTTATTCTAAAATGTTAACAATTAGTGTTAATTTTAAACTCTATAAATTCAGTTAAAACATCTTTGAAGAGAGATGATTGTATTTTTATATGTTATTGTTTTGTTTGGAACAGCTTTGATCAATTTTTGCGGTAAGAAAATCAATTAGTTAAAATAATTAGTGTTTGGAAGATAGCTTTTTTACGGTTATTTTAAATTTTTAAATTTTTGGCTTTATATATAAATTAATTAAAGATTTTTGAAGGGTAAAATTAAATAGAATCCATAATGTTTTTTGGGTAAAATTTATTTATATAATTTTTTTTTTTAACATTCTTTATCTACCGACATTAAATGAGCAAAAATTTGAATAATTATGAAAAAACGGTCATTCAAATACATATTATTTTTTATTAACTGTTTTTTATCACGAAAGAAATTGAAAAACAATTACAAACAAAGCCTTAAAACTCAAAAATATAATCCAAATTTCTCATAAAAAATTTAGTCAGAATATTTTAATACAAAACAAATAAATTTTAAAGTCATTAAATTTGTATTGAGACTAATATTATATATAATATTCTGAATTATACTAATCTTAAAGTAAATAATTTTTTTTTCTCACCATTTATAATTCATCAAATGAAATTTTAACTCTCCAACTTTGGTTGGCTATGTTTCTCACTATGAATAATTCAGAATAGTTCTCATCTGCTATTGTCAGCAGATGTAGTTTTCTTTTCTTGGTGGGGAGTCTTTTTCTCAACCTACAGTTTGTTAGTCAAGTATCAAATAATTGTACACAAAAGTTAAAATGTATCATTAAGCAATAAAACTAAAATCCAAAAAAACCTCTGAAGAGCAACTTTCTTGATCGGATAAACAATGCCAAAGTAAATTGAAATGAAGATTTGATCATTTCATTTGAATTTCACATAAATTGACATGTTGTTTAAGACGCCTATCATTTTTATAAAGTTTGTTGTAAAGTTATTGTGGATAAAGTAACTTTTTTAAAAGCTGCTATAGAAAGCAGCTTCTTAGCACAACAATTTTTTGAAAATAGCACCAAAAATATATAATGGCTAAATATAAACTATAGCTACGGTCTGAAAAGCAAAAAGTTATCCCAAATGAAGCGTAAAGAACCTTTTTGTTCAACATCTCAACGTTTCACTTCTAATAGGTGTGCGAGTCAATTTCAAATATTGTAAAACTAGAAATAACATCTTTTAAGTGATATGTCATATTGTAGAAAATTTAAGATTAAGCAAAAGTCTTTCATTGCCATCAACTCATAACTCTCGCACTTTAATTCGCTCCCCGATAATATAGTTGAGCGAAGTTCTATCACATAATCTTTCCTAACCACGTTAGTGCGACATGAAAGATCTTAATCACATCGCCAGATTATGTTGTTGGCACATAAAAATAATATATGCACACATAAAGAGTTAAAAGATACAACATAGAAATTAATCAAAACATGAGGAATATGTTATATTACTAATGCCGAAAATTTCACTATGATTTGATTATGAAGAAAATACAATTTTGATTTCTCTTATATGACATAAGAATTCTCTCTCCTACACTCTTTATGACAGTCGAAAAATTCAACAAAAATCTTATAACGTTCTAATTTTTGTCTCGGCCCGTGACTAAATTTGCGTATCATATATATATATATATATATATATATTTCATAGGACAAAAATTAGGCTCTATAACTTAACACAACAAAAGTAACATAATAACAATGCTCTCTCTAACTACTTGCTCTACTACGTACAAGTACATTGATGTGAGCTAAGGATTATGCCGCACTAAGACAACTAGTGTAGGTGTGGCCCCATTCAAGAAGGAACCTGCGACGACTTTGTTTGGCTAGCTTTGTGATAATTGTTTTGAAGGCTAGCTGCTTAAGATAGAGGCATTGTGATTAAGATTTTTATCTACAAATAGACCCGTCTGACTTTGAGGGTAAAGATTCAATCTTTTCTGCTTTTGAGAAGTGGAAAACGAGAGAAAGGTCCAAAAAAAAAACTCTAGCAAAGGACTTTACTTCACTGCTTCTCAACAATATTTAAAACCCCTGATAGCTACTTCAATCAAAATTTTCTTTTGATATCATTAATGGCTTCCCTTGTTTTTTCTTCTTCCATATAACATCTACCCTTTAAAAGAATATGCTAATAATCTTTCTATATTCATGAGAAATTTGATTTGAGTATATAACAGATTTACAATAATTATAAAAAAAAAGATCAAAATGAGTATTGTTGTATCCTGAAGCATTCGCGGCGATAGGGAGATACAGAGTTTAACATCTTAGCTTTGAACGAAGATCCAGTAAACAGATAGATAAAAGATATGGGTGTGGTGTTCATAAGAGACATTAAGATTTTTATGTGGACAATCGAGAAAGGGAGAAAAATCATGGGGCATGGCCCAGTTTAAATGAATCCACTAAAATTGGTGATTGACTATAAATGATGCCCTTTCCTGAGGGAAAGGCCTTGGTTCAATGTAGCAAATACATATTATATATAACTCATTATATGGTAGTTGTTCTTAAGAGAGTGTTAGGATGTTTGTTTGATCAGTAAGACCGTGGTCAAGCGACGAAAGTCGGAGGGACAATAATTGGGCGAATGTGTTTGGAAGGACCGTGCGTAGTCGGGCGATGGTGGTCGGAGGGACTGTAGTCTATCGAAGATGGTCGAAAGGAACATAGTCGAGCGATGGTGGTTGGAAGGACCGTAGTCGGTGGGTGACGGAGATCGGAAGAACCGTAGTTGGGCGAATGTGGTCAAAAGGCAATACTCGGGCGATGACAGTTGGAGGGACCGTAGTTCAATGCTTGTGCTCGGAAGGACCGTAGTCGGGCGACAGTGACCGAAAGGACCGTAATCGGCGGGCGAAGGTGGTCCAAAGAACCGTAGTCAAGCGATGGTGGTCGGAAAGACCGTAGTCGGGCGACAATGGTCAAAAGAACTGTAGTCGAGCAAATTTGGTCGAAAGGACAGTAGTCGATGGACAACAATGATCGGAAAGACCGTAGTCGATAGGCGACGGAGGTCAAAAGGACCGTAATTGGATGAATATGGTCGGAAGGATCGTAGTCGGCAGGCAACGGTCCTTCCGACCAACTCATAAATATAATAAAAATTCAAAAAATAATAATAAAAATGATCTCAAATATCCCCTAAAATTTTAGCTTCAACTTTAATCACAAAAATTTTAACCATATAATTACTAATCATAAACAACCAAATATAACACTATAGCTCCAAAATAATGATGATGCTTTACATATTCGTCACTCAAGCTTCGTTTAGGATAATTTTTTTACTACTTATTAAAGCAATTTTCTAGTTAAAATTTTCAATCTTTTTTATGAGTGATTTTTCAAACTTCAAAGTTAGAAAGCCAACACAAGTTTTGCAAATCCACTGCCTTAAAACAAATTCAGCTGAATCTAATCTTCTTTGTGATATGTCAATTATTCATGTCATCTGTTTATGCAATGAAATGTGTACTGTCAAACATGCTGACATAACATCAAATTCTTTTATTTAATAAAAGAATACCAAATGTTAAATCATTTGATCTAATCTTCAACATTGTAATAAATTAAATAGAAAACAAGAATTTTTATCTAATGAATCTCATTGCCATCTTATCCTTATTGTATATGCTGTGGTGGTACTTACTGTACCGAATATTAATATTCAATCATGAATGGTACACCCAATCCTTTTCCAAATTCTTCCAAATAATTTATAAGGCTCTACCAAGTACCAACCATTGAATGGTGAAAATAATCCTGTTAAATTTACTTTAAAATTAGTATAATATATCAATATTAATTAAATAATTAATAAAAATTTATGATACAATTGTATCTCCCAATTCGCCCGTAGAGCTCGAGTTACATAAACTGACTAAAAGATGTCGATCTCACAGTTCAATATGAACGGATCAGAATAATATGTGGCTGCACATGAGTTCTTTTTATATCTGAAAAGCTCTAATGCATATCTTATGTAATATAGACATATACTTAGCACATCTCATTTTTTTGTGATAAGATTTTGTTAAGTCATATTATATATATATCATTGTCTCTATTCTTATTGTCCCACCTAATTTTTTCCTAGGAAGAAAAGGGCTGAAAGTGCTCATATGATAGATATTGGGAAGAGAACGAAGTAAAAAAGCTTGGAGCGAGAGGGCCGCAGGCGGAAGGCTGGTTTGTCAGAACCAGGGGCTACCCACATTTACAAAAAATTCCATGACAGACAAAAGCTCTCCTGCAACTCGTTTCTCTCAAGAGGGCAAGCCTACGGAGACACAACAACCTATTTGTCTCAACATCCCTACTTGCAATAAGACACACAAGGCTTCTCTCTCTCTCTCTCTCTCTCTCTCTCTCTCTCTCTCTCTCTGATTCTCTACTATTCTCAGCTAAATCATATGAGTAAGGATGAGTATTATCCACGAATAAATTCAGATTTAACAACAATCAACTTAAAATAAATTCAATAAATTTAAAATTTATGATTGAAATATATTAGACAATTATCCCAAAATATATATCCTATCTCAATATTTTAAATTTTTTATGTCAGCCTATCATATGTATCCTAGCCCAATATTTTATTTAAATATATAAATAAATATTAGTCAATTATCCCTTTATTTCATCAAGTTGCTCAATTATTAAGAAAGATTTCTATCTTCCAGCCTACTCACGAAATTTTCTTTCGTATACGGATTTGCAATTATTGCAGATTTAAATTATTAAATTGTATTAAGCTTTTTTTTAATAGAAAAGTGAGCTCTACATTAATAATATTAATATATTATAACTGCCAAAAAGACTCTGTAAAAATTACAATAAAGTCTTAGGCTTATTTAATTGAGCTTCGATAGTTTGGATCGGAGTTATGAAAGTTGTTTTATGGTAATATTTTTTTATTAAATTATTATAAAATTTGTCTTCTTTTTCAGCCAAAATTTGTGAAAATTTGTAATTTTTTTTTTTATTGATGCTGACATTAGGCTTATTTGGTTGCTTGGAATTTATAAGAAAATCAAGTTTTGAAAAGTAATTAGTGTAAAAAAATGATAAATTTTGTTAAACTATTATTTAATCGAATATAAATTGATAAATTACACAGTTTTGAAACAAGGTACTTTTATTCAAAATTCTAGCTTTTATTAGGGTATTGATTTGGCCAAGATTAAAAGAGACAATGAGGGCAAAAAAAAGTGAAAGATTGAAAAGTTGACCTCAATAAAATCTAAAGAAAAATAATTAACAATTAAGATAATATATATAAACACATATGATGATGTAGTGGATCGGCGGAAGAAATGATCCTGCTAGAAGTAACACTCAAATATGGAGAACAAACACAAGCTCAAAGACTTCAAATGATATAATATTCTTCATCTCTTTCTACTTATAGCAGCTTGTACATATAATTAGCAATGGAAGCTTCTAAAGAAGTCTAGAAAACATATATTAAATGATAACCTATTCCTAAGGTAGTTTTATGCTATGATGCAATGCATCTTTCTCCCCTAATAGCTGAAGAATCTGGGGCAAAGGGCGAAGTCGCATCATTTGTAGGGAGGTAGACATAGACCTCAAAATCAATCCACCTGGGTCAAATATTTTGAAGGCAAACTTCAAAATTACTGTATAAAGATTGTCCTCATTTAATTTTCTGGCTTCTGAGTGTAGTTCTTACAACTTTACTCCTACTAAATTGAGATAGCATAATCCAATGGTAAAACTTTGTTGCTGATGAACCCACTCAACATTTGCAAAATCAATTCAATAACTTTGATCTAATATTGCTTTCAACATTCTTCATCCCTTCCTACTTACAGCAACTTGTATATATAATTAGCAATAGAAACTCCTAGAGATGTCTAGAAAACAGATATTAAATGATAAACTATTCCTATGGTAGTTTTATGCTATGATGCACAGCATCACATGTCATAAAAAAATTCCCTTAATCGATATGAATCTCGAAGTAATGTTTGAATTGAAAACTTTATGAATTAGATTTAGAATCATTTGAGCTTTGATTTCAACAAGTTTATATGCAAACTAAATGTCTCGATAAGATGAACTCATTGAAACCACAAGTGATCCAATTTGATTCCAACTGAGCTCAAATGAAGCACTTGAAGCATAATTGAAATTTTAATGATGTTAAATCTTAGGTGCCACTCAAAACGCCACATATATGATAGTTCGATACTCCTAATAATAAAAACAATGAAGTTATAAAAGGAAAATACTTTGGTATACAAGAACTACCACCTTTTTTTATGAGATGGTAACAAGACCTACAAATAAGAAATTAAGGTATTGGAATTTTTTTCACAACAGCTCCGATGGACAATTTGCTACTCTTAATAGAGGATTACTGATGCATGCAAGAGGGATATGCATCGCTTTAAGGATATTTTTATTTGGCTCATAACTTTGAGGGGAGATTCACGTTAATGTCTGGAGAGCGATCACATCATATTCTTTTCAAAGTTGTAATATTATGCAATGTTTTCATAAGATTAACTTATATTTTTAAATAACACAGGCTTTGATGTTAAAAAATAGGGGGCAAATGATATCTCTTAAAAGTTCCTTTAATCAGTATGAATCTATAGGTCATGTTGAATTGAAAACTTTTGGGATTAACATCAGAATAATTCAAATTTTTATTTTTAATGAACTTATAATCTAATTTACTGTCTCAATTAAATGAACTCATTGAAATCACAAATGATTCAATCCGACTACAAATGAGCTCAAATCAACCTGTTAAAATATAATTAAAAATTTCTAAACATTAATTGAAGTAGCAAATGATCTTCAAATCTTGTATGCTTATAATCAAATTGAGCAGCTCAATGAAACAAATTGAACAAGCCCAAGAGCATTTGATTCACTCATTATTAAAGTATTCAAATACTAAATAAATAATGTATAATCATGGGCATCAATATGGACCGATCGATGAAGTATTTTGGTTTCTTTTCAAACTTACCAAAATGCCCCCCTCTCACAAAGCTTTAAATAGGGTTTCATTTTCTACTTAGAGAGGCTTTGAAAGCTGAAAGAGTTAAAGAATTATATAGTATTATCCTACGATCACTAGCAACAACCAACATCAAGCCATCAACAATCTTTACCACAATCATTTAATTATTATCACACGACTAGTGACATCCAACAACATTATTAGATTTCAACTATCCTTATATGAGCAACTAACTTCTATAATTCCTATAAAAAATTATATAATTATTCTGAATTGTATAATTTTATCTTCTTCAATTAAAAAGAAAAACAAATTATTATATCTACAAATATATAATTGATTAACGCTGTGAGTTTTCCCCTTTTTAAATATTCTACATAAAAAATTTTGCTATTTCAGTATTTCTTACAACTTCATAATAATAATATCAACATCTAACTCATAAGAAAAAGTGGGGTCGTTTTATTTATGCGTCACAATTATATAATTTTGACAAAAAAGTATATTTCACTCTTTTTTCTAATTGATTTAGAAATTAAATTTTTATGTAATTTTTTTTTTTTAATTTCGAAAGCACAGAGGAAAACGATAGAAGAATGAAGAGTAATTTTCTGGCTGATCTTGAAATAAGAAAGGACAAATGTATTAGATTGCAACTAATATCAGCCATTAGTATGTATGAAAAGTATTAACGCGTCTTTTCAATCCGTTGCAGGGCAGATTTGACCCTTCTGCAACTAATAATTAAATAGTGACGTTTTCTTTGTCTTTTTTTTTTTTCTTTTCTTTCTTTTGTCACGTGAATGTAGGATTTGAAGGGAGATAATATTCTCAATGCACCTCGTTTTTATCATTTAGTATGAAAATTTTTGTTATTAATTAAGAGATTTTGAATTCGAAGCTTATATATTATCTTAATTAACTCAAAAAATTTAAAATAAAATGTTTTAGCCTTTCAAACCGTACAAGGTTGTAGTCCAAGATCATATTTCTAGGACCACGTAAAAATTTTGGGCCTTTGGACGTGGACTTATATCTGCCCACTTGCGATCGTTCTGTCAATTCGCATAATTTATGAACATTTTATTTTAGCCCTTGAAACATCTTCTCCAACGTAGCTACATAAGCGAGAACATTTGTAACCTTTGTGCTCCTTTTTAGTCCTAATATATATATTTAAGCAGTACACTTATCGTTTGAGTCCTAATAAGAGCTTGTTTAATTTGGTGTCAAATAGTAGGAGACAAACTTCAAATTTATTCAATTACTTCCTTTTTTTTCATTTATACCTATAAAATTATATGTTAATATGATAACCACAAGAGAATTCATTTTTAAGCTTATTTTTTAATTCATTTTAATTACCATACTATTAATTTAGTTGAGCTAGGTTTTAGCCAACCCTAATCATAGAGAATTTTAAACCAGTAATGTATAAGCACGTACGTGAAACTCAACTTGAGCGTATAATATTCTTCTTATTTAATAAGCTAATTAAATAAATAAATAAATTTCACATTCATTTAACTGAGAGACAAACTCTTGTATATTAAAAGAAAAAATATTAAATGAACCGTCAATGCTTGCCTTTGACCTATATCCTTTTTATGCCAATTGAGTGCTTTGTACCTCAACTCGAGCATATAATAAACTTCTATTTTAATAAGTCCATTTTAAGAAATAAATTTCACATTTATTTAACTAAGAGGTAAACTCTCTTATGCAACAAGATAAAATATTAAATGAATAGTCAATGTTTGTCTTTGACCCCTATCCTTTTGATGCCAATCAAGTGCTTTGTACCTTTCAATTTTTATACTAATGATTTTTTGTCCTTTGGTAAAGTTGTGAGCTCTCATTTTGGCATTCTTCACTAGAGAGTAGATATATGGTTACTTCAAATGTCAAAGGCTCACTATTTGTCAGTAAACAAATAAAGTGAAGGTCATTGGTTCCTTCATAGATCCCACTTAAGCTTTTTGTCTAATTTTTTCTTTGATCATATTTCAAAGATAGTGGTGAGGAGGTAGAATATAGAGAAGGTAGTGAAGGATCTTGGAGCTCCATGGATAATGATCTTCATCTTCAATGAATCCATTCTTATTTGTCCATTTACAACCCTTTTTTATTGAACTAAATATCCCTACTTATCACGCAAGCATTTTTAATCTGATTATGTTATTAATGCAAGCATTTTGAATAAATATTGGCATGTGATTGGGTAATAGCTAGTTGTTATTACTTTTATAATATTGTAATAATAGTGTGTATGAAAGACAAATAAAGACTGGTGATTTACTGATGTTGGTCGGGGGCTACTTTATACTTGTACAGGATGCTGGGCCAATAGATTTTTCTTTAAATACTATAATTTGGTGTTATCCTCTTTTGATTCACGTGATTCAATGATTGGAAGCTATAAAGAGTTAGTTATAGTGCCGATGGGTAAGAGTGACAACTATGTTTATTGAACCAATGATTACTGATTTACCTATTACTAAAAAAATATCACGCAAGCTAGAACTCCTTACTTATCTTGTATGATTTCTTGGATATGATTTAACGTATTGTTTCACTACTACTAGTATATTATTACTAATTCACTATATTGTTATTGTCAATTTACTATTACAGTTGATTTACTATTATTGAGCATGTGATTTTTCAATTGAGCATGTGGTATAAGCTACTGATTGATACTAGTATACAATAACTGAAAACCTTACATGTGTACACTCCTACATAATTACTGGACAGTATTATATTGTATGCTATGGATTTTGATAGTTTTCCCAAGTACTTTCGCTTTACTAGTTTATGTGATTTTTTTAATGTTTGGATAATATTGTTACGATGAATGAGTTAGAAATAATTATTTATTGATTTACTACTTTCGACATCTATATTACACTATTTTATTGACCTATGTGCTGTATTAGTTTACTAATTTACGGACTTCACTATTACTATATATGTTTTATGATTTCTATACAGATTCATGATCATATTGACTGCTACTATTATGATTGACTGATAACATGCATACTATTTTTTTATAATTTGAGTTTAGTAGTAGGATTTTAGTGACATGATGGGGTTTTTAGCTCATTATATATGGTTTAAATAATTTCAATTTAGGAAAGAGAATCGAAGTGTGAGACTTATCAGATATAGAATTCATAAGGTTTTACTATTATTTTTCTTTTGATTAGATATTCCTTTGTAGTCATGAGTTGGTGGACAGTATGTTATAATTGTATGACTTCTGGCTATTACATATGATTTTTGAAAAAAAATGAATACAAATGTATATTGATATTTTAATCACTATATTTATTTTTGCTAGCATTTTATTATTACAATAAATTAGATAGCTTTGGTTATTATTATAAAAAGATAAATGATATAATTCCTTTCAATTTAGATTCTGGGGCATCACAAATCCTGTTAGGAGGATATAAAGGAATTGGCTCTGGTGGAGTTTAGTTTATAGGACAAAAAGGATTCATAAAATTTTACATGGGGAGATTTAAGGATGTGGCCAGTGGCAATATTGAAGCATTTATATCGTTTCTATTGAGTGGCATAGCCAAGAAATACACAGGAAGATGATCGAGGGTCAAATTTTGAGGAAGATTGGATGGAAACTATGGATAACAGAGGCATCCAAAAACCTTAAGATGAGCATAAGAGAGAGGTCGATGATATAATAATTGATAAGAAGAGATATTATGTATGGTCTTAGAAGGTAAATGATTAATAAGATTTGCCATAGTTAATAAAATATCAATCCCCAAAATGGTGGAGCTTATAAAATTTTATGTGGAGCATGTAGA
Organism: Dendrobium chrysotoxum; assembly: GCA_019925795.1. Lineage (NCBI taxonomy): Eukaryota > Viridiplantae > Streptophyta > Magnoliopsida > Asparagales > Orchidaceae > Dendrobium > Dendrobium chrysotoxum. The sequence continues at coordinate 14,756,859 of CM034312.1, read as the reverse complement.
AGTGAACTCTGAAGTTTATATTAAGCTCATATACTTATCTTATTAAAATAAGGTTCAAGGTGTAATTGTATTGATTTATGGAGGGCTCAAGGGTTACAATGCTGACACCCACCATCACAATTAATATTGATGTATGGTGGCACAGATAAAGTTAATAACTAATGTTATCAACAAGACTTATGTTTGTCATCGCCACCAGGGTCAATGCTCATTATGGCTCACCAACACTAACCTTTGTCATCACCAATCAGGCTGGCAACATCGACAGAGTAAAGACCTAACATTACCAATAGGGCTAATGAATAATGTAGCCAACAAGACTAGCGCTTATTATCATCACAAACATTGATGCCCATCGAAGCATACCAATACCAAAGCTCGTCACCACCAATAATGCAGACAAACAACACCACCACCAATACCAATTATCGCCAATACGGTCAATGCTAATCAACACTAACATCATTGATGCCTAGTGTCACCAATTATGTTGATTGATGTCATCACCAACAATGCTGAAGTTTGTTGTTACTATTGGCAATGATGCCATGGCTTCTAATACTGTCAGCATCTAATATTGTCAAGAAGGTTGAAACCACTATCACTTTCAAGGATGAATTTTAAATGAGCCGAACATGAACAATGGCTTTGTTAGATGGTGTCCGACTCATTTAGGCTTAAAATAATACAATGTACTTGTTATTTGTAATGTAAGATATCGAATTGTGTGAATGCAAAATTCTTAGCTTAGTTGGTAATTGTAATCATGAAATTTCAATTGTATTTTTTTAAAATTTTTTCATATATTTATTTTGATTTTTTATAAGTTATTTATGAAAAAAATAAATTATTCAAGCTAAATTCAAGAAAAAAACCAAGCCATACATGAACAAATGAATTCAAAATGAATCAAACACGAATATGCTATTCTCGAAGAATTTCGAACACGAGCCATACTCAAATAATCGAATGAAAACACACTCAAACTCAACTTGTTACAATGCTAATTATGGCTAGCGCTTGTTTTCGCAGCCAAGGCTAATACACGCATTCCTAGTCATACCGATATACCCTTTTATAAAGAGAATGATATATTAGGTCAATCAAAGACTCTTGATGACAGCTACAACACCTAAAAGCTCCTCTTTCTTTCACCATGACAATCATCCTCCATAATTCATATCAACTACATTGCTTTAAGCCTTTAACAACTTCTTCAATTACCCGAAAGTGCATTCATCATTTATAATCTAAGACTCACACAAATAAAATCATTTTAATTGACTCACGTCTTACCATTTTTAACCTTTTTCAAAATTTTCATGTAACTGACTTCCAACAGACCGTTCTTAATTTATTTTCATTCAATAATAAACTATTTTTTCACTATCATAACTACTCCAACATAATATATCTAGTTATGAAGATCAAATATATTTTTTATCTGAAGAAATTATTAAGACAATTTATTAATATTATCTTAATAATTTCTTCACATAAAAATTATACCTCACCTTCATAATTAGGCATAGAAAAAAAAGCAATGGACTTAGACAAAACAGCATAAAGTATAGATCATTTGGCACCAACTTTAATGGAGATGATGCAGACCACCTAACTAATGAAAGGACCTGCTGCCGGCCGCACCCAAAAAAGCTTACGAAGAATAACGTACAATATATAGTATCCTCTTATTATGCGTCATGACAATAATTTCGCATTAAAATTTATTATGAAATTGAGTCCAATTTTAAATTAAATCAAGATAAAATTTAAATAAATAACAGAAATGTTTTTTTTTAATAATAAATTCAAGATTAAAATGATTTTTTCATATATTTTTTGTTCTAGCTTGATTAAAAAAAATTATATTCATATTATCTTTTTATTAAAAAAGTATCCAAATATTACATGATATCATATCAACAATTCGATGATATAGATTCCAAAATTTTTTAATTTGAATTATATCTTTTATAATTAATATTTATCATTAAAAAAACAACAAATATTAATTATTTATGTACTATAATTATCTCAAAATAGATTAAAAGTTTTGACATATAACTTGATTTTTAAAAAAAAAACATATTTCTTGATTAATTATTTATCAAGGTATTTTATTGTATTTTTTTCTGATGAATAGAACATGAAGGTGATTAGAAAGTGATAGATCATGATGATATAAAAATACTAAAAACGTCATGTCAAGATTTGTTGCCTAGTTCGATGGTGAAGGCCGTTAAATGCCCTGTTGTGGCCGGCGATCGAAATATATATCTATAGGTCAATTAAGGCATATTATACACACATCACATATGTAAGACTCGAACTCAAAATCTCTTAATTAATAGTCAAAACTTCCCACCAACAAATCAATATGAACTGCCTATACGATAATTTTTTGATTCACATAATTTCTAAAAAAATAAATCATTTAAGTATTATGTCTGAATATTGATCTTCGAGTATTTTAACATCAAGTGATTGCTAATTGTATAGTAAATAAATATTAATTATATATGATCTAATTTATGATGCTAAATATTTGCTATTTCCTAAAATAAATAAATATAAATATTATAAAAAATGGTAAATTAATAAGATAATTGTTAAAGTATATTTTATATATTTATTTCAAAATTTATAGTTTCACTCTCTTCAATTTCTTCATATCCATAATCATTATTTCAATAAATCAAAATCAGTGATGTCTTTTATTTATTTATTTATTATATTTTGAATATATTGTAAATATTTAATATGCATTAGATGAATGTCATGTCATATATGTGTCAGATATTATTACACATTAAGCTATTTTAAAGTTATTGCGGACTCAAATATACGCGGCGATAGAGTTTAATATTTCTGTCTCAGCGTTGTACGTATATTCAGCACACAAACAGAATCGAAATAGTAACACTGGGATTTTTACGTGGAAAACCCTGGAAAGGGAAAAAACCACGGGGCCACGCCCAGTTGAAAGAGTTCCACTAGTGTCGTTTGAAGTACACGAGGCTGATCCGTCCTTTAAATTCAGGACGATCAGATTACAATGAGTATCAGTTACAAGGACAAGCAGAGTTCCAATGTCACTTGAGTGTCCGGCAGACTTCTGGCGTCACTTGGAAAGAAGTCCGGCGTCACTCGGGTGTTGGGCAGAATTCCGGCGTCGGGCAGAATTCCGACGTTGCTCCCGTGTCGGGCAGAGCTCCGGCGTCCCTCGGGCGCCTGGTGGTGCTTCGGTGGTGTTCCGGCGGTGTTCCGGCGGAGTTCCGGCGGTGTTCCGGCGGTGGTCGAGGAGGAGTTATTCCCTCCTAGACTTCTCTTCTCTTCTTCTTCTCTTCCTTCTCTTCTTGGCTTGGGTCCCCTCTTAAGAGAAATGAGGGGCTATTTATAGTTTTTCTGGAGTGGCATAGCCCGTAAATATGTGAGGGATCAAGAGCAAATAAGGAGTGATCCGGATGAACGGTCGATATTGAATCCCTTGATCGTGAGCCGTTTATCAAGAATTTGAAGGTCTTAATGATATCAGAATTCTGCGATCTTGGGCTCGTTGGATTCGTCTCGACGAGCCGCTCGATTCGAGTATAAGCTCGTCAAAATCGGAGACCGTTTGGTAACTCAAATTGCTGTTTGATGCTTCCAACAGCACTTCGGGTACTTGATTTGGACTCGTTTGGGCTCGGATTGAGTCGAATTTGGTGTTGTTGGATTCGTATTTCCGAGACGCTCAGTTCGACTGTAAGCTTGCTGAAATCGGAGTTTAAATAGTCTCTGAATTAATTTTTGAAGTTCCAACTTGAGTTTTTCCTCGAGATTCGTGCCCGATCAAGATAATTTTCCGATGACGTATCAGTTGCCCCCCTATTTTTGGACGTCAAAGCTCCAGGAGTCCAAAAATATATGTGTCGGCTTTTCACTTCGGCAAAATTGCAAAAATTTGTGTTCCAAAAATTACACGTTTGCTCGAACTTGATTATAGAGGCCCCGTTGAGCTCCGAAAGTGTTAAAATTGAGTCCGGAACGTCGAAAAACGTGTCCGGGGACCCCAAAAACGTCGAATTTGGACCGTCCGGGCCCAAAATTGGAGCCCGGGAACGGGTAAGCGGCCGTACCGGCCGAACCGGCCGGCCGCCGCCGCCGCCGCCGCCGGCGGCGCAGAACCGCGCCGGAGCGCGCTCGGCCCGCGCTAAGCCCGCCCGCGGCCCGGGCTGGGCCCGCCCGCGGCCCACGCTGGGCCCGCCCGCGGCCCACGCTGGGCCCGCCCGCGGCCTGCTCGCGGCCCGCCTGGGGCCCACCCGTGGCCCGCGCCTGGCCCGCCTTCGGCCCGCGCCTGGGCCCGCGCGGTCTGGCTGGCCGCGCCTGTTGGCCGCGCCCCTTGGCCGGGCGGTTTGGCCGGCGGTTAGGGGAACCGCCGGCCGGTTTTAGTAATATTATATTATATATTTTTTTTTTAAATGGGGCCCGAAAAATTCCGAAAAAATCCCAAAAAATTCCGAAAAATTTGAAAAATTTCAGGGAATTTAATAGAATTTTGGAATCCTCCCCCCCTCAAAAATAATATAAATAGACCCCCAGGGCCTAGGAGAAACTCGCCCATTCTTCCTTTCTCCCTCTGGCTTTTGGCATTTTGAGGCTTTCCGCCGTTTTTGAGTAGGTGACTTTCCCTACTTGACTCGGCGCCCCTCCCTTTGCGCAGAAGTTAGAGTATTTCTCTCTTCTCCCCTCTAGTTTCTGGCATTTTGAGGCCTTCCGCTGTTTTTGAGTAGGTGATTTTCCCTACTTGACTCGGCGCCCCTCCTTTTGCACAGAAGTTAGCGGTTTTCCCTCTTTTTTCTCTCATTCTGGCTTTCTGACAGTTGAGGCATTCCGTTGTTATTCAGTAGGTGATTTTCCCTACTTGAGACAACGCCCCTCCTCTTGTACAGGAGTTAGAAATTTCTTTTCTTTTTCATTCCTTCATGTGGAGGTGAGATGTTAGTCGGAGGGAGTCTGAAGATGGTCGGAAGTCAGGCGTCGGGAAGAAGTACAACGAGGGTCCGACGACGGGCATAAGTCCGGCGTCGGGTAGAAGTTCGACGAAAGTCACACGACTGACAGAAGTCTTTCAACGGGAGCAAGTTCGGTGTCAGACAGAAGTCTGACGAAAGTCCCGCGATTGGCAAAAGTCCTGCGTCGAGTGGAAGTACGGTGTCGGGCAGAAGTCCGACGAAAATATTGGGCAAAATTCCAACGAAAGTCCGGCGACGGGCAGAGACCCAGCAACGGGAAGAAGCTCGTCGTCGGGTAGAAGTCCGATGAAAGTCTGATGACGGGCAGAGGTCCGACGACAAATAGAAGTACATCGTCGGGTAGAACTCTGATGACGGGCAGAAGTCTGGTGTCAGGCAGAAGTTCGACGAATGACCCACGATGGGCAGAAGTCCTTCAACGGGAGGAAGCTCAGCGTCAGGCAGGAGTCCGACGAATGTCCCGCGACGGGCAGAAGTCCTTCAACGGGAGGAAGCTCAGCGTCGGGCAGGAGTCCGACGAATGTCTCGCGACTGGCAGAAGTCCTTCAACGGGAGGAAGCTCAGCGTCGGGCAGGAGTCCGACGAATGTCCCGCGACGGGCAGAAGTCCTTCAACGGGAGGAAGCTCGGTGTCGGGCAGGAGTCCGACGAATGTCCCGCGACTGGCAGAAGTCCTTCAACGGGAGGAAGCTCAGCGTCGGGCAGGAGTCCGACGAATGTCCCGCGACGGGCAGAAGTCCTTCAACGGGAGGAAGCTCGGTGTCGGGCAGAAGTCCGACGAATGTCCCGCGACGGGCAGATGATGGCCGGCGTCCAGTAACATTGTGTTAAGGCAATATTCATCCATACTGAAGTGTGCCAACATCAGATATTACTGAATCAAGAGGCCGAAGTAGTGTGACATGCCAATATTCTGGCCATACACTAACACTGTCAACTGAGTGGAGGTCTGATGATGATCCAGTTATGTCCTTTCTTTAAAGGAGCAGTTGTAGGAGATGCTTGCGTGCAGTAAGGGAGAAGTCACTTAAATCCACCAAGGATATTTGACTGTGTTAAAGTTACTTGTTACTGGATGATACTAGCTTGTATGAGTGTCACCAGTGTACCTTTTGATTTCAACTTCTGGTGAGAAGAAATGTATATTTGAATCTGAATTTATGTAACTCCAATGATATTGTATATGAAATGAGGATTTGTCCCCTAGAGGGACCTGAATTGTTATTGCATCTGTAAGACATGCTTTGTGCTTTTGATGTATTATTAGTTTGAACGAATGTGAGAGACATCCTTTTAGGATGTTTGACATATCTGAGACTGTAAGTCAAAGCCCTTGCTTGATGACGTTAAGGGAAGATGTGAGATTAAATCTCCCCAAGAATGATCTTCCAATGATTGGGATACAAGACATCATCCAATGACATTTGACCTATATGAGGTTGTATGTCAGAGCCCTGCTCAATGACGTTAACCTGTATAGGAGTGGTCGAGGGAATCCACCAAGGATGTGAGACCTATTCGAGGTTGTATGTCAGAGCCCTGCTCGATGACGTTAACCTTTATGGAAGAGGTCGAGAGAATCCACCAAGGATGTGAGACCTATCCGAGGTTGTATGTCGGAGCCTTTGCTCGACGACGTTAACCTGTATGGAAGAGGTCGAGAGAATCCACCAAGGATGTGAGACCTATCCGAGGTTGTATGTCGGAGCCTTTGCTCGACGACGTTAACCTGTGTGGAAGAGGTCAGATCGAATCCCCCTGGGATTGATCATCCAGTGATTGAGACACAATAAAGATTGTGTATTTCTCGAATCAAGGATAAAGAGACTATATTTGTCAGTAGTTTTTTATTGTCATTTATATTCTTTTTTAAAGAAAGAGACAATATCAAAACTGGACGAACAACACATTATATTACTGTAAGACAATACAATAATTCCCTTGTACAATAAAAGAGATACATATAGGGACAACCACATCATTTAACTTGGTAGAAATACTAAGGACATTAGAGTGACATCCTACTGATCATAGAAGAGATACATGGTGACACATGACAAGTAGTATTACTAACACAAAGGTTCAAGTTGCAGCATTACTCAATCTCACCAACCATTTGAATATTATTTAATGGTTGTCTTTGTTGTTGATTTTGCCCCCCAGTGGGGCGAGCTTCTTCTCGGGTAGGTGGGTTCCCAATAAACTGTCGAAGATAGCCCTGGCGGATAAGTCTTTCAATCTCATCCTTAAGTTGCCAACATGCTTCAGTAGTGTGGCCACGACTACGATGAAAGTGACAGTACTGATCTTGATTTCCTGTATTTTGCTTCAAAGGATGCGGCCATTTCACTTTGTCCTGATCTTGAATCGCCATTAACATATTTGCTCGAGATGTGTTGAGCGGAGTGTACTCTTTCTCCTGCCGAGGTTCTCGTTGTGGTAATGGGGGCCTAGAAGGTAGATTGCTATTCCCTTGCTTTTTCCATTGTTATGAGGGAATTTCCACCTCAGGTGCTCCCTTGCGCTTCCCAGTGGTTTGCTCGAACTGTTTTCTATGAGCATTTATTGCCTCATCTGCAGATATCTGCGCCTCCACACGATGGATCAGATCGTCATATGAATGAACAGTGTCGCGCATAAGTGCTGAATAGAAAGGACCATGACGAAGGCCTCCAAGGAAGACCCCTCGGAGCAATTCTGGGTTTAGTCCTGGAATCTGTCGTGCCTCGGTGGAAAATCGATGAACGTACTCTTTTAACGATTCTCCCTCGTTTTGACGAATCCCGGAGAGGTGGGAAGAATCTTTAGCAATTCTTCGATTGGCTACAAACTGTTCAACGAAGGCTTTGGCCAATTTGACGAATGAAGGGATCGTTCCAGATGGAAGAGAATAGAACCATGTTCGCGCCTGTCCTTTGAGTGTAGTAGGAAAAACCTGACATAGGAGGGCATCCGAAGCTCGCTGGATATGCATGATGGTTCTGTAATGATCGATGTGCTCGTACGGGTCGGATGTCCCGTCGTAGGAATCGATGCTTGGTAGTTTAAATCCTGCCGGAATAGCGTGTTGAAGAATAGCTTCTGTCAAGGGTGACGACTCCTGCAAGTCCCACTGACGAAGGGGTTGCCTTATGCCTCCTGTAGGGAACTCTTCTCGGACCAATCGTCGCAGTTCGTGGCGAAGGGCATTGCGAGGGAGCTCAACAATGTGTGGTCGGGCTAACTCTTCGGGGAGGTCCAAAGGAATACGAGGTTGCCGACCTGTGTGCGAAGGATGGGTAGAACTTGCTGTATCAGCCAGCTCATTATCTTGATGCGACTGCGAACGCCTCCTGAGTGGAGGAAGAGGAATCTCGTCTTGAAGATGTTCGATTTGAACAGCTTCGACACGTGGTGGATCTCGAGGGAGAAGAACCTCCTCCTGAGGTGCTAGGGTCGGTTGTCGAGTCTCTCGCAAGAGTTGTAGGATCTCGTTTTGAGATTCTTCCATCTTTTGAATTCTCTCTTCTAGGGAGGGTCCCGAGGTCCCTTCTCCAGGTGTGTTTTGCCCCCCGGGGTATAAAGAGGCAGATATCGGGCGTCTATGATTCATAGACTGATTCCTGGATTGATGAGAGTGAGAGCAGGAGGCTCCTATGAGGCGACTGCTATGCCTGTTGACCATCGTAGCAATACTTGAAGTTGTGGGATAAGATTCCCACAGACAGCGCCAAACTGTTGCGGACTCAAATATACGCGGCGATAGAGTTTAATATTTCCGTCTCAGCGTTGTACGTATATTCAGCACACAAACAGAATCGAAATAGTAACACCAGGATTTTTACGTGGAAAACCCTGGAAAGGGAAAAAACCACGGGGCCACGCCCAGTTGAAAGAGTTCCACTAGTGTCGTTTGAAGTACACGAGGCTGATCCGTCCTTTAAATTCAGGACGATCAGATTACAATGAGTATCAGTTACAAGGACAAGCAGAGTTCCAATGTCACTTGAGTGTCCGGCAGACTTCTGGCGTCACTTGGAAAGAAGTCCGGCGTCACTCGGGTGTTGGGCAGAATTCCGGCGTCGGGCAGAATTCCGACGTTGCTCCCGTGTCGGGCAGAGCTCCGGCGTCCCTCGGGCGCTTGGTGGTGCTTCGGTGGTGTTCCGGCGGTGTTCCGGCGGAGTTCCGGCGGTGTTCCGGCGGTGGTCGAGGAGGAGTTATTCCCTCCTAGACTTCTCTTCTCTTCTTCTTCTCTTCCTTCTCTTCTTGGCTTGGGTCCCCTCTTAAGAGAAATGAGGGGCTATTTATAGTTTTTCTGGAGTGGCATAGCCCGTAAATATGTGAGGGATCAAGGGCAAATAAGGAGTGATCCGGATGAACGGTCGATATTGAATCCCTTGATCGTGAGCCGTTTATCAAGAATTTGAAGGTCTTAATGATATCAGAATTCTGCGATCTTGGGCTCGTTGGATTCGTCTCGACGAGCCGCTCGATTCGAGTATAAGCTCGTCAAAATCGGAGACCGTTTGGTAACTCAAATTGCTGTTTGATGCTTCCAACAGCACTTCGGGTACTTGATTTGGACTCGTTTGGGCTCGGATTGAGTCGAATTTGGTGTTGTTGGATTCGTATTTCCGAGACGCTCAGTTCGACTGTAAGCTTGCTGAAATCGGAGTTTAAATAGTCTCTGAATTAATTTTTGAAGTTCCAACTTGAGTTTTTCCTCGAGATTCGTGCCCGATCAAGATAATTTTCCGATGACGTATCAAAAGTATTGATGCATCACCTTATATATAGCTATGTGGTTGGGTAAAGAAGCGAGAGTTTTTTTCTTTAATTTTGAAATTCAAAATACAAATTTAGTATAGGAAGAGTTTGAATAAGCTTTACTAACAAGTTAGGTGTCGGTTACGAGCAAATTTTTTTGATTAAAATCTCTTAAACTTTTGTTTGAGATAGCTTTTTTATATGAAGCAGCTTTCTAGTATAAAAATTTGAAATTCAAAAAAATTTTGTACTACAAAATTGCTTCATAAAACAATAAGAAAGCTGTCCCAAACAAAACTTACATTATATTCCCAAAACTCATCGAATATATCACTCTTAATTTTTTGAATTTATCAACTTAATTCATATAAACCCTAAATACTCACATATATATATATATATTTAAAAAATATACGTAAGATTTATAATTAATACATAATTTATTAATTTATATTTAAAATTACATATATATTAATATTTTACATAATTATCTTGTTTTAAAATAATGAGCGATAAATTATAAATGAGTTTTCCATCACATAAATTTTTAAAAAACAGAAAAAAAGAGCAATCAAATAAAATTATGATTTGTCTGTAAAATAAACAACGAAAAAGTTGCCTCAAATAGACTGTTACTTGCAATCTTTCATTATATCGTTGTGGCCTTCCTAGGCTTTGTTTGGGAAAGCGTTTTACCACTGTTTTTTTACTTCTATCAAAAGAATTTGATACTAAAAAGCTGGTTTAAAAAACAGTTAAAAAATTATCTCAAACGAAACTTTAGTCCAATCTGCACATCAAGTTGTTTCATTGCAGCAAAAATGATAAGGCTAAGCAAACATCTTTGCCGTTTAGTCAATTGTAAAACAAAGTATATTTATTAAAGCCGATTAATGCTTTCATTGCGCGCATTAATTAAGCATTCGTTAAGCTGTCTATCTACATATTAAATTAGAATTAATAAAAATAATGAAAGAAGTTATATGCGTCACTCAATAATCTTTATAGCTTTTGCTTATTAGGTAAGCGATCATTAGCTCTCATTTTCCATCCATTTCGATAAATTAAAGTCTCACGTGAGCTAGTGGCCAATGCCTCTATATATGCTTTATAATATTATAGAGAGTGAGAGAGTGAGAGAGAGAGAAAGAGAGAGAGAGAGAGAGAGAGAGAGAGATAGGGAGAGATAGAGAGATAGAGAGAGATATAGATAGAGAGATAGAGTGAGAGAGAGAGAGAGAGAGAGACCCTATTGTATGCACTAGTAATTGAATTGGATTGACTCTTGGGGTTGACGTGGTTTAGATTCGTGGAATAAGAAAAGTGAGAAAATAATTTGATTCTTTGATCAAATTAATATTTGTCGGGGAATAAAATTTGATTTTTTTAGGGTTTTTGAGGGGGAAAAAATAGTTTATTGGAAGAGTGGAAAGGGCATTAGGCAGTGGGTCATAGAAGAAGAATGACATTGATGTGAGAGAGAATATAACAATCTCTCAACTGGATCGAGTAGTAAGATCTAATAGGAAATCATTAAAATTTAATTTTTGTAATTTTTTTAATTTAATTTTAGGTAAAAATGAATGATAATAAAATCATTATTAAGAAATAAAATTAGTAAATGTTCGATTTAGTCTCAAATTTTCATAATAACTCAATATAGCCCACTGACTATTAGAAATTGTTTCAATTTAATCTCAATATTAAAAATAACAGTTAAATGTGAGATCATTGTTAATATTAGGATTTATGTGAGATTATAGTATTATTTTTATATATTTTTTTATTTATTATATTAAAATAAATAGTAAAATCATAATAAAAGTTAATCATATCTATTAATTATTTACTATTGTTATTTAGTTCGTTAACTTTCATTATAATTTTTAAATTATTTTAGTATCATAAATGATAATATATATATATATATATATATATATATATATATAATCAAACATACATCCTAATATTCAAAATGCCCTCATATTTAACGATTATAGTTAACTTTAATTATTATTTTTTAATATTGAGATCAAATTGATTTATTTTCTAAAAATGGACAAATTATATTTGATTATTATGAAAATATGAGACTAAATTGATTATTTAGTAATAGTCAATGGACTAATGGACTATTTTGAGTTCTTACACTAAAAGGAAAATTGAAAATGCCCATAGAATAGTTTTGATATCTGGCCCAAATTCAATTTTTTTTGAGAAAGAAAGAAGGCCATAGCCCAATAAAGATGATTAGCCCATAATACACGCCATGGACTAATTGTGGTCTGCTTCATTCTTTAAGCCCACGCCGAGGATTTCAGATTTGGAATTGAATGGAAACCAATCATCAATATGGCTGTTCAAGAAATAAATCGATTTGTTTTGTTTGAATTGAGCTCAAATTGAAGTAAGTCAATTTAGACTTCCTTTGGGCTGTTTTCTTATTCTTTTTTAAAGTAATTTTTAATAAAAAGCTTTTTAAACTAAAATTTTTTACTAAAAAATGGCTTCAGAAAATAACAAAAAAGTTGTCCTGAATAAATCCTCAAACTTGTATTGAGGTTTCATTTGGAACAACTTTTTTATTATTTTTCTTTTGAGATTATAACCATAATTTTTATTTTACTATTACTTTTTTATTTCTTTCAAAATATTTTTATGCTAGAAAACATTTTCTACAATCATTTTAAAAGTTTCTTTCACCGCAATAGCTTTAGAAAGCAATAAAAAAATTATCATAAATGAAGCTGATTTTGAATGGAGCTAAATTAGAATAAAATGAGCTAGCTTAATTCCCGTGTGTGAAAATATAAATATTTATGCATGTATTGAAATTTAGGCTTCGTTTGGGACGGCTTTCTTTCTGCTTCTTGAAGCAGCTTTTTTATACAAAAATTAAAAATTTTGTGCTAGAAAGTTGTTTTAAGAAGCAGAAAGAAAGCAGTCTCAAACGAAACCTTAAATTAATCAGGTACAATTAGTTTAATTTTTGTACGTTAAGCTCAAATTGAAGTTACTTAGCCATGTATGACTCAAACTAAGCCAAAAAGAAATTGCCGCCGTTTTATGTGACCAACCCATCTAAGGAAACTCTCTCTCTAAACTTATCTTCCACTTGAGCTACTTCAATCTTTTCACGTATATGTCATTTTGTATCCCGTCTCTAAGGGCAAAGCCACTCATCCAGGGGCGGAACCAGCTTCAATTTTGAGGTGGGGCAAATTCAGTACAGAAATAATTAAATATTAAGAAATTATATATATATACATACTAGTTTAATTGCACGTGCATAAAGTTCACGTTAATAAAATTTTAAATATCAATTAATAATGAACAAAACTTTTTAACACAATAAATTTGAGAGAAAATTAACTTTTTTTACTCATTATATTTCATTTAAAATAATAATTTCATTTTATAAATTTATTGTTACAACTAATTTTAAAATCTAAATACTAATAAGAAAGTTGATAATATAACATATTTGATAAGAGTAAACTTCATTTGTGATTTTCTTAATCAGGATTGTAATCAACATAATACATTTTTCTTTTTATACGAGATAAGTTTTAAATATTTTTATCTTTCAACCCATCAACTTTTATTTAGATTTTAAAAAATGAAAAAATAAGTTATAAATTTTAGTTCCCTTTAAAAGGAGAAGCAAGTATAACTCTACCTCAATGAATATTGCAATAATTATTCTAATCTTAATTTTTATAATTTATAGTCCTTCAAGGAAACTTTTGATAAATATTTCAACTTTTTTCGTTTCAATTTTTAAAATAAATATTTTAATTAAAATTTATTGGAATGTTAGATGGTAGAATTTAAGCAATGTGTAATCTAAATTTGCCGAACAACCAAAATGGTAACTTTAAATCCTATTAAATCTTAAGTTTTTTGTTTTTTTTTAAAATAAATATCAAATTTAATAAATACTGGCATTTGTCGAATTAAACTTAAAAACGTCTTCTTCTTCACATGTCATTGCTCTTAGTAATGTCTTCTCAAGCGAGTTCTCATTCATCGTCGCGTATCTATCAATATAAATAAGCATTACAGGATACTTCAATTATCGTATACAAATCCTTAGTTTTCTGCACGCAGCCATTTTACTTCAATTACCATACACAAAAGTTACATTAAATTCTAAAAAATATTTAATATGACAAGAAATTATTTTAGAGTACTTTGAAAATTTATATAAATAATTAGAGTAATTTTGTGAAATGCAAAAAAATTTTATTAATAAGTATGAGATGATAATTTTCATTTAGATTTTGTGTGCAAAATTGTAAAAATAAAAAATCTGCTCAAAATTCAAAATCTAAGAAATAGAATTAGATATTGTGACATTACAACAGACTTTTTGCCTCTCTATTCTCTTCTAAAAATTCTTTTCAAGCAATTTCTTTACATGTATTTTTGTAATTAAAAATTTCTACAACACAAAGCATATAAATTTGAAGCTAATTCTTAGCGCGATTCTGTTGAGAAATTAAGGCTTCGTTTGGAGCGGCTTTCTTAATGCTTTTTAAAGCAGCTTTTTAATACAAAAATTTTTAGTTTAAAAAATATTTGTACTAGAAAGTTATTTTAGAAAGCAGTAAAAAAGCTATCCCAAACAAAGCCTAAATTTTTTTTGCCCGCTCAATAGATATTGCAAATGCGAACAATTATTTCTATCATGTTTTTCTTTCATTCACTTAAAAGCTCAATATATATTGAATATTTTTTATTTTATAAATGGATAACAAATCAAGCATTGTGCTTCTGCAATATACATAATGACATCAAATCTAAATATAAAACTGTCATTAAATGCTATGCATAATAATGTAATCATTTTTTAATTGGATGAAATGCCCAACAGGCATCTTATATTCATCAAAAGACATACAATAGTCTTATAATATGAAAATCACAAGAATATGGACAAAACAAATTAACAATGTATTAGAATACACAGGGCTTTTCTAAAATCTAGAGGAAGCAAGAGCCATCTTACCTTATACTAAAATCAATTTAGGATTGAAGGAAAATTTCCACCAATTATTGAGAGAAGATTAGAAGGATCTAATGCCCATTTTATAAGTAGCTTAAGGTGTCGATTGCAATTTAGGAGTTAGACACATTCAATGTTTCACCTTCTAAATATCAACGATCGCAGTAGACGAATGGTTTGGGATGCGGCGGGAATGCTGACAACATGAAGAATCTCAAAAGCTTCTCTGATTTTTCGGCTTTGGTATAGGAAATAAGGTTCTGGATGCTAGAATTGAAGATAATTTAGGAATTCAGCATGGTCAATATTTTGTATACCTCCGATTGTAATAGACGGGGGCAGACAATCAGCATGGTCATCATTTCACATTCTCTCCCTTGTGATTTTTATATTAATCATCATTCTCTTACAAATATAAACTTTTTCAGATGATCATCACCACTATGAAAATGAGAGAACAAACAAACATAATTATAATATATAGAGAACAACAATGACTAATGGATCATAGATCAAACATTCATAAATAATAATTATACGTTCATAAATAATCATCATTCTCTTAAATATTTTTCTCTATTTGTTTTCTCTTGTGATATGTTCTTCAAAAGAGTAGAAATGGAAGAATATATATACAAACATAGAGAAGAGGAAGAGGATATCCTTAATTAATTAGAGGGTTGTTGATTTGTATATTTCGAGATAAAATAAATAAGGGACTTGGAAAGTTTTTAAGCTCGAAATTAACTCTTTCGTTGGAGTTTGTTGAATATTTGAAGTGGTTATTTATACTGGAACTTGAAGAGACATCTGCCAGCCATTTTGCATTCCTTGGCTTGGATGCAAGAATGTTGCGGTTTGGAATATAAAAGACTGCCAAATAGAGCTGTTAATTTTATTCCTATAAGCAGAAAATTGAATTTAATAATCACTATTTGTAATTAATGTGCTAGTTAAATAATTATTATATATTTTAGATTTATTAATTATTTATAATATAATGAAATGTTAGGATAATATTTGAAGAAAATAAAGTGAAAGGCCAGGATCGAATATGAGTGGAAACTCAAGTCATTTTTATAATAGTATATATATATATATATATATATATATATATATATATATATATATATATATATATATATATATATATATATATATATATATTCCAAAAAGTTATTTAAAAAAAGTTAAGCAAGAAAAATGTAGAAAAAATGGTGTAATTAAATTGTCATGAAAAGTATGAAAGAAAACATTAGAACTAAATGTGGAGAAATACATAGACATTTTAGGGTACGTATTTCTGATATGTATTTCTAAATTAAAGTTGTTGTATAGAAAAAGGAATCTTCATTACTACCCATTTTCACAGCAATTAAAAAATAAAGAATACATACATAGGGAGAAGATAAAGCAGAAACTGCAATAGATGACAGAGATGAATAAGGCTATTAGAATCAGATTGCTCAAATGTAAAGAGGACTGCAGCAACAGCAGGGAGCCGAGAAAGTGAACCTGTACTGATCAGCAGCAGATTAAGACCTGTCATCATTAGTATTAGTGTAAAATGAGTTTTTAACGGGGGCATTTGAAAAGAATATTGGGCAAGTTAGGACAAAATGACTTTTTAGAGGGGCAAAAGTGATTTTTAGAAGGGGCAAAAGGGATTTTTTTACTCTCTTATAAATTTTTTTTTTTTTAAGGGGGGCAATGTCCCCCTTGAGTTACATGGGGTTCCGCCCATGCACTCATGACTCATCCACCTAAGCATCATCATCTCTGCCACACTTAACTTAATATTATACTTCTCTTTTAATGGCCAATATTATGCACCATAAAGCATTGCAGGTCTCACTTATAGAATTTTCCCTTAAGTTTGAGAAGTACTTTTCTATCACACAACAAGCCAAAGATGGGGTAACAAAGAAAATTATTTTTATGATTTTATGATTATTTAGGTAATTTTATAATCATCTATATGACTATATATATTTATAATTTTTTGTAAATATAATGGAAAAATTTCTATAAATGTCAGATCATAATGAAAATGCCAAGGACAATTATGAACGTGCCAAGATCTTGATGAATTCGCTTGAATATAATTATTCCAAGGCTTGTCTAAGCTTACTCGCCCAAGTAGAAAAGTTCGATGCGGCATTCACTCAAGCAAGTTGGCTGCTTCTCATAGTCTGGTCAGTGACTTTCTCTAATCATGACGGTGAATCAATCCAATAAATTGGTCCTTTCAATCGTAAGCTCGTGATCTCATTCATTGAAGGATTGACCAGTTGTACTAGTTAATATGTATTCTAAGGTATACAAGCTACACGGCTCATGTATTTTTGAACAAATAATCATTAAGCTTGTTATGTATTTTTTTCTTATTTATTTAGCTCAATGTGTAACCTTCTCTTGAAGTACAAAACCCTAATCCAAACAAATAAATAAGAGGATGGTCTATTGAAATTCCAGAGCTTCTCACTCTAATCTCTATTTTTTCTCACTCTAATCTCTATTTAGATGTTAGAATTCGTAACCCAAATTTTATTAGGTTGGGGCAAAAAACTAGTCTAGCGACATATGTTGTGCAAATTTAATTAGATTTTTTTTTTTTTTTGAGGATGTATGATGTTAACACAAGGGATTGGCCGATAGGCCCAATTCAGGGAAAATTTATTCTGTGCAAACGTCCGGAAAATTGAGCCCGCGGCTCAGTATCGCTCGGTATTGCTAACGTGGCTCACTCTGATTGGTATCCGAACGTAGAGCTACGTTCGACATCCATACAAAATAATCTCTCCAATTCAAGAGCCTGCAGCTGATCCCATCTAGGGTGTATGGGAAACAACCCTCAACAATATGGATAGTTCTTATTTTTGCACATATATGTATGCACATGAAATTAAAATTTTTTTTGCTATATATCATATGAACCTTCACTCTCCTCTTGGATTTGTCTTTTGAAATAGTGAATTTCTCTCTTTTGCTCATAAATTTTTATAAGTCTACAATTTCTTATATATATTTTTTAAAATTTTAATATGAATTTTCTAACATCATTGTTGACCTCGTTTTCTTCTTTAATATTATCTTGATTTGCTCTTAAGCATGTTCAATCAAGTTGATTGAGCCTCGTCGAGCTCGATTCGACTCGAATCAATGTCTGTTCGGGTTTGATTTCATCAAATTAATATAATTAAATGCGAACCCAAATCGAGTCCCATTCGAGTTTGATTTCCGCCATAACTGTCCAAAATTGAAATGATTAAACTTCCTTTGACCTTTTTTTAAGCATTTTTTTTATTCCTAAATTAAGAAACACAATCGGATGGTTGAAAGATATCATAAAAATACAACTTTGATAACAACCCCTTGATCTAGGGCATCAAGGACTTTTTGGGAATTTCAGGTATTTTTGTTAGTTTTGAAGAGGGGTAGGGAGGACACACGCATAGCGGCCGACCCTAGCTGCCTCCCCCCTCTCTTCTCGGTCTCTCGCTGTTTCGCGGAAGCCAGGCGGCGAACCCCTGTCCCGTCGCCCCTATTCGCAGGAGACAGGAACCGAGGTTCTCTGTTCCATCGCCCTTCCCAGTTCGGAACTTTCTCCCTCTCCCGCTCTCGACTTCGCATGCCTGGGCCGAATCCGACACTGACGGACCCCTGCCCTAGCTAAACTCGACGCTGGCTTTCTCCTTCCCCTCCATCTTTATGTCTCGACTCCTCTCGGTTCGCAAAATCCAGAGGGAGTCCGGCCATAGCTCTCTCCACCAAATCGAAGCCACCTCCGCCGACCTGCCCTAGTCGCAAGCTCCTCTTCCCGGCAAGTAACTTTCACCATTTCTTCTTCTCCTTCTATCGTTCTTTTTATTTCTTTTTCTTCCTCCTCTTCTTCTTCTTCTCCTCTTTCTATCTCTTTTCCTCTTTCTTCTTCTTCTTCTTCTTCATGGTCCTTATACATGTATACAATGAGAAGAAGAAGAAAGCATAAATGAATCTTCATCGGTTTGGACTCTTTGAATGAGTGAGGTCTCCATATCCTTTTGTTTTGACAAAGGTTCTAATGTGTGGATGAGATATTTATCTTAAACTTGAATAGCCTTCTACTTAAATTCTTTTCTGGAAAGGCTTGTGATGTGGTAAGCATGACTTCAAGAAGAGCATTTTATGTCATCCCTTAGGCGTTGCATGTTATATGTTTGATAAAATGCCTTCAAAGGGGGTCATCTCCCCCTTCCACTTCCATTCCTTTTCCTCTCTTCCTTTATTATTATGGCTTTAATGTGCTTTGCTTTGTTTAAAAAAAAAAATCAAAAAAAAAAAAAAAAGAAAATCAGAGACTTTGTTTATGGTATTTGATTACTTTCCGAAGTCAAAAAAAAAATCTCTCTCTTGCTCTTACGAAAATGTTTTCTATTATGACTTGCTTAGTTCTTTGTTTCATTTATAATATTTAGTAGAGGTGGAGATGTTCAAGTTTGAGATGGTTTGGTGTTATAAATGTTAAGATATACCCATGTTGTCAAGCTACTTTCATGCTCTTCGCTTTCCTTAATGTATAAGTCAAATGGTGGTAAGAGATTGTAATTTGTTGATAGATCTAAGAAATTGAAATACCGTCACATGGCTTTGCTCTCTTTCTTTTTCTTTTGAGATGATAGTTCTCGTACGTTGTAATGAATACTATATTCATTGTCAAGGGGTTTATGAGATACTTGCATCCTTTCAGAACTATGAGTAAATGGTAGTTTTACTATGCATAATTGCACTTTGATGGCATGATGTCCTGCTAGTTGAACATCTCTACATTGTCACTTTTACACATGTTATTACTACAAGAGCTTGCTCCCATTTGGTTGCCTACTCACATGCTCCACTCCCATTAGATATTTTGTGACGAAACAAATTATAGATATTTAGTAGTAGCAAGTTTGTGACTACTTTATTGTCATTCATTTATTTTTGAAGGCTTTCAAGATGTCCCTTCTCTATGTATATTATGTTGAAACTGATTTGAAGTGTTGAAATATGTACGCACTCCCCATCTCTTTGCTTAGTGAACGAACTAAACGGCAACGTGGGGTTTCGAGCTTGAGAGACATGTTCATTTGTGGTAGAATCAAAGATTTGGAATGTTATCTCCCCGCCTCTCCTATTTTGATACATTGTTATTATTCTCTAAAAGTTGTTGTTTTATATTTTTGTATTTGAGCCCCAAACACATTCTCTTTTTTTTTTTAACTTTAGAGATATGCGGAGTTTTATGACATTATTGTTTTCCAACAAGCTTTGTGAGTGTGTCTTTCCAAAAGTGTATTGGAAGGAATACAGATCTTGTGTTATTAAATCGATTGTTGGAATTTTAAGGAAACAATTTTGGGGAGCTTTTATCTAAACTAGTTTCCTTCATTTGGATATTTGATGGATTATGATTTGAGAAAATTTTTACATATAATTGTGCTTCACTTCATACATGCGCATTCACTTCTTATGATTTGGAAAAGGAGAATGTTTAGTCTTGAAATAGATTTCTTATGGAATAAGCTTCTTGCTTGAGGAGTAGTTTATATTATCTTTGAGTAGCTTTTCTTTAAGATATATATATATGAGCTCCTTGTGATTTCTTTTAATGAATGAATGCATTGATAGTTATAATCACTTTGGCAAGTGTTGTGTACACGAGACTGCATGCTCTCTTGTTGAATTTTGGTTAGAGGCTACTTTTCTGATCTTTTCTTTGTCTTGGATATCATCTATGCAAAACTTTAATGTCAAATGGATAGACATGCACATGTATAAATACACATTTATTTGATTGCTTACTCTCTTAATGCCACCATAATATTACTGGCCCTTGACCTACCTTAGCAATGAAATACCAAAGATAGCATGATCCTCCTTTCAGCAAGTTGTGTATATTGCCACCAGACTTTCTTCTATCACCTATTAATGTCATTGTTTGCAGCAAGTGATTGTTGGACAATTTTGTTTGGTTTACGTTTTGATGATGAATTATTATGTATATGCTTATATCTCAATTGGAGCATGCTTTGATTATGGATAGTGATACCACATGTTAAGATGTCTCTTGAACACTTTGAAAGAGGATCAGATTGACATTAAATTCTCTCTTATGATTGCATTTTTTGATAGAAAATATTGAGTTTCAACTTTGAGGACGCTTCTTATGGGTTATTCGTTATAAAATTGGGTTGGTTTTCTGTTAACAAGGGTTACAATTGGCTCTGTGTTGAAAACAAGTCCTCATGAGTTATCTTTGAAGTAAGAAGTGTTATAGGTTATTTTATATTGGAATACATATGAGTTGTTTTAAGTTGAGAAGTTTCTGTGATTCATTTTATGTTGGGAAGGATCTATGAGCCATGTTATATTGGAAGGTTTCATGGGGTGTTTTATGATAAAAGATATCTATTTTGTTTATGTGTTGGAAAGCATCTGTTGGATTTCTATATTGTACTTATGGATTCAATGCACGGATTACTATTAATCTTTCCTCTTTGGTGGGGTTTATAAGTATTTTGGAGAAGGATTTAGAAGTATTTGCAAGAAACTATTATATGCACTTGTTATACATTACGATGAAAGTGAATGTGAGGTGATTTGTGTGGTTTTATATAGTGATTTGAGAGGAAAGTTGCATTGCCTTTTCATATGTGGCATGAAACGTTTCTCATGAATTTCAGAGCAGGTTTTTGTGTTAAGAGGATTTATGATTGACTTTAGATTTACTTCGTATTGAAAAGCTTTATGATAAGTTTACTGAATGCTTTACAATGAGAGGTTTTATAAAACTTTCTTGTTGGAAAGCTTTATGAATATACCCCACACCAAAAATAAGAGCATTCGATGTCCTGTATTAGAAAGACTTTTTATGGATTTCTTATGAAGAGAAGTTGGGTCACTTTGCTTATGAAGTTTTACAATTGTTACCTTGGGATTGACATTATTTCCATGCATGGTTTTGTGTTGGAGATTATTTAAGTTCTTTTTGGGATAAAGTGGTATTTATAAGAGCTCTCTAGTGTCTTTCCTTTTTTAGAATGAAGTGATGTTTAGTGTATGAATTGTCTCTCTTGTTAGTATTTATTTCTAAAGTTGAGTTTGGATTGAATGTGGAATGAAAGTTGCTTGTTTATGTTTTAGTTTTGGGAGCTTGTTTTCCCCTTCGCCACTTAGGGTTTCGTATAGGATATAGTGTAAGTTATTGAGTCGGATTTTCTTGGGTGCTTTGTTTGGAACGTGGGGACAGCAAAGGGCGTCAAAACACCTTCTTCTCTATTCGTATTGTATCGAATTGGGGTGAAGGTCGTTTTAGAGGCATACTTGACTTCAAAGGGGTATGCCCAATAATAAAACGCCTACATTCCTTTTATCATTTTTGATTTCCATTCCTTCCTTTTGACATTTTATTGTCTTTCTCTTTACTTCTCTCCTCTCTACTGCTATTCTACTTACTATCTTATTTTATTCATAGATTCTTAAGTTTATTGATATATGTATGGATGTCCAAAGGGTTAGAAAAGAACTTCTTTTTATCCCCTATAACACTAGTGACACCTAAGGACAAAAATTAAGGATCAAGTCTTAGATAACATAGATTTAGGGTGCATGCTTCTCATAGGATAGAGACACCAAAACATAAACTTAATGACACATTTTCCTAGGTCTGCTGTGCCTTAATTCATTAATAATCAACCAACAAAATCTCTCTTAATCAATAATAGATTGCTTAATCTACTTTTCTTTTAATTTATAACAAACTAAAATAATTCAACAAAATTGGTTACTACTGGGTAACCCAGGCCTACGAGGCTATTAAGTTAGCCCCAAGGAGGGTGAAATAAACCTCACGGCCTCGGTGAGCAACAAAGGTAGTAATCAATCAAACACTAAGATAAAATCTTTAAAATTAATCCTAAGATATTAATACTTATATTTAAATTAAAGTTTCCCCTTAACTTTCAACAAATTAAAATACAAGCAACTTTAGCTAAATCATCCTACATAGGACATACCCGAAATCACACAGCTTGTTACACACACCTAGGCTTGTTTGTTAGGACACGACTTCCAGTTCTAGGTTAGGCCGATGTTTTGTGTTTTATTATTTGATGGCAATTACTCCCGCCAAGTTAGAAAACTCCTGCACTGTTTTATGTTTTAGCAATAACATGTGTATGTTTTGCAAATATGAATATTAAATCTATTGTTAGTCACATTTTTATTTACATGCATTTATTTTCTGAATGGCATCTACGCTCATTTGTGTATTTTCCTTTCATTTTGTCTTGCGAGGTACATTGGGTCAGGCATGATCAAGAATCAGTGAACAAATTGCTAGCTTAAAGCTCTTAAGTGGCTGCGCCACAAGTCTTGCAGGATTGGTAATCAGTGAATAGCTCACTTGCTTGGAATTTTTTTTAAGTGGCTGCGCCACGGTCAGGTATAATTTCTGCAACTTGTAAAGAAAAATTTCTAATTACATACCGAAACTGCTACACTCCACACACATCTTGTTAGTAGCTTTTAATTTAATATATATTCTAGCATGTTTAGGTAGTTGGCCATAGGTTAGTACACTAACGAAGCTTTGGCCCTATAGGCCAAAGCTTGCCCTCCTTCTGTGAGCCCTAGAGACCCTTCTGGTCACCTTAGGCCTGTAGTGTAGGCCCACCTATTTGTGCCATGGGCATCGTTGTTTTCCCACACGAAGTGGGCACCGTTAGGATGTTCCATTTTCTCTTGGTTTTGGGTATGATACCCCCCCACCTTCTGTGAGCCTTAGAGACCATTAGGGTCATTTAGGCCTGTAGTGTAGGCCACCTGTTTGTGCCATGGGCATCGTTGTTTTCTCACACGAAGTGGGCACCGTTAGGATGATTTTCTATTGTGATGTGATGAGGATACCTTGCCTGGAGGGTATCCTTGGTGTGTTTATTTATCTATTTCCTGTACTCTGAATGTCATGTATTCATTGTTTTATACACTTTACTCCACGGTGCACTCCGCATACATACATGCATTGCATTAGCATTTTTTTTTTCAAATGAAAATGTCACATTATCTTTCAGTAGTCTTTAGAATATTTTTATTTATGTATCTATCTCATGCATCATACACAGCGTTAGGTATATTCTATTGCATATTATAGAGTCCCTGATTTAAATCTCTGAACTAAAAATCCTTGATTCCTTAGGATAGAGCCTCCTCATCTTACATACATGTAGGGCGATTGATTGTGTTTAGGATGTTAGCTGGCAGCTCACTCCAGGCAAGCATAAGCCCAGATTGTACACCCCTCAATGTGTTTCTTTTCATCTTTGATGAATTCTGAGTCTGTCGCTTCTCTTAGGATAGTAATCTGATTTTTGATCTTCTAAACTCAAAACTTTAATCATATCTTTACTCATCTGAAAATTCTAATCATCATTAAGGGTAAAGAGAAGAGTTTATCCTCTTGGAATAGAACTTAGGAACTTTCTCGGTGCACCAAATTAAGAAGAGAATAATACATTATCCTTAATCGAGAGTTTTCTTAGGCCAAGGTCTAAGATGTAATTAACCACGGGGGCTTGCGTCCGTGGGAGACTGATCCCCACATCAAATAAACCCTATTCGAGCTGATGTATCGAATGGAGGAAATCTCGTGATATTTTGGGTCATATATATTATTATCCATCGAGGCGTATAGGCGAAAGCCGCTATCCTCTATGGCTAATCGTATGTATGACTCCATCTGCTCTTCCATTGGCCTGCTTGGGTAGAGTGTAAAGGTCTACGATCGTTTTGTCCTACAGGATAGTGCGGTCGTACCCTTTATATTCTGTTCCCCGCGAGCAGAGTCCTTTCGGAGACCCACAGATTTCTGGCGATAGTCTAGTTGGTTAGGATACTCGGCTCTCACCCGAGAGACCCGGGTTCGTGCCAGATGGAGCCAACCAACTTACTGAATTTTCAAATTTGGTCCCATTTGTCATTTTTGACTGGGTTCATATAATCAAGAGGTAAATTTTTCATTCTTAAAAATAATGCTCCTACTCTTTGATTAAATTTCTACTCTTTAAAAATATATATGAATCAAACTTATCTCAATTAATTGGTGAGTATTTAACATCTCTTAGTGTTTCTACTATTGAGTATGTTTAAATATTCACCTTATCCTTTTGAAAATTCATGCATGAAAATTTTTGAATCCCAATATTTGATTATATCTTATTCTTATGGACTGATGTGATCCTTTCCCCGATTGCACTCTCTTTTTGAATCCTGGTTGTTTTGAGTCATGGTTGTTTTGCTTAGAAATAACCATTTGGTGTGCATTTATTCTCTTGATATCCTATATGCCGCCATTTCTTGTTTAGGAGCCACTCTCCTATTCAAGTTCTTTAGTTTTGTTCACTTGCTTGGGAGTCACTATCCCATTCAAGTTATTTTCGCTCACTTGTTTGGGAGCCACTCTCCCATTCAGGTTGTGGAGTTTTCTCACTTGTTTGGGAGCCACCCTCCCATTCAAGTTGTTGTTCTTTTTGTTCACTTGTTTGGGAGCCACTATCCCCCTCAAGTCGTCTCTTTTTGTTCACTTGTTTGGGATCCACTATCCCATTCAAGTTGTTGAGTTTTCTCACTTGTTTGGGATCCACTCTCCTATTCAAGTTGTTGAGTTTTCTCACTTGTTTGGGATCCACTATCCCATTCAAGTTATTGAGTTTTGTCCACTTGTTTGGGAGTCACTCTCCTATTCAAGTTGTTGAGTTTTCTCACTTGTTTGGGAGCCACCCTCCCATTCAGGTTGTTGGTTTTGTCCACTTGTTTGGGATCCACTATCCCATTCAAGTTATTGAGTTTTGTTCACTTGTTTGGGAGCCACTATCCCATTCAAGTCGTTGTTTTGTTCACTTGTTTGGGTGTCACCATCCCATTCAAGTCGTCTCTCTTTCCCCACTTGTTTGGGAGTCACCATCCCATTCAAGTTGTTGAGCTTTGTCCACTTGTTTGGGATCCACTATCCCATTCAAGTTGTTGTTTTGGTTCACTTGTTTGGGAGTCACTCTCCCATTCAAGTCCTGATTCTATTTCTTAGTTAGGTTCTTTCCCTTGATCTTTCTATATGTGATTGTTATGTTCTTCCTCATATTGATGTCATGACATCGTTTCCCTGATTTTGCATAAGAATACTCATCTTCTTTCCATATTGGTGCTCCCCTACGGACAGACCCGTACGGGGTGTTTTCCCTTCGATGTTACTTTTGGGATTCCCTTGTTCAGGAAGTCCCTTTTGTCACTCCTTTCACTCTTTGTTTCGCCGTTTCGAATATGGTCAGACAAACATTGAGTTCTCTCATTCACTGTTTCGATCTGGTCAGGTGAATATGGGATCTTTACCCGCCCTTCTGTTCTGCTGTTTCGATCTGGTCAGGCAGACATTTGATTCTTTTCTTCCTTGCTCTTACTCACTGTTTCGATCTGGTCAGGTGAGTATTGGGCTGTCCTCATTCACTGTTGCGAATATGGTCAGGTGAATGTTGGACTTTTCTTTTCTTTTGCTCTGCTGTTGCGAATATGGTCAGGCAGGCATTAGACTTTTGGGGAAGCTCTTTGTTCGCTGTTGCGAATATGGTCAGGTGGACATTGAGCTGTTCTCATTCGCTGTTGCGAATATGGTCAGGCGAATGTTGAATTCACCCTCTTTCTCTTTTTACTCTTTGTTTCGCCGTTTTCGAATTTGGTCAGGCAAACATTGAGTCGTCCCATTCACCGTTTTCGAATTTGGTCAGGTGAATATTGGACTCTTTCTCTTTTGTCCTGCTGTTGCGAATATGGTTAGGCAGACATTAGACTTCTGGGAAGCTTGTTACACATCGTTTTCGAATTTGGTCAGGTGTGTGATGAGTTGTTCTTTATCCACTGTTTTCGAATACAGGTCAGGTGGATACTGAACTGTTTTTCATTCGTCGTTTTCGAATTTGGTCAGACGAATGCTGAACTTCCCCTTTTGGTTGGGTGCCCGACAGAGTCCCTGGGAGGCATACTTCACCACCTCTTCATTCCCCCTATTTTTATTTCCTGCTTGGGGGTTGTTGAGTTTTCTTCACTCTTTGTTTCGCCGTTTTCGAATTTGGTCAGGCAAACATTGAGTCGTCCCATTCACCGTTTTCGAATTTGGTCAGGTGAGTGTTGGACTTTTTCTCTTTTGTCTCGCCGTTTTCGAATTGGGTCAGGCGGACATTAGATCCTGGGATACTCTTTACACTCCGTTTTCGAATTTGGTCAGGTGTGTATTGAGTAGGTTCTTTATTCACCGTTTTCGAATTTGGTCATGTGGATATTGAACGATTCTCATTCGTCGTTTTCGAATTTGGTCACACGGATGTTGAATTCCCCTTTCTCTTTCACTCTTTGTTTCGCCGTTTTCGAATTTGGTCAGGCAAATATTGAGTCGTCCCATTCACCGTTTTCGAATTTGGTCAGGTGAGTGTTGGACTTTTTCTCTTTTGTCCCGCCGTTTTCGAATTTGGTCAGGCGGACATTAGATCCTGGGATGCTCTCTACACTCCGTTTTCGAATTTGGTCAGGTGTGTAGTGAGTGGTTCTTTATTCACCGTTTTCGAATTTGGTCAGGTGGATATTGAACTTTTCTCATTCGTCATTTTCGAATTTGGTCAGACGAATGTTGAATTCCCCTTTCTCTTTCACTCTTTGTTTCGCCGTTTTCGAATTTGGTCAGGCAAACATTGAGTCGTCCCATTCACCGTTTTCGAATTTGGTCAGGTGAGTGTTGGACTTTTTCTCTTTTGTCCCGCCGTTTTCGAATTTGGTCAGGCGGACATTAGATCCTGGGATGCTCTTTACACTCCGTTTTCGAATTTGGTTAGGTGGGTATTGAGTAGGTTCTTTATTCACTGTTTTCGAATTTGGTCAGGTGGATATTGAACTATTCTCGTTCGTCGTTTTCGAATTTGATCAGACGAATGTTGAACTCCCTCTCCCTTTACTCTTTGTTCTGCCGTTTTCGAATTCGGTCAGGCGAACATCGAGTTATCCCCATTCGCCATTTTCGAATATGGTCAGGTGGATGTGGGACTCCCTTCTCCTTTCTCTATTCTGCTGTTGCGATGTGGTTAGGCAGATAGATGATTTCTTTATTTATCTTTGATTATTCTTTCTCCTCACTTTCCTTTGATTGTTACTCTTTGTTATTTACTATGATTTTGAAATTGTTGTTGGACTCTTTCCTCGCTTCATCTTAGACATTTGTTCTAGGTGATCATCGAGTGTCCCTTGTCCTTTCTCACCCTCGACCTTTGGTCGAGTGGTTGTTGACTTTTTGGAGTGATTGTTCACTTCCCTAGTGGCCGGTGAGTTTGCTAGTGGTTGTTTACTTTCCTAGTGGTTGTTCACTTTTCTAGTGGTTGTTGAGTTACTTTCCTTACTCCTTCTCACTGTTCCGATCTGGTCAAGTGAGTTTCGAGTAGTCCTTGTTCGCCGTTTTGATCTGGTCAGGTGAACGCTGGGTTTCTTTCTCTCTTTTGTCCCACCATGCTTGCATGATTGTGTGAGCATTGCACGTCTGCATGGTTGATTGAATGAGTGTGTGGTCATTGCATAATTGTGTGATTGTGGTGTGCTCATTGCATGACTAATTGGTCGCTATATGCCTGTGTGGTCATTGCATAATTGTGTGATCACTGCATGATTATATGGTTGTTATGTAATTTAGTGATTGTTATTTGATTAGATGGTTATGGTATGATTATATAATGGTTATATGATGTATGATTATTGCATGATTTGATGATCATTATATGTTTGGATGATTATCGCATGTATGTGATTTATGCTTTCTTGAGTGATGATCAGTGATTGTGGCATAATCATTATATGTTGGATTGCTTGTTGTATGATTAAGTGATTGTTGGATATTTGAGGTTTGTTGTATGATCATATGATCGTTGCATGATTCGATGATAGTTGCATTATCGTATGATCATTGTATAATTTTATGAATGTTGTGTGATTATTGTATGATCACTTACTTGTTAGCATTTGATTGGATGTGATTAGATGATTATCACTTATTTATCATATGATTGTGTGGTTACTATGTGATCGCATGATTGAAATATGATTAAATTATTGCTATATGATTAGTTGAATGTAGCGTGGTTATGTGATGTTTGTCTAATCATATAATATTGTAATTTGGTGGTGTGATTATTTGATCGTATGATTATGTGATTGATGCATTGTTGCATGAGCATTGTGTGATGGTGTGATCATAACATGGTGGGATATTTATTGTATGAGTGTTGTGTGATTGTATGTTCCTTGAGTCTCCTTAGCTGATCATAGGACTGCATATTCCTAGCGAATCCCTTCATTTGATTATAAGATTGCATCTTCCTAGTGAGTCTGGGGTTATGTCTTCCTAGTGAGTCTAGGGTTGCATCTTCTTGGTGAGTCTCGTTCGTTGGTTGTTGGGTTGTACCTTCTTAGAGATAAGGAGGTCAACGCCAACACGCGCAGTTCACTTATCATTCACCGCACCTGTCGGGGTGGAGTTTGTTGACCTCGTTTTCTTCTTTAATATTATCTTGATTTGCTCTTAAGCATGTTCAATCAAGTTGATTGAGCCTCGTCGAGCTCGATTCGACTCGAATCAATGTCTGTTCGGGTTTGATTTCATCAAATTAATATAATTAAATGCGAACCCAAATCGAGTCCCATTCGAGTTTGATTTCCGCCATAACTGTCCAAAATTGAAATGATTAAACTTCCTTTGACCTTTTTTTTAAGCATTTTTTTAATTCCTAAATTAAGAAACACAATCGGATGGTTGAGAGATATCATAAAAATACAACTTTGATAACAACCCCTTGATCTAGGGCATCAAGGACTTTTTGGGAATTTCAGGTATTTTTGTTAGTTTTGAAGAGGGGTAGGGAGGACACACGCATAGCGGCCGACCCTAGCTGCCTCCCCCCTCTCTTCTCGGTCTCTCGCTGTTTCGCGAAAGCCAGGCGGCGAACCCCTGTCCCGTCGCCCCTATTCGCAGGAGACAGGAACCGAGGTTCTCTGTTCCATCGCCCTTCCCAGTTCGGAACTTTCTCCCTCTCCCGCTCTCGACTTCGCATGCCTGGGCCGAATCCGACACTGACGGACCCCTGCCCTAGCTAAACTCGACGCTGGCTTTCTCCTTCCCCTCCATCTTTATGTCTCGACTCCTCTCGGTTCGCAAAATCCAGAGGGAGTCCGGCCGTAGCTCTCTCCACCAAATCGAAGCCACCTCCGCCGACCTGCCCTAGTCGCAAGCTCCTCTTCCCGGCAAGTAACTTTCACCATTTCTTCTTCTCCTTCTATCGTTCTTTTTATTTCTTTTTCTTCCTCCTCTTCTTCTTCTTCTCCTCTTTCTATCTCTTTTCCTCTTTCTTCTTCTTCTTCTTCTTCATGGTCCTTATACATGTATACAATGAGAAGAAGAAGAAAGCATACATGAATCTTCATCGGTTTGGACTCTTTGAATGAGTGAGGTCTCCATATCCTTTTGTTTTGACAAAGGTTCTAATGTGTGGATGAGATATTTATCTTAAACTTGAATAGCCTTCTACTTAAATTCTTTTCTGGAAAGGCTTGTGATGTGGTAAGCATGACTTCAAGAAGAGCATTTTATGTCATCCCTTAGGCGTTGCATGTTATATGTTTGATAAAATGCCTTCAAAGGGGGTCATCTCCCCCTTCCACTTCCATTCCTTTTCCTCTCTTCCTTTATTATTATGGCTTTAATGTGCTTTGCTTTGTTTAAAAAAAAAATCAAAAAAAAAAAAAAAAAAAGAAAATCAGAGACTTTGTTTATGGTATTTGATTACTTTCCGAAGTCAAAAAAAAAATCTCTCTCTTGCTCTTACGAAAATGTTTTCTATTATGACTTGCTTAGTTCTTTGTTTCATTTATAATATTTAGTAGAGGTGGAGATGTTCAAGTTTGAGATGGTTTGGTGTTATAAATGTTAAGATATACCCATGTTGTCAAGCTACTTTCATGCTCTTCGCTTTCCTTAATGTATAAGTCAAATGGTGGTAAGAGATTGTAATTTGTTGATAGATCTAAGAAATTGAAATACCGTCACATGGCTTTGCTCTCTTTCTTTTTCTTTTGAGATGATAGTTCTGGTACGTTGTAATGAATACTATATTCATTGTCAAGGGGTTTATGAGATACTTGCATCCTTTCAGAACTATGAGTAAATGGTAGTTTTACTATGCATAATTGCACTTTGATGGCATGATGTCCTGCTAGTTGAACATCTCTACATTGTCACTTTTACACATGTTATTACTACAAGAGCTTGCTCCCATTTGGTTGCCTACTCACATGCTCCACTCCCATTAGATATTTTGTGACGAAACGAATTATAGATATTTAGTAGTAGCAAGTTTGTGACTACTTTATTGTCATTCATTTATTTTTGAAGGCTTTCAAGATGTCCCTTCTCTATGTATATTATGTTGAAACTGATTTGAAGTGTTGAAATATGTACGCACTCCCCATCTCTTTGCTTAGTGAACGAACTAAACGGCAACGTGGGGTTTCGAGCTTGAGAGACATGTTCATTTGTGGTAGAATCAAAGATTTGGAATGTTATCTCCCCGCCTCTCCTATTTTGATACATTGTTATTATTCTCTAAAAGTTGTTGTTTTATATTTTTGTATTTGAGCCCCAAACACATTCTCTTTTTTTTTTAACTTTAGAGATATGCGGAGTTTTATGACATTATTGTTTTCCAACAAGCTTTGTGAGTGTGTCTTTCCAAAAGTGTATTGGAAGGAATACAGATCTTGTGTTATTAAATCGATTGTTGGAATTTTAAGGAAACAATTTTGGGGAGCTTTTATCTAAACTAGTTTCCTTCATTTGGATATTTGATGGATTATGATTTGAGAAAATTTTTACATATAATTGTGCTTCACTTCATACATGCGCATTCACTTCTTATGATTTGGAAAAGGAGAATGTTTAGTCTTGAAATAGATTTCTTATGGAATAAGCTTCTTGCTTGAGGAGTAGTTTATATTATCTTTGAGTAGCTTTTCTTTAAGATATATATATATGAGCTCCTTGTGATTTCTTTTAATGAATGAATGCATTGATAGTTATAATCACTTTGGCAAGTGTTGTGTACACGAGACTGCATGCTCTCTTGTTGAATTTTGGTTAGAGGCTACTTTTCTGATCTTTTCTTTGTCTTGGATATCATCTATGCAAAACTTTAATGTCAAATGGATAGACATGCACATGTATAAATACACATTTATTTGATTGCTTACTCTCTTAATGCCACCATAATATTACTGGCCCTTGACCTACCTTAGCAATGAAATACCAAAGATAGCATGATCCTCCTTTCAGCAAGTTGTGTATATTGCCACCAGACTTTCTTCTATCACCTATTAATGTCATTGTTTGCAGCAAGTGATTGTTGGACAATTTTGTTTGGTTTACGTTTTGATGATGAATTATTATGTATATGCTTATATCTCAATTGGAGCATGCTTTGATTATGGATAGTGATACCACATGTTAAGATGTCTCTTGAACACTTTGAAAGAGGATCAGATTGACATTAAATTCTCTCTTATGATTGCATTTTTTGATAGAAAATATTGAGTTTCAACTTTGAGGACGCTTCTTATGGGTTGTTCGTTATAAAATTGGGTTGGTTTTCTGTTAACAAGGGTTACAATTGGCTCTGTGTTGAAAACAAGTCCTCATGAGTTATCTTTGAAGTAAGAAGTGTTATAGGTTATTTTATATTGGAATACATATGAGTTGTTTTAAGTTGAGAAGTTTCTGTGATTCATTTTATGTTGGGAAGGATCTATGAGCCATGTTATATTGGAAGGTTTCATGGGGTGTTTTATGATAAAAGATATCTATTTTGTTTATGTGTTGGAAAGCATCTGTTGGATTTCTATATTGTACTTATGGATTCAATGCACGGATTACTATTAATCTTTCCTCTTTGGTGGGGTTTATAAGTATTTTGGAGAAGGATTTAGAAGTATTTGCAAGAAACTATTATATGCACTTGTTATACATTACGATGAAAGTGAATGTGAGGTGATTTGTGTGGTTTTATATAGTGATTTGAGAGGAAAGTTGCATTGCCTTTTCATATGTGGCATGAAACGTTTCTCATGAATTTCAGAGCAGGTTTTTGTGTTAAGAGGATTTATGATTGACTTTAGATTTACTTCGTATTGAAAAGCTTTATGATAAGTTTACTGAATGCTTTACAATGAGAGGTTTTATAAAACTTTCTTGTTGGAAAGCTTTATGAATATACCCCACACCAAAAATAAGAGCATTCGATGTCCTGTATTAGAAAGACTTTTTATGGATTTCTTATGAAGAGAAGTTGGGTCACTTTGCTTATGAAGTTTTACAATTGTTACCTTGGGATTGACATTATTTCCATGCATGGTTTTGTGTTGGAGATTATTTAAGTTCTTTTTGGGATAAAGTGGTATTTATAAGAGCTCTCTAGTGTCTTTCCTTTTTTAGAATGAAGTGATGTTTAGTGTATGAATTGTCTCTCTTGTTAGTATTTATTTCTAAAGTTGAGTTTGGATTGAATGTGGAATGAAAGTTGCTTGTTTATGTTTTAGTTTTGGGAGCTTGTTTTCCCCTTCGCCACTTAGGGTTTCGTATAGGATATAGTGTAAGTTATTGAGTCGGATTTTCTTGGGTGCTTTGTTTGGAACGTGGGGACAGCAAAGGGCGTCAAAACACCTTCTCCTCTATTCGTATTGTATCGAATTGGGGTGAAGGTCGTTTTAGAGGCATACTTGACTTCAAAGGGGTATGCCCAATAATAAAACGCCTACATTCCTTTTATCATTTTTGATTTCCATTCCTTCCTTTTGACATTTTATTGTCTTTCTCTTTACTTCTCTCCTCTCTACTGCTATTCTACTTACTATCTTATTTTATTCATAGATTCTTAAGTTTATTGATATATGTATGGATGTCCAAAGGGTTAGAAAAGAACTTCCTTTTATCCCCTATAATACTAGTGACACCTAAGGACAAAAATTAAGGATCAAGCTTAGATAACATAGATTTAGGGTGCATGCTTCTAATAGGATAGAGACACCAAAACATAAACTTAATGACACATTTTTCTAGGTCTGCTGTGCCTTAATTCATTAATAATCAACCAACAAAATCTCTCTTAATCAATAATAGATTGCTTAATCTACTTTTCTTTTAATTTATAACAAACTAAAATAATTCAACAAAATTGGTTACTACTGGGTAACCCAGGCCTACGAGGCTATTAAGTTAGCCCCAAGGAGGGTGAAATAAACCTCACGGCCTCGGTGAGCAACAAAGGTAGTAATCAATCAAACACTAAGATAAAATCTTTAAAATTAATCCTAAGATATTAATACTTATATTTAAATTAAAGTTTCCCCTTAACTTTCAACAAATTAAAATACAAGCAACTTTAGCTAAATCATCCTACATAGGACATACCCGAAATCACACAGCTTGTTACACACACCTAGGCTTGTTTGTTAGGACACGACTTTCAGTTCTAGGTTAGGCCGATGTTTTGTGTTTTATTATTTGATGGCAATTACTCCCGCCAAGTTAGAAAACTCCTGCACTGTTTTATGTTTTAGCAATAACATGTGTATGTTTTGCAAATATGAATATTAAATCTGTTGTTAGTCACATTTTTATTTACATGCATTTATTTTCTGAATGACATCTACGCTCATTTGTGTATTTTCCTTTCATTTTGTCTTGCGAGGTACATTGGGTCAGGCATGATCAAGAATCAGTGAACAAATTGCTAGCTTAAAGCTCTTAAGTGGCTGCGCCACAAGTCTTGCAGGATTGGTAATCAGTGAATAGCTCACTTGCTTGGAATTTTTTTTAAGTGGCTGCGCCACGGTCAGGTATAATTTCTGCAACTTGTAAAGAAAAATTTCTAATTACATACCGAAACTGCTACACTCCACACACATCTTGTTAGTAGCTTTTAATTTAATATATATTCTAGCATGTTTAGGTAGTTGGCCATAGGTTAGTGCACTAACGAAGCTTTGGCCCTATAGGCCAAAGCTTGCCCTCCTTCTGTGAGCCCTAGAGACCCTTCTGGTCACCTTAGGCCTGTAGTGTAGGCCCACCTATTTGTGCCATGGGCATCGTTGTTTTCCCACACGAAGTGGGCACCGTTAGGATGTTCTATTTTCTCTTGGTTTTGGGTATGATACCCCCCCACCTTCTGTGAGCCTTAGAGACCATTAGGGTCATTTAGGCCTGTAGTGTAGGCCACCTGTTTGTGCCATGGGCATCGTTGTTTTCTCACACGAAGTGGGCACCGTTAGGATGATTTTCTATTGTGATGTGATGAGGATACCTTGCCTGGAGGGTATCCTTGGTGTGTTTATTTATCTATTTCCTGTACTCTGAATGTCATGTATTCATTGTTTTATACACTTTACTCCACGGTGCACTCCGCATACATACATGCATTGCATTAGCATTTTTTTTTCAAATGAAAATGTCACATTATCTTTCAGTAGTCTTTAGAATATTTTTATTTATGTATCTATCTCATGCATCATACACAGCGTTAGGTATATTCTGTTGCATATTATAGAGTTCCTGATTTAAATCTCTGAACTAAAAATCCTTAATTCCTTAGGATAGAGCCTCCTCATCTTACATACATGTAGGGCGATTGATTGTGTTTAGGATGTTAGCTGGCAGCTCACTCCAGGCAAGCATAAGCCCAGATTGTACACCCCTCAATGTGTTTCTTTTCATCTTTGATGAATTCTGAGTCTGTCGCTTCTCTTAGGATAGTAATCTGATTTTTGATCTTCTAAACTCAAAACTTTAATCATATCTTTACTCATCTGAAAATTCTAATCATCATTAAGGGTAAAGAGAAGAGTTTATCCTCTTGGAATAGAACTTAGGAACTTTCTCGGTGCACCAAATTAAGAAGAGAATAATACATTATCCTTAATCGAGAGTTTTCTTAGGCCAAGGTCTAAGATGTAATTAACCACGGGGGCTTGCGTCCGTGGGAGACTGATCCCCACATCAAATAAACCCTATTCGAGCTGATGTATCGAATGGGGGAAATCTCGTGATATTTTGGGTCATATATATTATTATCCATCGAGGCGTATAGGCGAAAGCCGCTATCCTCTATGGCTAATCGTATGTATGACTCCATCTGCTCTTCCATTGGCCTGCTTGGGTAGAGTGTAAAGGTCTACGATCGTTTTGTCCTACAGGATAGTGCGGTCGTACCCTTTATATTCTGTTCCCCGCGAGCAGAGTCCTTTCGGAGACCCACAATCATTAAAAAATTTACCTAATCAAGCACAAATCTTAATATAATATTTAAATAATAAAATATTGAAAATTTAGAATCATTCGAACACTACTTAAATTAATATTTAAATTAAATTGGTGTTGATGCAGACTATCAACATCAACACAAAGATTTATATTAAACATTTTGCTCCCTGATCTTCTCTCCTCAAAGAAAAATAACTAAATATATCACAAATAATTTCTTGAAGAAAATTCAATGCCTTAAGGCTCTTATAACTTTCACCATATATATAATTCATCATCAACAATTCACGTCTACTGTATTGTATTAATGCCTTTCTCAATTCTAAAGAAGAGCATCTTAATGAAATGATTTCAACAAGGTTTGGCCCCTAATTTTTTTTTCTTTCGAGGTTTTCTCACAAAAAAATTACGCATCTCTTATAACTCTTTTTATTTATTTATTCATATGAGCAAAATCCTCCTACAAACTAAAACATTAAACTCTTTCTTTATCGCCGTATAGTCGAGCAGTCCATGCCACAACACAAATTAAATATAAATAATAATATTATTAAGGTAATAACCTAACCCAAATTTTGATTCAAGTGATCAAGGTTCCTCAATCAAAATCAAAACTCCAAAGTTTAGAACATAAATTAAATTTCATTGAAAAAAATTTCTTACACATAGATTTTGTTTGGGACAACTTACTGCTTTCTAAAATAATTTTTTAGCATAAATATTTTTTGAACTAGAAATTTATATACTATAAAACTACTTTGAAAAACAGTCCCAAAGGAAGCCTTAATACAAATTTAGTCGAGACTCTAAAAATAAAGTGAAATAATCAAATGTATTCAGATTATCAGCAGAGACGAACTCATCAGTCATCACAATTCAATCTCCTAACAAATTTGAAAGTTCAAATACCAGAAGAGTAAGGAATCCCGGTTTTAGGAATCCATGAATCCCCTTTAATAAGTCCATGAACCGTGAACTTACCAGCCTGCTTCGCGTTCATAACCTGCAACCCCTTCCACTTAACCCTATTCTTCAAGCTCGATCCCGGCCCGTAATTCTGGTACTCCGAATAAAAAATCGTATCCGGCACCGAAGTCCCCGTTCCCAGCCACGGCAACCAACCCGCCGGATTAATAACTCCGGCGATCGTCGACTTCATAAACACGGTGGTCGAATAGGGTTTCCACGGCCTTCCGAGATACACAGAAACGCTGCTCAAATTCCCCGCAGGCCAAATGGTGCAGTTGTGAATAGAAATGGCGGTGTTTTGGTTGGGATCGACCTTGCCTTGAGCGGTGATGGTGTCTTGCTGGCCTGGAAGGGGGGTTCTGGGGAGAATGTTGCAGGCTTGGAAAACAGAGGCCGCGTTGCCGAAGATGAAGTCGACGGTGCCCAAGATGTTGCATTCGCGGTAGAATTGGCGGAGGGAATGGACGTAGAGAGTGTCTTGATAGGCATCGAATTTGCAGCGGTAGAAGGTGACGAGATCGGCACTGGCGAGGACGGCGACGGCTTGTTGTTTGATAGCGCCCGCTGTGTTCTGGAATGCCATGTCTATTGCCATGAAACCTTTGCCGAAAACCGCTGCATTCGCGAAGAAGGCGTCTTTGAGACTTTGAGACACTCAGGAATGTATGTATATATAACTTTTATATATTTACATGCACACGACACACCACATAAATTTAATATTTATTTATTATAATCTTTAAATTATATTTAAGACGACATTAATATTATTTTTTAAATAAAATATATCTTTTTTCGGTGTTATTGTGATACTAAAATATTATATATTCAAATATCAAAATATAAATGTTAAATATATAAATGCAAAAAAATGTTGGTGGTATATATATAATTTTTTTTTTAAGGAAGGAGAATATTTTTGTGCTTACTTATATAACATTTTAGTGTCATAATTACGTTAAAATTTATGCATGAAAAATTATGTTCTATTTGAATAAATCTTATATTAAGAAAATATTTATATGATTTAAAAAAATTAAATGTTATACAAAGAAATATTAAAATTTCAACAGTGGAAAAATATAAATACATAAAAATTCTAGAAATTTTATGTAAGTCTCCTTAATTCCTTATCCATATAATAGTCCCATTAATTTTATTTTTGTGTTAGTATTATTATTGATAAGAATAATACTCTAATTAATCTTTTTTTACATATTATTATTATCCTTAGTTTTATCCTAATTATTTAAGAGCAATTATTATTTTTAATTCCTTCCGTTTAAATGATGTTTGAAAATATTAATCTATTTAACAAATAATTTTAAATAAGTATTTGATATTAGTTTTATTTATTTTTATTATAATTTCTTTATATAAAAATTAGAATAATGAACGCCCCTTCCAGTTTGAAGGTCAAAGGT
This sequence comes from Dendrobium chrysotoxum, assembly GCA_019925795.1. Classification (NCBI taxonomy): domain Eukaryota; kingdom Viridiplantae; phylum Streptophyta; class Magnoliopsida; order Asparagales; family Orchidaceae; genus Dendrobium; species Dendrobium chrysotoxum. Next base: position 14,718,292 of record CM034312.1, on the reverse strand, counting down.
TTTACATCTCTCATCTAAACCGTTGGTTTAGCAGTTCTAATGAGTTTTTTTAGTAGTCTTGATTCTATTTTACTAAGGTTCATTTGATTGTTTCACATATTTTTTATATATTTATATATCTAATATTTAAATTATAATATTTATTTATTTAGTATTTTCATATCTCAATCTCATCTAAAAATAAACATGAAAAAATAAATTAATTAATATTAGTGATTTTTTAATATAATTTATTTTCTGAAGTTTATGGCAAAAATACTAATAATTTATTTTAAATCGATGGATTACCGAAAGTAGCAGACGAGAAGGTGGGCGTGCCGTCGACGAAATTCAGCCTACCGGAGACCACGGTCGAGTCCATCCCATCGCCGACGATGACAACGTTCCACATGTTCTGTTCAACCCTCACATTTTCGTAATACACCCCCTTCTTCACGTATATCACAAACTTCTTACTGCTCTGCGTCGGCACCTCTGCCAGCGCCGCCGAAATAGTCTTATACTTCGCCGATCCGTCTTTCGCCACCACCACATTAGCGTTATATCTTAAATCGCTGGAGCTCTTCAGCAGCCTCCGATCACCATCCGACATCCAACTCATCAAACGCCGCCGCCGACGAAGCTTAACGGATCCGACGAAGTCCGCAATTTGGTTCAAAATGGAAAGGCTGTTGCTTGTGATTTCCGTCGAGTTCTTCATTGCACCGGCGATATTAACTCCAAGGTCATTGCCTAATCCGTCCAAGCAAGTGTCTTGGTCGGTAATGGCGGCGCTCAGCCAGGTCTTGAGGTCGTCGACGAAGCTCTCCGAAGAGAAATTCGTTGCTGAGGTGGTGCAGTCTTCGATATGCGCTGCTGCAAGCGAAAGGAGCTGTTTGCAGTCAGAGATCGCGGCAATTGACAAAGATTTGATGCCCTGTTTTAGATTTGGATCATCGAAAAGCTTTGCGGAGGTCAAAATGGCGTCTTTGGCGACTTGGACGGCGAAGCGGAAGAGCACAGCTGGGTCGAGGCTGGAGGAGTTGGTGACGACGGGGGCGAGGGAGGCATAGCATGAGTCGGGATATAGGGTGGTGGAGCAGAGGGATTTGATTGATGTGCGGAGGGAAGAGTCGGCGGCTGAGGCGGTGGCGGTGTCGGGATTTGGAGGACCGGAGTTGGAGCCGTGGTTGGATGCGAGGATGGCGACGGTGATGACAGCAATGAGGACGATGGAGGAGAGGGCAATGATGGCGAGTCGTTTACGTGAGCTGCGGCGACTGGAGCCCAGCTGGTCCTGTTCGGAGATTATGCCGTAGGAGCTGAAGGATGGCATGGCTGGCCGCTGGCTCCGATCTCTGCTTTGTGGTTGGGGAATTGAAGCAGAGGAGGAAGATGGAGCTCGGCGAGAAGAGAAGGTTGTGCGTACTTGGTTTAAATAGGGCGGGAAGTGATTTTGTTGCGCCACCTGGCAGACGTGCGCGGCAATAAGTTCCTGCCATTAGAGAGGCAAGGCAGCATGTAGTATGTAGGTGGAGGTCCATTTCTTAAACAGAGTGGAAATGAAAATTACAAGAGAAATTTTGGGCTAAAATATTTTGATTTAAGTTTAATCTATTAAATTTTATTTGAGATGAATATAAGAATTATTGAATTACCTTTTTTAATTAAATTCATCTTAAGAAATATAATAAATAAAATTATTTTAATTAAATTTTAAATATATTAATTAATTAATTTGTGTATTATTACTAGGAATTTAATTAACTTTAAGTTGTTCAAATTCGGATTAGTTCTAACCAAGCTTTCACATTTATGCTCATAAATAATATAAATAATTTGTCTTGAATTATATATACTCAAGTTTAGCTTGAACTTTAATTGCTTATATTAATTAGATGAGTAACTAAATGACTTAAGATAAATATGCTAATGAATGAATCCTCATTAAATGAATTCCTATGTGATTATCATGTTAACAAGTAATTTTATAGTTCTAAATAAACAAGGAGTTTCGACTAACAAAAAATAAAATAAAATAAACAAGGAGTTCAATAAATTTGGAATTAGTATATAATCATTTGACATTGATTAAGGAAACTAAGTAAGATTATAATAGGACATTGAAAAGAATTGAGGATTGAAAAAAATTATATTAGAGTTTTGAGGAGGATTAGGAGGGCATCTAAATAACATAATTAAAAGTAGACATCAGAGTTATTACAATTTTTTTATATATTACGCTGAGATTTACAATCAATATTTCAAACTAGTTGCAAATCTATGATGAATTAAACTCTTGTGCCATAGCTTCCCATTTGTTTCTATAGATTCATGTTTGACCACAGCTGTAGTTAGCCGATAGTTGTCCTTTTTTTTTGGAAAACCCTCGGCGGGGCCTACATGTTAATTCAAAAAAGGGGTTACAAGGTCCTTAAAATGAACCTCCAGCTCGCTAATGCTCACAAGAGCTACAAAAACAAACAAAATAAAAGCTAAGAGCCTGTGGTACCTTATGCTAAGAATTACAAAAACATCTAATAACATTCTAGATCTGCAAGAAATTAGAAACCAAAAAAGGAAAAACAGTAAAATATCAATAAGCACATTCTTCTTGCAAAAAAAGAGGGCTAACACCCAATTACCAAAAGGGCTAGAACACCCGATCACTGCAAAAATAGCCACACCAAATGTTCTGCCTCGCAATTTGCACAGTTAAAACACTCCAAAAAAGATTGGTAAAGTGACTAAGAGAATGGAACCAGAAACAACAAATGTTAAATATCGAATAGTTAATATTAATAAGATGAGAAGAGGTGTCAAACCCAATGTCGTTCGAAATAGCAGTTTAAGTGAGAACAAAAATAGCAGCCTCGATCAGAGTAGGGAGAGGTAAGGTACCACAAACCCATAAAAAACACACTATAAGAACTGGGTTAAGAGCACCAGACAACCCAGAAATGATCCATTTATAATTCAAATCTTGCCACCCAGCAATCCAACTACCACACAGGTCAGAAGAAGGGTCAACACTTGCATATAACAAAAAAAGGATCTGGGAGCCCAAAGCAAAACAGCAACAACCAACCATCTAAACACTATCAGGGAAAGTAGAAATCTTATCCAGCCACATAACAGCCAAACCAACAAATCTAATGCTCATGAGGTAAACCGAGAAGGAGACCCAGATAAGCAATCCAGATGACAGATAATCACTCTAAAAAACAACACACAGCACAACACAAGCACTCAAAAACAGGGACCTAACAAAAGGCTATGCAGCCAAACGAGTAACAGAGAAATCAAAAAATAAAACAGCCGCAAAACAACCAACCCAACAACCCAATGAAACAACACCAAATAATAACTAACAACACAACCAAAGCAATAACCCAAACACAAAAAACCAACAGCAGAGAATCTAAACAGAAAAAATCGCAAGACAGCACCAGATACAGAAGACACAAAAGAAGGAACCATCAAGTATTACGGAGATAAGGGAGCCCGCATTTGTCCATGTTAATCAAACCTCTTAACAAAGTAGGAAGATTAGAAACACCAAATTCTAGTAAAACCTTAGTGACACCCAAATTTGGCTAACTAATCTGCACAAGCATTCCCTTCACGAAAAATATGAGAAATAGAGTAATTAAGAACAGAGAGAGAATGCTTGATTTTTCTAATAATATAGAAGTCATTAGGATTCCGAGTCACGTTATTTTGAATAATTTGAATTAATAGCTTAGTATCAACCTCAATAGCCATATGCTCAATACCCAGTCTATGACATATATTCAACCTATGAGCCAAGCCCATGAGTTCAGCAGTTATAACAGTACATAAATTAAGCAGCCCAGAAAAGGCAGCAATAACTCCACCATTATAATTACGAATGATACAACCCATACCCGCACAGATGGTGCCAACCGACCCATCAGAATTCAGTTTAACATAAGGTGAAGATGGTTTTAACCACCTCACAATACGATCAAATTTTTCCACCGTCTGATCATCAAAATGAATGCCAAGTTGAACAGCTAAATGACGATAATTTTTGAAGTTTTTAACAGAAATAAGATTAACAGACTGAAAGTGCAAAATTTTTTTTCTAACATTGGTAATAATCTGGTTAGCATCCATCTTAATCTCATTATGCTTGGAATCATTCCTAGCCTTCCAAAGGTACCACATAATCAGAATATGCAGTAAATTATAGATGTGACCTTTAGTGCTAGTGAACCAATATTTAAGAATGGAAGCAACATCACAATTAGCATTCATAATACCTTTATCAACCAAGTTAAAGAAATAACACCAAACCTTTTGAGCTATAATCCCATTAATGAAAACATGGTTAACACTCTTAATATTAAAGCAATATTGACATTTAGAAGGAAAAATAAACCCTTTTCTCCAAAGTAAAACATCGACCAGAAGATAATCTTTAAGACATCTCCAAGCCAAAATAGAATAAGATAAAGGAATATTGTTATGCCAAATAAAAACAAATATTTGAGAGACATCCCCTTTAATTCTAGTAGCATCCCAATCTTTTTTCAAATTAAAATTACCAGAAGATGATAACTTAAAAAGAATTTTATCCTTGTAGTCTAATTGTAAAGGAACATGCAAAAGATTATCAATCAACTCATTCGGGATTATCTCCAACATTTTACTAACATTCCAAGCACCATTCTGAATAAAAGTGTGAACCTTAATATTTTCAATCGTATGGGTATTAAGATAGATATCAATAGAATAAGTACCCAACCAATTGCCTTGCTAGAAAGAAATATTACCTTTCCCCAGCCCCCACTGGATAAATTGTTCAGCCTCCCATTTGATGTTGTAGAGCCTTTTCTAAATGAAAGAGTCAGAAGATTTAAAGTTGCAAACCAGAGGATGAAGATGCTTGCAATATTTAACATTCATAAACTGAGCCCACAAGCTATTGTTGGCTCTAAAAGAAAATCAAAGTTTATGAGAGAAAGCATGAACATTATCCAAAATATTCTTGCAACCTAAAGCTCCTTCATTAAAAACCTCACAAACTTTGTTCCAAGAAGCCCAATTAATACAAGAATGATTATTTTTAGAACCCCAAAAGAATTTATTGATCATTCTCTCCAATCTCAGACAAATAGTGGAGGAAGGTTGTAAAGTGTGAAAAATAAAAATAGGAATCGAATTTAAAACACTTTTAATTAGGACCAACCTACCACCAAACGAAAGAAAGTTAGAAGACCAGTTTAAGAGTTTTCTTTGAAATATAGTAAAAATATTATCAAACAGATGATTTTTTTTCTCCCCTTAAAAAGAGGGGTGCCTAGATAATTAATAGGAAACGAGGTAGAATTGAAATCACAAATTCTTTTAATAGCAGAAATTCTACTATGATTCACCGAATTACCAGAAATGAAACTACTCTTATCATTATTAATGGACAACCCACTCATATTTTGGAACTGACGCATAAATTGCACTAAAGTTTTAACATTATTAATAGAAGCATTCGAAAAAATTATAAAATCATCAGCAAAATTGAGATGAGTAATAGGAATGCCACCAACAGTACGAAAATAAAGAGTAGGATACCTGTTATAAAGCATCTCAAGGCCTCTTGAAAGATATTCTATAGCAATAATGAAAAGAGAATGCGATAAGGGATCCCCTTGTCTTAGCCTGTAAGCGGATTTAAAAAAATCATGATTTCTACCATTAATGATCACAGAAAAGTAACAATTTTTAATACTATTCTTGATAAGCATGATAAAAGATTGACTAAAACTAAAAAAAGACAACACATTATAAAGAAAGTTCCAATTTAAATTATCTTAAGCTTTCGTAATATCTATTTTGGTTGAAATATATATATATGATTTTGAAAATGATTTAATTTTTTTTTGAAGATTAAATTTCTGGAATTTTAATATTTGAAATCGAATGCATATTATGAATGACATATCACCTCGAAAGGTGAACATATCATTCCCTAATAGGTTCGAATTTCAAAACTTTAAATTTATTCTAACTATCGTAGTCAAACTTAAGGAGAAACAACATATGATGACAAATGATCAAAGTGATGTTTAATCAAATATTTGACTACAATAATCTAGTAAATAGATCATTAATTTCATAATCAAACTTACGATAATAGTATGATATATCTTTCCAAAGAAAGAGGATATCGTCTATTATCGATCATTTGAAAATGATGATAATGATCACCATTTTTGTTTTGAATTTTCCAAAGATAATCAATTGAAGGTTTTGAAAATTGGATTTTTAAAAATCTGGTCTGGATTTCTAAATCTCCTATAAGCGCAAGCCCTCGTAGTTAATTACATCGTAGGAAACCAAAAATTTTCCTACGAATACTCTCGATTAAAATAGCGATACGAATTTTATTTAAGATTTCAAAACTTAATGTCAAAGGAGGTAGGGACTAAAATTTCAAATGGGACTGGTTCAAGTTTGAACAGTTCTTTCTGGAGTCAAAGGAGGAAGGGTAGGAGGCACCTGAGATTCTGAAATAATTTAGAAGTGTCCCAGCCTATCCTATGTGTTAGGCTTTGTTGACCTTATTTTCAGCCTAGATCCAGAGCCTGGGTCAACCCAGTTGACTAGGTCAACCTGGGTTGACCCAATTGACCCATTAGGCTCAAATCAAGTCCAAATTGAATTCAAACCCTGCCTGGGCTCAATCCACTCCCCCCTTTGACCCTAATTGACTAGGTTGACCAAGTCAACCCATGACTTGGTCAACCCAAGTCTTAATGGGTCAAAATTGACCCATTAAGAGCCTTTTAGGGTTTTAGAAACTTTCCTAATGCTCTAAGGCTCAAGCCACAGCCAAGGGGAGTGGAGATCTCTCTTAGTCAACCCTAGATCTAATCCTAGCCGTCAAACATAGGTCTAGGGCCTTTAAATAGAGGGAATTATGGTTATTTTGGGATCTTTGACCTATTGCTCTTGCTCCAAGCCCTCCATACCCTTGAGACCTGGTGTGCGAGCTCCCAGGAGATTCCTCTACCTTTCCCAAGTCAGGCCCGACCAGCCAAGGCCACCGCCGGCGAGATTTTCGGCGACCCGAGACTCCAGACGTTCCAAGGCTCCTCCCGTCCGATCCGGTCTGAATTAGAGCTCGAGTCCAACTAGGAAAAGATATGTGGACAGTCTACAAGCTCAACAAGCCCAAGATCGCACAAATCCACCGTGGGGATTAGGTAAAAATGCAAACCCTAGCCTAGGACACTTAGGTTTAAATAACTCTTGGTATACCGCGTTTCAGAACACGATTCTTATCCCACATGAATGCTCTTCATCCCTGCTAGCTAGGTTTAAAATTTCATCTTGTTTCGTTGAGTCGTTTGCGAGAACAAGGTAAAAAACTCATTAGGGTTTCGGGTTCAGGACCGCATGCACAGGGTGAGCTTTGGACCGTTGATCCAATAATCAACGGCCTGGATCCCGCCGTATTTCCCTCGGATTTGGCCCGTGGTCTCTACGGCTGATCGGATCAAGTCGTATGACTCGATCATAGCCGTCCATCCGCGACCGCGGAGGATCGGACGGCTCCCGCGCCCCTTCCTACGTGGCAAGTGGAGCCGCGTCCCGCGGCTTTGATTGCCGCATGATTGCGACAATCATTGGCGGCGACGCAATGATTGCGCCGCCAGCCAATGATTGGCCCGCGGTCCGCGAAGCCAATCCGATCGTGCCACGTGGCACTCCGCCACCGCCGAAAATTAATATTTAATTTAATTAATTTTCAAACCGTTTTTAAATGCTTTTAAAAAAAAATCCAGAAATTAATTTTAAATTATTAATAATAATAATATTATTATTAATAGTATTATTATTTATTATTATTACTATTATTATTATTATTGTTATTATTATTATTATTATATTAATGTTAATGTTATAATTAATAGTAATAATATTATTTTTAATAATATTATTATTATATTATTATAATATTAATTATTATTTTAATATTAATGTTATAATTAATAATAATATTATTATTATTCTTAATAATAGTATTATTATATTATTATAATATTAATTATTATTATTATTATTATTATATTAATATTAATGTTATAATTATTAATAATATTATTATTTTTTATAATGATATTATTATATTATTATAATATTAATTATTATCATTATTATTATTATTATAATTAATAATATTATTATTTTAATAATAATATTGTTATTATTAATATTATTATTTTTATAATATTAATTATTATTATTAGTATTATTATAATATGAATATTGTAATTAATAATATTATTATTTTAATAATATTATTATTATGATTAATATTTATATTAATATGATATTAATATTTATTGTCATTAATATTATTATAATATTAATATTGTTAATTAATAATAATATCATTATCTTTAATAATAATGTCATTATAATATTAATATTTATTATTATATTATTAAAATATTATGGTTACTTAAATTTATTTTAAAATCCACATATTATTATATCTGATTTATTTTTAAATTATTAATTATTTTTAAATATTAATTATTTTAAAATATTAAAAAAAAAATTTTAACCCATTTAACTTAGAAAATTCATAACTTTTCCATTTTAAATCGGATTTTTGCGTATAATACCTTGAATTTTTCAGAAAAATATGAAATTTTATTTAAAATTTTTTTTTGGATTTAATTCTGTATTTTCTGGATTATTTTTTGTGCTACCTAATTACTTGATTATTTGATTATTATTTAATTACTTTAATATTAAAAATTAATTTTAAATATGAAAATATTTTGAAACCCCTTGGTGGTGGCCAGTGGATCTCCTAGGGATATAACATGAAATTATTTTCAAACTATCTTATTTTAAAAATTATATATTTATGTACTTAATACGTATATGTAGTTTAAACATTTTTAAAACTACATATATTATTAAATCCTTAATCTTGGAAGATCCACTGGGTGAAATCTTAAACTTAGGCTATGTATGTGAAGAGCAATTCATGTGGGAGAAGGATTAGTGAATGATTGTGTCCTAATCATTCACTAATCACTTCATTAGGTTTCTTTACTTAGCATTTTCGTAGTCCTTGCATGTGTAGGTTGCACAAGCACTTAGCCTAGGCTCTTCTAGATCTAAGGACATGGTTTGGTGTGTTTATATTTGCTGCATTTACCCTCTATGTTATGCCTAAGGGTTAGTTACTTTATTTTATTTCTATATAATATAGTGACACCTTGAGGACAACAATTAAGGACAGTCTAGCGAACTTAGAATATTTCTAGGAACTAGGCTAGATCCCTGATTACTGTGAAACTTTAAACATTAATATTTAGTGACATCTGGAACCCCCTAGAATTTTCTAAGAATTTTCTGGACTCATTAAAACACTTAATTAGCAAACCCTAATTTACCCGTTAATTAAGCCTTAGAAACTTCAGAAAAATTTAATAAATTCATTTTAAATCATAAAAATACCCATAATATCTCAAAATCTTCAGAATTCAGTCCCCAACCTTAGATAATTAGGGCCCCCTTAATTGGACCTTAATCTGGACTTTAATTCAACCTTAATCAACAATTACCTTTTTGCCTTAATTAAATCATTAAAAATTATTAAAAATCCTAAATTTTCCCCAAACACTTGGGAACACCTTCTTAGGCCATTTCTGACCTTTGGGGGTGATTCCAATTAGTTTGGAGCTGATTTGGGCCAAAACTCCCAAAGTACCCCTAATTAGGCAATTTCGATAATTCATTTAATTGCCCCAACTTCTAAAAATCATAACTAATTACAGAAAACTCCAAAATGGGAAAACTAAACGTCATTCAACTTTAATTAAGGTCTAGTATTTATTAAAAATATTAGGTGTCCAGAAATCAGCCTAAAATGAGAAGTCAACTTTTCGGTCAACTGTAGCCTATAGTCTAGGGCCCGAAACTTCTAAAATTCATAACCTTGTATAGGAAACTCCAAATCCAGCAAGCTCAAAGGCATTCAACTCACATTAGGGTCTAGTATTTATTAAAAAATATTAAGATTCTATAAATCAACTAAAATTAAAAAGTCAACAATCCAGTCAAACTTAGTTCAAAATAAGACCAAAACTTCAGAAATTCATAACTTTGGATAGAAGAATCCAAATTGGGCATGCTAACTGTCTAACTAATCGGGTCAAGGTCTAGTATTTTATAAAAATATTAGCTGTTCACAAATCCCCTTTTAATCAAAAAGTTAATTTTGGACCCTCCTTAGCTTAGTGTATAGGTGGACCCCGAATCTCTTAAAATTCACTAATACAATTTAAACTTTAAACATCATTACCTTAAATAATAAAACTGATCCACATATTAAATTAATTAAAAATAGACTTTAATTCATTAATATTTGGACTTTAAGTAAAACTCCCTTTTCAGACCTACAACAAACCTGGACAATAGGCGATTGTAACTAACTACCCAGCTTAGGATCTACCTCAGCCACACAGGCTTCTACACACACTGTAGAATTGTTTGCTAGGGCACCACTTCTAGACTTAGGTTAGGCCGGTGTTTACTTTGCCTGCCGTGTGCTGAGCTTTTCCCGGATTTCATTGCATGTTGTGATTGAACCATTGATGTATTTGCTTACTTTTACTGCACTCTGGGAATTGATGTGATTGCACGATAGACTACCCATATATTAGGATCGATCTTGATACTAATGATATTTTCTGCAGGTGGTATGTAGTGCTAATAAAAGGGGGGCAATAATCATGATTTAAAAATACTAATAATGTTTTGTGCAAATGCTTCAGAAATTGCTCACCCCCCCCTAAATAAATGAGGGCTAATTTTAAAAAAATTATTATAAATTGCTACAGGTGCTCCAGAGCTCGCTTAGCCCTCAAAATGATTAAGAGCATGGCCAAGTGTGGCTGTGATGAGCATTTCATTTTCTTATAACTGTTTGTGATATATTAAACTGCTTGGGATGACTTTTATTAGGATAACCTTGCAGGGGAGTCTAGATTTACTGCTTTCATTTAATGTAAATTATTTGTAACTTGGTATTGAGTTATGAAAGCCTATTTTGAGTGGGGATGCTGAAATCCAAAGGTTGGATGCCCAAAGAGAAAAGGACACCCAATATGAGGATAGTCCTTTTCTATTTGGAAAATTCAAATTTGGATCATTCTACTACCCGAGGAGTCCAAGAAAGATGAGATCCAAGGAGCCCAACGAAGCTAAGATCCGAGGAGTCCAAGGAAGAGAAGATCAAGAAGATGAGGAACAAGAGTATCCCACTCAAAATAACTTGCGTCTGTTTTAGGATTAGAAATTTGGGTTGTTGGCAGTGGTGCCCGGCCACTTTAATTTTCTGCAGACCCTAGGTTGTAATTAACGGCCGTTGGCCTATGAATATTTATTAATTTGTTTGGATAATTTTGATGTGTTTTATTTATGATTGTGTGCATCTATGGTTGCTTTCTTTTCTGAGTTTCTTGGCGTTTTGCATGTCGCTTTTGTTTTAGCCTGGATTTCGTTAGGCTCTCTAAGGACTAAAACTTTTTCTACTCATAACTAATATCTAAAATTTTAAGGTTTAAACAATCTAGCAACTTAACGATCTAGGAAAGTGCCAGGATCGTCCGGGGTCGCATGCATATTAATGCATTTCTTCTCTCCTTCTATAAGACACTACCCCCCCGCGGGTAGAGTCCGGATAATCTGACCTATGAAGATGAGGTGCCGGACCTGGGGAAGCCCAGTCTAATTCTAAAAATTATTTTTATAAGCCTTTTTAAAGTTCTATGCATACTTGATTTGGAAGCTTCAACTAGCATGCATTGCATTAGAAACTAACTAAATCAAAATTTTAATTGCATTAGCTCTAGAAGCATTCACCCAACATCAGTCTGGGGCCAATTAGGAAATCCTCTACACGTCAGCCCTACCTCCAAGATCTATAACCTACCTACCCATCTTTCATAAATGACTGGATAGTATGGTATTGAAGTTGGCTCCCCAATCCAGGCCGGGGTAAGTCCAGATTTTGCATTGGATTAGTTATGACACGGGTGTTAGTATTACGTAGAACACTAAACCCATTAGATTTAGGACTCAAGGCTACTATTGCTTCGTAGTACGCCTCAACGGTAGGTATATCTTCTGCCTTCCAGAGACCATAAACCCTACATATCCGCGTCACACTGATGACGCCACCTCCATCTTTCTCTCCTGCATGCTCTGAGTGCATGACTTTTAGTTTCTCCAGTTTTCTCTCACTACCTTAGTCCCTCCAGATGCTGATGTGAGCCATGCATGTTGACTAAGCCTAGTTGAACATTTCTTTCTCTTTGAGTAGGATTTCCTAGTCTTCTCCCTATGTACCAATCCCAACTTAGAAAGAATAATGTAGAATCCTTAATCGAGAGTATTCTCAGGCCCCGGCTTGAGATGTAATTAACCACGGGGGCTTGCGCTCATGAAAAACCGCATCCCACTCTCAAATAAACCCCATTCGAGCTAATATATCGGGTGGGGGAAACCCGTTGTGATTAGATCGTACATATTATTATCCATCGGGGTGTGCTGGTGAGAGCCACTATCCTCAATGGTTAATCCTATGTGTGATCGAATCTGCCCTCCCATTGGCCAAATACTATCTCCCTTCACGGGGCAGCGGTGTTTGTGTTCCTTTCGGAGGTCCACATGCTTAAATTTGATGGAAAGAGATTTGATGTTTAAGTGATTGATTTTATTAGAAAGTGAGAATTAAATTCCCAGAGGTTGAGGTCTTAAGATTAAAAATCTGCCTCATATCCTAAGTCTAAAGTTGGGTACTAAAAGTCAATGACATGGAACCTAACTAATGTAATGTAAGGTTTGGACTTACCCCGGCCTGGATTGGGGAGCCAGCTAAACCATCTAAACGCTTTAAAACCATGTGTCCGGTCTTTTGTGAAAGAGTGGTTAGGGATGTTATTTAAGATTAGTTTAAGGAGAGTGGGGCCGACATCTATAGCAGATTCCTAATTGGCCCCTCAATATATGTTGGGTGAAATGATTAAGCTAAAATACGATTAAAGATTTAGACTCAAATTTTAATTTGTATCTAATGCAATGCATGCTAGTTGATTGTAATGCTTTAAAATCAAAATGAAATAGTTTTAAAATCAGGCTTAAAAAATAGGTTTTCTCCTAGAGATTACACAACATCCCCTTGGACAGAACTGCACGCTAATAGGTCAGGTGGTCTGCCAAAACCTGTAGGCGGGGAGGTGCCTAACACGGAAGAGAAGTTTTAATATGTATGCATGAAAAACCCCCAGCGGTCCCGGGCTTACTTCTTAAAAGTGTTAGAGTTACTATCTTAGCCTAAATATTTTAAATTTTGTTTAAGTAAAAATAGTTTTAACGTGTCCTCACGAGCCTCCGATAGGATTCCAGGCTAAATCAAATACGACATGCAAGATCACAAAAAAAATTAATAAAAATAGGCAAATCCTAATCACAATCAACACATCAATCAAATCAATTAAATAATTAAATCAATTAAATAAATATTTAAAATAAAAGTCCATATGCAAGTGCCTTTTAATATTATAACCCAGGGTCTGTATGAAAAGTAAAGTGGTTGGGTACTACTGATTACAACCCGGATTTTATTCCTAAGACTCAAGTGACCTTGAGAATGGGCCTTCTCGTTCTTCACTTCTTTGTCTTCTTGGAACTCCTTGGATCGTCGGTCCGGGTATCCAAATGAAAAGAAACTCTCCTTGGATAAGGGTGTTATCTTTTCTCTTTGGATACTTTGAAAGTCATCCAAATTTGAATCTCCAAATGGAAAGAGACTCTCCCCTAAGGGATGTCCCTTCCTCTTTATATTCCAAATTGGAAGCTTAAACATCCCATTCTCAAATCACTTTAAACAATTTATAACTCAATTTACATTCAAATTACATCAATTAAAATTAAAAATCTAAACTCGATCCTGCAGGGTTATCCTAATAATCAACAGTTAATATTGGACATCCCAAGCAGTTAATATATAGAATTTTAAATGATCAAATTCATAGCCATGCTTGACAATGCTCTTTTAACTTTAAAGGGAGACTTAAGCATTCTAGAGCACCTGTATAATTTAATATTTATGATTTTATCCCTTTTAATTTAATTGCTCTGTGCGAGTATGACCACATGCATAAGATTGAATTAGTATAAATCATCCCTAATCTAGGGGTAAATCTAATATACAATCAATCACATCACATAGTGTAGTAAATAAATAAAAAATTACATTAATTCTACTACTAACGAACATCATGCAGTGAAAGCTCAAAAATTCAACACACAGCAGAAAAGTAAACACCGTCCTAGCCTAAGACTAGAGTTGGTTGTCCTACCAAACCATCTAAAGTGTGTGTAGAAGGCTGTGTGGCTTTGATATGTCCTAAATAGGCACTTGATTGAAGTTGTTAAAGATTCTGGTTGATTGAAAAGGCTTCAAGGAGATTTTAATTAAAGTTTAAATCTTAATAATTTGAATTTGATTTTAAACTTAATTTTGATTATTTGTTGGATACCACCTTTGTTGCACACCGAGGCCATGAAGTTTATTTTATCTTCCTTGGGGCTAATTTAATAGCCTCATAGGCCTGGGTTACTCAGTGGTACCCGATATGATTAATTGAATTTGATTTGATTAAGAGTTTGAGAGTTAATAAATTTTATTCAAATTGATTAATTGTTGATTTTAATGTTAAATGATGTTTTCTAGAATTTTGAATGATTTGTTGAATTTTAGAATTTTTTGGATTATTTTAATAATTTATTGAAGGGGTCAAAAATTGATATTTTGATTTAAAGAGTTTTTTGGAATATTAATATTTTATTAAAATACTAGACCTTAATATGATTAGTTAGACAGTAAGTACACTGAAATTAGATTTTTCTATATTTTATTATGAAGGTTTGAAGTTTTGACTTGATTTTGAACTAGGTTTGACCAAAAGTTGACTTTTTCAAATTTGATTGATTTCTGGAAACTTAATATTTTTGATAAATATTAAACCTTAAGATGAGTTGTATGCCTTTGAGTTTGTTCAATTTGAAGTTCATTTGAATTAGTTATGAATTTTTAAAGTTTTAAGAATTATTTGAATTTTTTAAAATTTGTTTAATTAAAGGCCTTTTAATGATTTGAATCCAAATGACCTCCAAACTCCTTGAAATCACTTCCAAAAATCAGGAATGATCTAAGGAGTGATTATCAGGTGTTTGAGAGATTTTTGAAATTTTTAATTATTTTTAAATAATTAAATTAATTAAATATTAAATTTCAATTAAAATTAAATTAAGCTTGATTTTAAAGTTCAGTAAAGGGGCTTTTATTTTTCACTGATTAAGGGTTCAGTTATGGTCAATTTGAGGTATTATACATAATTTTTGGGTTTAAATTTGATTTATTATATTTTCTAAAAATTTTAAAGCTTAATTAAGAGTTTAAGTTGATTAAGTTAATTAAGGGGCTTAATGACTTGAAAATTCAGTGAAAATATTTCCTAGGACTGAGAGTGTTACTAAGTTTAAGTGGTTTGAGTTTCAAGTCAATAGGATGTGTCTCCTAATTATTAGAAGTTTTTTAAATTTTCTAATCAATTCCTTAATAATTGTCCTTAATGATGTCACTATGTTAAAAATGGGTTCAAATCAAAGTTTTACTAACCCTTGGACTTAATATATAAATATATATACATTCATCATAATCAATCTCTAGATCTAGGAGAACCCTAAGAAAAGGTTGTGTATGCACCCTAAACATGCAAAGATTAATACTTAATTAATTATAAATAATAATTAGATTACTGAATGATTAGAGCATAACCATCTACTAACACTCCCACATGATTTATATTCAAATATGTTCAATCTATGTTTAGAATTTTAAAATAGATCTCTCAACCTAAAAGATTTAAGTATAAATATGTTATTTTTAAAATAATTTTAAATATATGTTCAATATACACATAGAGCTATATATAAGGTTTAAAATTAAAAAAACTTAAAGATATGATTAAACTAAATTCAATATCTAAATTAGAGAACTACTGATTAGTTGAAATAATTTGAAAATAAATTTTTAATTTTGAAGATATATAATATAATATTTAATTAGATATTGATTAATAATTAAAATAATTAAATAATTAATATTAATCAAAATAAATTAAATTTTGATCACTGAAATTAATTTTAAATAACAGTACTCAATTTTTTAAAAATTTTAAGGTATTGCACTTAATTTTTGGGTTTAAAATGAATTTTTTATGAATTTTTAAAGCTTAAATCATTTTAAAGGTTTTTTATTATAATTTAAAATTAATTAATAATTAAAATAATTTTAAATCAAGTTAATTTAAATTTTAAATGTTTTATAAAATTTTAAAATTATTAAAAATTATTTCTTTAAATTTTTCAAAATTGATTAAGTTATTTAATATTAATTGAATATTAATTAATAATTAAATATTTAATTGATTAAAATGGAAAATATAATTTAAATTAATTTAATTTCAAAATTATGATAATAATTTAAAATAATTATTCAATTATTAAATTTTAATTAAAAAAATGTTTTAATGTTCAATTAATGAATATTAATTAATCATTTAATCATCAAAATATTATAATCGTTTAAATAATGTTAAATACTTTACTTAAATTTTATTTGAATTATTAAAATATTTTAAACTTAATATTTAAATTTAAATATGATTTAACATTTAATTAATTAAATATTAATTAATTATTTAAATATTTAATTAAAATATTAAATATTTTAAATTATGCTTTAGTTTTAAAATATCTCAGATTTTATATTATAATTTAAATAAATATTTCAAATTAAAAATTTTTAATGAGAAAATAAAATAAATAAAGGAAAAATTTATTTCCTTTTGTTTAAATATTAATTTAAAATTTTAATAATTAATACTTTAAATCATCTTAAATTAATATTAATTTTTAAAATAAACCATTTAATTTTTAAAATAAAATATTTCAATTCTAAATTCAAAATTAAATTACAATTAATAATTTCATTCCTGTTAATTAAAATTTATTTCAAATAATTAAAATTTGGTTATATATATATATATATAATTAAATATTAATTATAAATATTTTAATATTTAAATTTTGATATCTAAAATAAATTCAATATTTTAAATTAATATTAAATTCATAATTAAATAATTAACTTTAAAGTACTTTTATAATAATATATATATTTTATAATTTCAAATTAATTTTTTAACAATTTTTCTAATTAAAAATGATTTAAAAAATAAAATTTAAATCATCCGGTGGCGCCGGCGGCGGAGGAGGCCATGTGGCGCGCTCCCATTCGTTGATCCAAACCACGACCAATCATTGCCTGGCGGAGCAATGATTGCGTCGCCAGCAATGATTGCCGAATAGTGAAACCGTGGACGCGGTTTCATTAATCCGCATCAGCAACGGCTCCGTGCCGTTGGATTTCCCGCGGTATAGAATTAAAGGCTCAGATTGAGCCAGACGGTGAGATTAACCGTGTGATCGGATCCGCGGTTAATTCGAGCCGTGGAACGGCCAGATCACGACCGTTGATCCTAAGATCAACAGTCCCGATCTCATGCAGCTGTAAACACTGCGTAACCTGAGCCCTAAACGAGTAAAACAGCTCGTTCTCTTGATCCGCTAGACCAAACTTAATAAAATTTTAAACCTAGATTATAGAGATGAACAGAAATTATGTGGATTATTTGTTTTGGCTTGAAACAAGCTCAATGAAAAGCTATTTAAACTAGTGTAATCTAGGCTAGGGTTTGAGTTTTTGAAGGATTTTACCAATGGATTTCGGATTTTTTGATATCTCTGAACTTGTTGACTGTCCACGCTTAGATTTGTAGAAGAAACCACCAGCTCAAAACATCTGGATCGACCATTTCAAGCTTTGGACAGAGGTGTGGTTATTTTGCTGGAAAGATTGTCGCCGGTGACGTGCAACCACCTGAATTTGGTAGTGGGGAGATAGGAGAGGTCCTGGGGAATTGAAATGAAAAGAGATTTGGGTATGGGAGGCTGAATGTAGTGAGAGAGAGAGAGAGTATGGTGTTGGAATGAGACTTCCTTAGGGTATTTTGCCCCTATTGAGATGTCCTCTTCTTGAATGGGCGGCTAGAATTGCTTTGGTAGGTTGCTGGGATGCTGCCATCTGTCCAGGGAGGTTGTTGGGAGCAGGGGAATCAAGGACGGCCTAAGGACATGACTTGGAAAGTGGTTTTGGTCCCTACTTGAGCATGAAAGCAATGGAGGCTGTTGGATCTAGATCAAAGGGTTAGGATAAACCCAAGGAAGGTTCTAGAGACTGGTTAGACATATGGAGAGGTTTTAAATGGAATGGATTGAGTGTTTAAAGCCATCCTAATCCTTTAGGAGATCATTTGACCACCCATTGACTGTTTGACCAGTCAATGGGTCCATGCATGCTGAGGTGGCAGCAAAGAGGTCTTAAGGAACTGCTTGGATAGAGTCTTGAGGGCTCAAATGAAAGTACATAGAGATTTGATTTGAACTATGGGGATTTGACCAACATATATTAAGTTGACTTGGTCAATTTTGATTTAGTTTTAATGGTCAATCATTAGGCAATAATTGTACCATGGAATAGGAGTTATTTTGAAGCTTAAAAGGGATTTGAGAGTTTAAATGGGTTTAAATAACCCGTTAAAGCCTTAAAAGGGATTTAGGTCAACCTAGGTTGACTTAGTCAACCAGGTTGACCCAAGACCTGAATTTGAACTTAACGAGTTTGATTTGATATTTTGAATCTGATAGAGGTGAGTTGGAGGATTGAAATGGTCATCTGGGTCAAATGATTTATTTAGGTCCTTAATGGGCCTATTGGGTCAACCAGGTTGACCCAGGGTCAGGGATTGGGTCCAACCAGTTCAGAATGATATTTTGAGTCTACTGATGGTAGTCTCAAGGTCGGGGGAGGTCATTTGGTCAAAATGACCTATTTAGGCCCGTAATGGGCCTTTAGGTCAATCCTGATTGACTTGGTCAACCAGGTGGGTCCAGGGTCTGGATATGGGATCAATATATTTAAAATGATATTTGGAGACTAATGGAGGTGGCCCCAAGGTCTGAGGAGGGCATTTGGTCAAAATGACCTATTTTGACCCTAAAGGGTTGACTTGGTCAACCTAGGTTGACTTGGTCAACCAGGTTGACCCAAGGACTGGTTTTGGGTCCAATAGGTTGGGTTTAACATTTGAAATTTGTTGGAGGTGTTTGCATTTGATTTGGAGCTCATTTAGTCCAAAGTGACTATTTACACCCCATGGGGGTATTTTGGTCATTTTGACTCCTGGTTAACTGGAGGTCAAAGTGAGTCCAATAAAATGTAGTTTATTGTTCAATGGGTCATACTCAAGGGTCTGAAAATGATTGGAGGCTTTGGAGAAAGCTCTAAGGTCAAAATCCACTGGGTGGCAGATCCAGTGGCATAGGCTGTAAATATTTGAAGATTTTACAACCTTTGGATTTCAATCCAATTTATGGGGTTAGAAATCTCAGAATGAGCTCAAATTTGGAGGGTTTCCTCTAGAGACATGTAACATTAGTATGCAATTGACAGACCCTGAATCAGAGGTCACTTGACTGGATTTTGAAGTGTTCAAAGATTCACTGGAAAAGGCTTTTAGGACCCAGACCTTTAGCCTTGGATTTTGGGTTTGAATTTCTGGATTTAAGCTGAATTTTGGGTTTGAATGTCTGGATTTGAATTAAGCCTAGATTGAATTAAAATCTAGATTGATCTAGAAGAATCTTAGGGTTTAAAGTAGATCCTAGGATCAAGATTAGCTTAAGGAAATCCTAGGATCTAGAGTAGATCCTAAGGACTAAAGTCTAGGAAAATCCTAAAGTCTGAGTAGATCTAGGATTTGAAATCTAAGAAGATTTTAAAATCTAGAAGTCCTAGGAATTTGGAGTCCAGAAAGATCCTAAGATCTAGAAATCTTAAGGTCTGAGATCTAGAAGAATCCTAGGATCTAGAAATCCTAAGATCTGGGATCTAGAAGAATCCTATGGTCTAGAGTAGATCCTAGGGTCTGGAGTCTAGGAGGATCTTAGAGTCTAGAACCTAGGAGAATTCTAAAGTCTAGAGATCCTAAGATTTGAAGTTTTTTTTTAAAGGATCCTAAGATCTGGTTAGATCTAAGGATCTAGATTATGTTGATCTAAGATCAGAGTTGATCCTAGGGCCTAGATTCATCTGGAATCTGGATTGGGTCCTAATGACCTCATACAAAAATGAGGTCAATAATATCCAGTTTAAAAATTAGATTCCCCCCAGTAACCTTAGTATTGATGTTATGAACAATATATTGGGCTAAAAGAATATTATCAAAAATGCTCCTACCTTGGACAAAACCCGTTTGATTGAAAGAGATGATTCTCGGTAAGATGTTCATCAATCTAGAAGCAATGATTTTAGAGACAAGTTTATTAAAGAAACTACAAAGACTAATAAGTCTAAAATCATTCCATTTGGTGGTAGAATCATTTTTAGGGATTAACACAATATTATTAGAAGAGAAAAATTTAGGATAAGGATTGCCCTCAAAGAAGTCTTCCACAGCCTCCACCACATATAACTTAATAATATCCTAGGTTTTAATAAAGAATTTAGTAGAAAAGCCATCAGAACCAGCAACAGAATCTCCATTCATATCTTTAATAGTCATCCAAATTTCCTCCTTCGTCGGAGATTGAGTGAGCAATATATTATCTTCCTCACCAATAAAGCGAGGGATCACATTGGTATTCATAATAAGAGTAATAGAACTATTGTTATTGAAAACCTCTCTAAAATGCTCCACCCCAGAGTTAACAATTAATTCTTCCGTATCAAAAACACACCCCTGGTTGTTAACAATTTTATGGATATGACTCCTAATTCTATTCTTATTAGCTAGAGTATGGAAAAAAAATTAGTATTCCTATCCCCCTCTAGAACAATTTTAGCAGAAGCCTTCTGTTTCCAAAAGATCTCTTCCTGATTTTGCAATTAAAAGAGGTGAAGTTTAGCCTTATCAAGATTAGAGAGGTTGTCACTAATGGGGTTCTCCACATACAACCTCTCCAACTCCAAAACCTTATCTTCATCTTCCTTAATATTAGAAAAAATATTCTTGAAAACATGTTTGTTCCACCAAGTAAGGACCTATTTTAATCAACTCAACTTGGCCCAGAGACGAAACATACCATTGATAGTGATATCAGGAGAGATATTGGCATGCCAATTATTATAAACCACGCTCATAAAATCATTATGAGTTAACCACATATTTTGAAATCTAAAAGCCGAGGGGATACTAGTTTTATTAGCACATATGGTCATAAGTAAAGGAGCATGATTAGAAAAAGTCCTACTTAAATGTTGAACATGAGTCATAGGAAAATCTCTTATCCAGTCATTATTAAAAAGAAACCTATCAAGTCTTTGCCACATCGTATTTCTACTCCAAGTAAATGCACCACCAGTAAAACCAATATCATGTAAATTGCAATAAAAAATCATAGAGTTGAAATCATCCATAGCATTACTATTAGGAGGGTTACCCCCCACTCTTTCGTTAGAGTTAGAAACAATATTAAAATCACCACCCACACACCAAGGACCATTAAAATTAAAGGCAAAATTCGATAAAATCTCCCAAAGAGGAAGCCGACCAAATCTAGTACACACAGCATAAACAAAAGAAGCATTATAGTTAATGTTGAAATAAGAGATTTGCACATGAACAACTTGGGGAAAATCCAAAATAATGTTGATGTTAAAATTACTCTTCCACATAATCCAAATTTTATTAGAACAATTAGCAAACATCATATCAAAACCCAAACGAGAGGCAGTAAAAGCAAGTTTATCAGCAGAGATAAAAGGTTCAAGTAAAACCAGCAGTTGAATGTTGTGCACTCTACATAAGTTTCTGACTCTAATTCTAGATTCGCTCCCCCCAATACCCCTCACATTCCAAATAAGGGCTTTAATCATTGGAACTTTTAGCAAAAGTTTGAGCCTTAGTAGAATGAGGTGTATCAGGTAAAGGAGCTTTACCATTTTTCTTTTTCTTCTTATTCACCTTAGAAGCTCCTTCCTCATCAATAGTTTTAGAACCACTATCAAAGAGATCAGAAGAAGGCGAAGAAATAAGATCCCCTCGATCAATATAATTAACATGATCCACATATATAGGGTCAGAATTATTTCTGGGGATAAATTCCCCTTCTTCACATTCCTCCAACACAATCTTCTTTTCATTAACATCCACATTAAGCAATAGAGAAGGATCCACATTATTTTGAAACATCGAATCAATAGAGACAAACAAATTACGAAGCTTATCACCCTCCTTAAGAGGATTCTCAGTAGGAGAGACTCTCTCAGGTGTAACTTCCATTCTATTATCAGGAACATCCAAATTTTTCGGAATATTAAAATTATCATTTCCAACTTTCTCAATAGGGGTAGGGGTCACAACCTGATTCAATGGAATCTGGTTCTCAATAGCATTATCGACCACTATCCCCACAGAAGGATTAGCCTTTTTCTTAATATCCGGATGAAGTTTGAAACAATCAGAAATAGCATGCCCATGGGTTTTACAAGGAGTACAAAAATCTGGAACTTTTTTCAAATTCCACCTTTTGTAAGTAACCAAAGGCTTTAGAACCCACCCATGCTTCTTTAGCATGTTTCTTAGTGATATCAACTTCAACCAAAACCCTAGCCACAGATGGACGGGTTCTAGAAGCAGTTGCCTGGTCGGTTTGCAGGGGATGACCGAAAATGGAACCCAGAGCATGTAACACTTTTGCATTGAAAAAATGAAGCCTAAGATTAGGAAAAGAGATCCAAATAGGCACAATGGAGGATTCTTCTCTAACATCAAAGAAAGATGTCCATTTCAAAATACGCATTTGGCAGTTAAGAATAAAGTAAGACCTACGAGCAAATACACGACTGTAATCTAAATCATTAGAAAGCTGGATCGCAACATGCTTAGAATCCAACAAGCCAACAGAAAAAAATGGATAGTTTAAGGCTACCGAAAAACGTGCAGATAGAATCTAGGTTTGGCCTACGCATACCAAATTTACCAACAAGCATAAATTGAAATGGGGAAGCTAGTTTAAGCACTTCTTCATCCGAAAGCATAACAGTCGGCACACCATTAAAAGTAGATTGAATTAAAGAGGAAAGGTTATCACCTGCCGAGGAACCAGAGAGAACCTCCTTGAACCATCGCGACTGAGGAGGAGAATGCCCCCTGATTCCAAGCTGAAGAATCCTTTTTTCGTATCTTGCACCTGGGAGGAAACGTTCCCCCAAGGCATAGAGGATGAATCCCCTGCCATCACTACTTTGCTCTAACAGGGCCAAGCCACACGAACGAGAACCAGCGCACAACAGCGAAAAGAAATCAGGATTACACCGACGAAAATGGGCTCTGATGCGAAGAGAACGCTGGTGGGGAGCAGGAACCCTAGAATCGCCTGTAGCGGCGCTTAGGGAAAAAAAGCCGATAGTTGTCCTTTATCTCATTTGATACCTCCTTTAACCTCCTCAATCTCCTCTCTCAATTCGAACTCTCCTTGCTCACACTTATGTCAGTTGCTTATCTCACTTGCAGAAGCAAATTTTTCCCCTTCTACCACACCTACATACCTCTCCACCCCTTCTTGTGGCATCTATTCACCCCCAACTTACCCCATCCACATCCACATCCACCCTATGTCACGCCCCGAGATCTAAAGTGATTTCTTTTTTTTCTTTATTATCTTTTCAACTCATTCATTTATAACCAGATCAATTTAATATATAGAGATGATTAATTGCATTATTGAAAAATATCAACAAAATATAATTCATATTACTATAATCAATATTTACATTCTATTTCTATCTTTAGGGTCCAAAATAATATATATGATAGCATTCATATACTACAAAAGACTATACATAAACCACATGAACTGAAAGAAAACTATGCATGTTATTCAATGCCTTGTGCCACAGGGTTCTTACCTTTTCCTGAAATCATATAAAAATCACATAATGAGCAGATAGCCCGGCAAAATAACAAAAATCTTACAACTGAAATCAATGCAATGAAAATAAAAAATAATATGCTTTGAATCATATAAGCAAATCTATATTACATCAATGTCCATTAATTGTACCAATTATTTGTATCAAATTATCCTTATATAATATTTCATATCTCAGTCTATTACATCATCAGCCACAGTATCAATAATATCGATCAATATCAGAAACAACAACAGCAATCAGTAACGGTAGGCAATATCAATATTATGTATGAATATCAGCATCAGTATCAATAACAGTATTCAGATATTTAGAAGACGATATTTTGATCTTATTCCTGCACTTATGACTCCTAATTAATCGTACCTTATGACTCTCAATCAGTGTAGTTCTTATAACTCCTCTTGAATCATGTGAATCAGTCGCCCCGACTCCTTATGACTCTCAATCAGTCTTTAACTCCTTATGACTCTCGTTAGTGAATCTTGAGGGTATTACGTGGGGTTATCATATATTATATATCTGATATTAATGAGTAAATCATTTCAATTAGACCAGTTTAGTATATTCTTTTTGTTATATCAGTATTACATTCTAATACATATCAGACATATCAAATTATCGATTATTACAATATTATTATCATATCAAATCACAGTACATCACTTTTGACCCAGTTTATAACATACATTTTTCTTACTCATTTTACAAAAATATTCGTATAAATGTTTCTAACCGGTGAAAATATAATAAAATCATATCATATTGTTTGGAATGATTAAATCTATTATATATCAAAAATTATATAGTAAAAGCTTATAAAATCATGATATAATGCATTTTTGAAAAATTTAGGAGAGATTAAATCTGTAGAAATTAAAATCATTAAAAATAAAAATAAGAGAATAGTTACTTATAACAAATAGAATAATTTTATTAATAAGAATGACAAATAACAAAGCTATGAAGAACTTCCTCTCTTCTCTTGTCTCTCTTCTTCCTCTCCCCTTCTCTTCCTCTCTTCATATTCCTTCTCTGCCAAGCCACACAAAATGAGTATGGGGGAGAGGGATTGGCAATGATATTTAGATTAAAATATATATAAAATATTGTTAGTGACCCAGCGTCACAGCACTCAGACCCAGCATTGCAGCACTGCATGTAAAATTCAGAATTATTGTAGAAATAGAGACGCAAATCCTGTAGTGATGATTTCTGGCACCGTTGTGCTCTCAAGCATAGCACTGCAGCGTTCAAAAGCATTGCGCCGAAGTGCTTTAATTCAGACAAAAATTCAAAATTTTATTTTAAAATATTTTTTATATTTTGGTTTATTATAGTCTTCCCACTTTTAAAAAATGATGTCCTCGATATTTTTATATCAATCCAAGAGAGGAAACTTTATCAAAATATAATTTCTAAATCAAATCGACTAATTAATATTCAAACAATTAGAAATCGGAGGTCACTTCAAATCATTCAAATCTCATCGGAAAACTTAACTTATAAAATTAAGAAATAACACAAAATCATATCAGCGTATCCTTAAGCACTTCAGGAACCTCTTCACTTGTTCCAACTATCTACGTTCATATCTTTGTTCTTGTCCAGGTAATGGGCATTCTGTCATTCGGTACGGTGCTCATAATACCACATCTAAAATATTGTCATGTTACTCTATAACTTGGTCCAACATGTCTCCTCCCACATCAAATGCATTGTAGTATGCTAGGTGATTTAACAGTCTTTCCAATCTTTTTCTTACTGCTTTTCCCCATTTTGTTATAGTTCTTCCCAGACTGTTTCGTCAATCTATCGCTCACCATCTGAGTAATCATGCCAGTAAATCTTTTCATATTCTCTGAAGTTACTGAAAATAGTCAAAATACTTCAGTGGCAGGTTCATATTTCTTTTCTTTTTCTGTTGGGTTGGGTCCATTTTCCTTATCCATAAATACTTCTTAAATTTAAAATAGATTCTTCAAACAAAATAAATTCTTCAAAATAAATCTATAAATACAAAAATTATGCAATCAACAATGCAACTCATATCACAATCAAATTCTTTTACTAACTATTGCTCTAATACCACTTTTGTCACGCCTCAAGATCTAAAGTTAAAAAATTTCTTTTCTTTTTTCCTTTTATTATCTTTTCAACTCATCCATTTATAACCAGATCAAATTGATATCTAAAATTGATTAATTACATTATAGAAATATAAAAAGTAAAAAATAGAATTCACATTACTATAATCAATATTTATATTCTATTTTGTCTATAGGATCCAAAATAGTATATATAATATCTTTCATAGACTACAAAAAATATACATAAACCAAATGAACTGAAAGAAAATTAAATTAATAGTGCATAAAGAAAACTATGCATTTGGTCCAGTTCCTCATGCCACAAGATCTTTACCCTCTCCTGAAATCCTATAAAAATCACATAATTAATAGATAGTTCAGTAAGTAATCAAAATATTACAACTGAAATCAATGTAATGGAAAAGAGAAACAATATGTTTTGAATCATATAAGCAAATCTATATTACATCAATATCCATTAATTGTACCTGTTGTATATATCAAATTATCGTTCTATAACATATCACATCTCAATCTATTACATCATCAATCATAGTATCAGTAATATAGATCAGTATCAGTAACAATAACAATAATCAATAATAGTAGACGATATCAATATTTTGTATAAATATCAATATCGATTAGAATCAATACTTGTATTCAAATATTCAAAACAGGGTATCTTGATCTTGCTTATGCATTTATGACTCCAATCAGTGGCCCCTTATGACTCCCAAGAAATGTACTCCTTATAACTCTCCTTAAATCACTTGAATTAGTTTCCCTGACTCCTTATAATTCTCAATCAGTCCCTAGCTCCTTATGACTCTCATCAATGAATCAGTGAATCTTGAGGGTATCACGTGGGTGTCATGCGACGATCAACAAGAACACCGCACATTCGGGCAAAAACCTAAGGTTTGCTTATTTATTTTTCTTATTTTAAAGGGTGATATAACTAGGTAGGTGATCATCAAATTTTAATTGATGATAGAAGTTATACATTGTGGGTAGTGGATGATGGCCATTTAGGAATTCAGGACATCAAGTATGGTGGTCTGTTTAGTCATTCTCTTCAAAGTGAGGGGACATATTACTAAGAAGACAGGCGTCAAAATGCGAGTGACTCATAAACTTTAGATGTTGATCCTTCATATATGTTAGAAGATAGTTGATACGGAACATTTGAAGTTGGTTGACGTCACATAGTCTAACTTGGTTCTTCTTATATAAGGGAGACTAGATGACTAGGAATGTTGGTGTCAAACACCAATAATCCATCAACTTAAGGCTAGTGACAAAATGTTGGTCGATAATTGGCATTGGCATTGGTCGATGATGAGGCTTTGTGTTGGTTAACGACTTGATCAGTGACAAGGGTTGGCATTGGGCAATAGCTGAATTTGAGTGTTGATGGTTCAAACTCCTTAATTCTTAAAGTCTATGACTTCTCTCCACTAAAGTTCTTTATGGAATCCAACTAATGTGTAGAATTAGAGTTTATTTATAAATTTTTGAGTGAGTTATCCTATATATTTTTGTTCGAAATTAGGACATTTTATCAGACAAATTGCATTGATCTCATTTGATCCTTTGGAAATTTCTTTGAAAAATATTGTGCCTTCATAATTCCAAAATTGGCCAATCATAGGCTTATTAGATTTGTCTAATAGAGATGCTTATTTCGACTACAAGCAAGTGAAATTTAGAGGTTATTGTCTCTCCAATAGTCTAGTGAAGCTTCCAAATATATTTTTAAGTGTCTGATTTAGGCTCTTTTGAAGTCAGGCCATGGTGCTTGGTGCTCTTAATATCATCATGCTTGTTTCCTTCGCATATTCATTTTGATTATAAATTTATAGAAAATGAATTTTTGATGACTTATCACTTATATACACTATAACTATTTGCATGTACCTACATGCCACATATTTTTAATCGTATATTATCTTGCCATATGCTATTAACTCTTTTTAATGTGTCACTTTATTTAATTGCTGCAAATTAAAAAAAATAGCTAATTAAATTATGAAACAAATATATCCAAATAATTAGATAATATAGCAAAATTATTAAACATTCACTAATATAATTATTATAAATTTTTTTTTGCAAATGCCTAATAGTTTTGCTATATTGTCTAAAAATTCAATTGCATTTGTCTAATAATTTATGTAATAATGTATATATGTTGAGAGATAACATGTGTAATGTAAAATTAAGAACACATTATAAAAAGTCCTAACTTGATAAAAACAAAATCATGATGTTGATATAATTTTTTGGGGAAATTTTATTTTATGTACTTCATAATAAATATAACTTAAGAAATATAATCATTAATTATTTTTTGGAGAAATGTGCTTGAACTATTAATTCAGACAAAAATAACTTCTCTTTCGATTGTTTGTTGCTCATTTAAAGTCTGTTGTAAATGATATTCAAATAAGGTTCAAATAAAATTTAAATGGTATTAGAACATAATTATAATCACATCAAATTTATCTTAAGTTATAGCTAATGCACATTTATATAAGAGATTAATCACATCAAATTTGTTACATGTTCATATGGGCGCATTTAGAGGGGGCCCTTTGGGGGCACAGGCCCCCCTCCCCCCTAATCATATATAAGATTAATAATGTTACATAGCAAAATAACCTATAAATAATTATCTTGGAATATAAATGATGTGATATAATTAGTGGAGACTTGGAAAGATTATAAAATCAACTTTTGTTTGTAATTTTGATTCTTTATTAAATTTATAATTTTTATAGTATTATTTATTCTTTATTAAAATAGAAAAAAAGTTAATCGACTTTATTTTTTATTCATCTCTTTGTAGCTCTAACTTTTATATTGGAATAAATTATGTTAGGATATTATAATCACAATTTTATCTTGAAAATGAAAAAAATTATAATTTGTTTTAAAATAAATACAATATAAGTTGAAAGAACTTTTCCTGCTATGACTATCATAAAAATTTGATTACAAATTAGAATTAGCGTTTAATGGATGAATGATATTTTAATCACCTATATTAAGAAAAAAATATTTGATTGTATTGATAATAAATTAATTATTCAACTCGTTCATAATATAAAGAGTATGATTTATAAATTGTAACTTTTGATCATTTTATATTTTATATTTATAAAATAACAAATTACATAAAAAAAATTTTAAATTGTCAAAGCCACTTTCAAGCACAAATAAAAAAAGTTGAGGAAATATTTGAAAATTTTAATTTGTGCCCCTACTATCACTACCATAAAATATGGCATTCGCATCATTTTTTTGGACCTACTGCAACAATTTAAACACCAACTACAAACTTTGCAGCACTTTAAGAACTGATGCACATCTGCCACATCTGCGATCGATGGAAACGGATACTACAACGCTCTTAGAACCACTATAGTATATCATGATTTGGGCAACGGTTTTAACCGCCGCACAATTGTAATGAAAATTTGGCTATAGCAGCGGTTCTAATGTTAACGCAACAGACTCAATCACCTGCGGCACACCCAACTTATCCTACTCCCTCCACCTCAGCACACAAACCCACTCTCTCCTATGAGCACTGTACGAGAGCAACAAACGTCTGACATTCCCTAACAACCTGTTCCCTAAACCGTCTATAAAACATCTGCACTATGTATCAAAAGTTCATGGAATACAATACAGCTTAATTCTCATTCCTTCTACTTTACTAACCTCTACAGGTGTTTATATGGTATCAGAGCAGCGTCTCCTAGCCTCTCGCCTCCGTTCATCTCCATGACGGAACAAAACTCCTCATCCCAATCATAGAACACCTCCACCCTCTCAGCCTCTATGTCGGCAATCACCATACCCCCACCCCTGAAGTTCTTAATGTCCAACCTTAAGCTCCTCGTCCACACTTAACTCACACCGGACAACTACGCCATCTGGTGTCTTCAACTCTATCAAGCATTTGCTGCAAATGGCTTCGACGGGTATCTAACAGGCTCGCTACCCTATCCTCTAGAACCTACGGAACACAAGCTAGGGAAAATGGTCGATCAAAACCTCATCTCAGCTCTCTTCTCCACTATCTTAACCTCGGTACTTCCCTACATTCTACATCTGAAGTCTTCTCAAGAAATCTGGACTGCCCTAGAGCTCCGACTCCAACCAACCAATAGGTCGCGGGTCATCCAGTTGAAAAACAAACTCCACAACGCTCAAATGCGTGACCAAACTGTTTCCCAATACCTGGCTCAAATCAAATCTCTGGTTGACAACATTGCCGCCGTCAGATGTCATATCGACATAGAAGATGTAATCCTCTACACCCTCAAAGGCCTACCACCCTCATACAATCCCTTCAAAGCTGCAATCCGCACTTCCCCACACCCCATCACTCTTGAATCGCTCTACTCTCTTCTCTGTAGTGAAGAAATCAACTTACAAACAGAGATACAGTAAGATAACGCTGCAGCCGTAGCTCCTGATCATCACGCCCTATATACGAACTGAGGCAGGGGCGTTCTCCCATGTCTAGGTACAACCGCGGATGAGGAGCATCCTTCAGTTCATCTGGCGCACCCACCAAACCCCCACCTGCAACACCCAAAGGCACCACTTGCCCCAGCTGCCAAATCTGTGGGAAGCCAGGCCACATTGCACTCTCCTGCTGGCATAAATACAACACCAGCTATGCGTAGCAAAACACCTCTCATCCCCGCGCTTATTTAACACAGAATCAACCCAATCCCACTACATATTGGATTCTGGATTCTGAAGCCTCCACGCATCTCACGCCAGACATTACCAATATGCACCAATCGGTTCCTTATCAAGGGCCAGATTCCATCTCCACAGCAAGTGGTTCTTCCCTACCCATTCAGCACAGTGGAGCAGGTCTTCTCCCCCTTCCAGACACCAACCGTAAGCTTAAATTACAAAATCTACTTCACGTACCTTCCCTGTCTCATAACTTGCTTTCTATTTCCAAACTCACCACAGATAATAACTGCTCCATTTATTTTGATTCTTCTGGTTTTGTCATAAAGGACCTCCTGGACAACAAAATCCTCCTCAGTGGCCATAATCAAGGTGGAATCTATTCAATTCGAACTAGCAGAAGTAACCGTCCCATTCCAGTCCATGCTCTTCACACGCCGTCTGACTCCACTCTCCTTTGGCACGCACGACTGGGTCATCCCCACCACCGAACAATGTCAAAGTTATATACACTACTACCAGTCTTTTGTAATGCTTCCCCCTCTTTTTTATGCACTTCTTGTAAAGTGGCCAAGAGCCACAAGCTTCCCTTTCCTAAGGAAGCAACTCATGTATCCACCCCATTTAGTTTAATACACTCGGACGTGTGGGGCCCTTCAGCTGTTTCATCCTTATTTGGCTACAGATATTACATGATTTTTATTGATGACTCCTCTCGTTTCTGCTGGCTATATCTAATGCACACTAAAAATGAATCATTCGTTAAATTTCAGCACTTCCTCAGTATGGTTAAAACTCAATTCAACTCCACCATACGTACCTTCCGCTCTGATGGTGGAGGGGAGTATACCAGTCAAGCCTTCAAACAGTTTCTTCTAACAAATGGCATTCATCACGAGCTCAGCTGTCCCTATACACCGGAATAAAATGGTGTCTCTGAATGCAAGCATCGGCATCTCCTAGACACCACAAGGACTCTTCTCCATGCCTCCAACCTCCCCTCTCATTTTTGGGCTGAAGCCATCCAAATCGCCAACTATCTCATCAATCGCCTTCCCACCTCCTCCCTCCACCATCATATTCCATTCCAACTCTTACATGGCCATCCTCTCAACTATGAACACCTGAAAACTTTCGGATGTCTATGTTTTCCTTGGCTTCAACCTTAGGCTCTTCATAAATTAGCACCCCACTCCACAGCGTGTATATTTCTGGGATACTCAACTTCCCACAAAGGGTATCGCTGCTACAACCTTTAATATCACAAAATCCATATTTCAAGACATGTCAACTTCCAAGAACAACACTTTCCTTCACTCAATCCAACAAACAAGCCCACACCACCTAACACTAAATCCATCTCACCACTTCTCTTAATCCCTGTCTCTACATACTCCACTTCATTAGACACCTCCACTCAGCAAGTATCGCAACCTCCACCTCCCATTTCACAACCTCTCCCCGCTCAACCAACCCAATCCCTTACTCCCATATCTCTTCAGCCAGACACATCTGAAATTCCTTCCATTCCCCACCAACCAACACACCTACACCCAATGAGAACCAGATTCCAAACAGGGAACCTCAAACCCAAGAAAATTTTCAATTTAATGGCTGCAACAGAATCTATGACCACTCCTTTCTGTTTTACTCAAGCTACCAAAATCCCACATTGGCGAATGGCAATGTTAGACAAATTCATGGCACTCCAAAAACAGGGCACCTAGACACTTACTCCACTTCCCGATCAAGCTCCCCTTCTCGGTTGCCATTGGACTTACAAAATGAAATTGAACACTAATGGTACCGTGGAACACTACAAAGCGAGGCTAGTTGCTCAAGGCTATAATCAACAGTATAGAATAAACTATAAAGACACCTTTAGTCCTGTGGCAAAAATGCCGACCATTAGAGTCCTCCTCACAATAGCCCTTCAAAGGAATTGGCCAATATTACAATTTGACGTAGCAAACACGTTCTTCACGGCGACCTTACAGAGGAGGTGTATATGCAGCAACCACAAGGCTTTGTCGATCATAGGCATCCTGATCATGTATGTGTGGACCTCCAAAAGGATAACAACACACATCGCCCCGCGAGGGGAGACTGTATTTGCCAATGGAAGGGCAGATTCGATCACACATACGATTAACTATTAAGGATAGCAGCTCTCGCTAGCACACCCCGATGGGTAATAATATGTAGGATCTGATCATCACAACGGGTTTCGCCCACCCAATACATCAGCTCGAGTGAGATTTATTTAATAGTGGGATTCAATTTCCCACTGGCGTAAGCCCCCGTGGTTAATTACATCTCAAGCTAGGGCCTGAGAAAACTCTCGATTAAGGATTCTACATTATACTCTCAAATTGGGATTGGCACATAGGGAGAAGACTGGGAAATCCTACTCAAAGGGGAAGAAAGGTTAAATTAGGCTTAGTCAACATGCACGGCTCAGATCAGCATCCGGAGGGACTAAGGTAGTGAGAAGAAACTGGAGAAAATAAATAAACCATGCACTCAAAGCATGCAGGAGAGAAGGATGGAGGTGGCGTCATCCGTGTGACGTAAATAAGTAGGGTTTATAGTCTCTAGATGATAGAAGACTTACCTACTGATGAGGTGTACTATAAAAAAATAGTAGCATTGAATCCTATATCTAGAGTGGGTCTAGTGTTCTACGCAACACTAACACCCGTGTCTTAGCTAATGCAATGTAAAACCTGGACTTACCCCGGCCTGGATTAGGGAGCCAACTAACCACCTAGTCGTATAAAACCCATGTTGTCCAGTCATTTATGAAAGATGGGTGGGTAGGTTATAGTTCTTTGGAAGTAGGGCCGATATTTAGAGAGTCTCCTAATTGGCCCCAGACTTATGCAGGGTGAATGCTTCTAGAACTAATGCAATTAAAATTTTGATTTAGTTGATTTCTAATGCAATGCATGCTAATTAAAAGTCTTCAAATCAGGTATGCATAGAACTTTAAAAAGGCTTATAGAAAATAATTTTTAGAAGTAGACTGGGCTTCCCCAGGTCCAGCACCTCATCCTCATAGATCAGATTATCCGGACTCTACCCGCAGGCGAGGAAGTGTCTTATAGAAGGAGAGATAAGAATGCAATAATATGCATGCGACCCCAGACAATTCCGACTGTTCCCTAGATCGTTAGGTTGCTAAATTATTTAAACATTAAAATTTTAAATATTAGTTATGAGTAAAAAATATTTTAGTCCTTAAAGAGCCTAACGAATTCAGGCTAAAATAAAAGCGGCATGCAAGACTCCAAGAAACTAAGAAAAACATACAACCTATGCTCAATCAATATCAAATCAACACATTAAATAAACTAAATTAATCAAATAAATGTCCATAGGCCAACTGCCCTTAATTACAAACCAGGGTTTACAGA
Source organism: Dendrobium chrysotoxum (assembly GCA_019925795.1). Lineage (NCBI taxonomy): Eukaryota > Viridiplantae > Streptophyta > Magnoliopsida > Asparagales > Orchidaceae > Dendrobium > Dendrobium chrysotoxum. Next base: position 14,683,910 of record CM034312.1, on the reverse strand, counting down.
AAATAAAGTGGCCGGGCACCACTGCCAACAACCCAGATTTCTAATCCTAAAATAGACGCAAGTTATTTTGAGTGGGATACTCTATCTTCAATTTCTTGATCTTCTCTTCCTTGGACTCCTGGATCTCCTCTTCCTTGGACTCCTTGGATCTCCTCTTTCTTGGACTCCTTGGGTAGTAGAATGATCCAAATTTGAATTTCTAAATAGAAAAGGACTATCCTCTATAGGGTGTCCTTTTCTTTTCGAATCCAACCTTTGGATTCTTGTATCCCCACTCAAAATAAACTTTCACAACTCTTAACCGATATTACAAATGATTACATTAAAATAAAGCAGTAAATTCTGGACTCTCATGCATGGTTATCCTAATAAAAATATCCCAAGTAGTTTATATATCATAGGTAGTTTATATGGAAATAAAATTACTCATCACAGCCACACTTGACCATGCTCTTAATTATTTTGAGGGCTAAGTAAACTCTGGAGCACCTGTAATAATTTATACTTATGATTTTAATTAGCCCTCATTTATTTAGGGGGGTTGAGCAATTTCTGAAGTGAATGCATAAGACATCATTAGTATTTAAATCATGATTATTACCCCCCTTTATTTTAGCGCTGCATGAGTATAGCCACTTGCAAAAAATATCATTAGTATCAAAATCGATCCTGACCTACGGGTAATCTATCGTGCAATCACATCAGTTCCCAGAGTGTAGTAAAAGTAAGCAAGCACACCAACGTCATCTCAATCACAACATGTAGTGAAATCTCAGAAAACTCAGCATGCAACAGAAAAGTAAACACCGGCCTAGCCTAGGTCTAGAAGTGGTGCCCTAGCAAACCATCTAAGTGTGTGTAAAAGGCTGTGTAGCTGAGATAGATCCTAAGCTGGGTAATTAGTTGAAGTTATTTAACGTCCAAGTTTGTTGAAGGTCCCTAGAAAAGATTTAAATTTAAAATTAAATATTAGTGCATTACAGGTTGAATTAGGTATGTTTTAATGGTTAGATGATTACTACCTTTGTTTCACACTGAGGTCGTGAAGTTTATTTCACCTTCCTTGGGGCTAAGTCAATAGCCTCGTAGGCCTGGGTTACCCAGTAGCAACCATGGGTTAGTTAGGCTGATTTAGTTGGTTGAAGATTAAAAGACAAGGGGCATATTAATTTATTTATTATTCTATTAGTATGTTGGTTTTATGTTAAGGAGAATGTTTTTTGAAATTTAAGTTGAGCCAGTGATTTTCAGGAAGTCCGGGGTCACCCTATCCACTAGGTCAAAGGGGTCCAAAATTAACTTTTTGATTAAAAGAGGTTTGTGAATAATTAATATTTTTATAAAATAATATACCTTAACCCGATCAATTAGACTGTAAGCATGCCCAATTTGGAACCTTCTATCCAAAGTTATGAATTTCCGAAATTTTGGTCTCATTTTGAACTAAGTTTGACTGGATTGTTAACTTTTTAATTAAAATTGATTTCTGGAATCCTAATATTTTTGATAAATACTAGACCCTAATGTGAGTTGAATGCCTTTAAATTTGTCCAATTTGGAGTCTTCTATAATTAGTTATGAATTTTCAAAGTTTGGGTTATTTAGTGAATTATCAAAATTATTTAATAAAAGGGTTGTTTTAGGGATTTTGATTTAGTTCCAAACTACTTGGAATCATCCCAAAGGTCAGGAATGACCCAAAAAAGTGTTCCAAGTGTTTGGAAAAAATTTAGAATTTTTTAATTTTTTTAATTATTTAATTTAATTAAAAGGTAATTTTTAATTAAAATTAAATTAAAGTTTAGATTGAGGTCCAATCAATAGGATTTTAATTTTCATGGATTAGGGACTGAATTCGGAAGAGTTTGATATATTATGGATATTTTTCTGATTTAAAATGGATTTATTAGAATTTTTTGAAGTTGTGAGGCCCTGATTAAAGGGTAAATTAGGGTTGATCAATTAAAGGGTTTAATGAGTCCTAAAAATTCCTAAAAAATTTTTAGGGGTTTAGGATGTCACTAAATTTAAGTGTGTCAAATTTCAAGTCAATCAGAGGTAAACTCTAGCTCCTAGAATTTCTCTAAGTTTGCTAGACGGGTCATTAATTATTGTCCTTAGGGTGTCACTACGTTAAATGGGTTTTGAATCGGTGTTTGAAACTAACCCTTGGGGTAACATAGAGGAAATGCAACACAAACACAAACACACCATGTCCTTAAATCTAGGAGAGCCTAAGCTAAGTGCTTGTGCATCCTATATATGCAAAGGACTACGAAACTACTAAAGAAAGTAAGCCTAACGAAGCGATTAGTGAATGATTAGGACACAATCACCCACTAATCCTTCCCACATGAATGTTGTTCATAGGTTTAGTCTATGTTTAAAGTTTCACGGAGTGAATCTCCCAAAATTAGGAATTTAATGATATATGTCATTTTAAAATACTTAAAATACATATGTATAATAAGTAAACAAATATATAATTTTGAAAATAGGGTAATTAAAAGTAAGCTCATGTTTATATTTATGGGACATCCACTGGCCACCCACAGCAAAATTTCAAAATATTTTTTTATATTTAAAAATAATTTTTTAGTTTTAAAATACTTAAATAATTAAGTAATTGTGTAGTACATAAAATAATCTAGAAAGACATAATCAATTACAGAAAACATTTTTAAATTAAAATTCACATTTTTCTAAAAAATTCAAGGTATTGTGTGTCAACATCCAATTTAAAATGAATTAGTTATAAATTTTTGAAGTTAAAATAACTAAAAGTAATTTTAAAATAATTTTAAAATAATTAGAGTTTAAAAATAATAAATAGATGAAATTAAAATAGACATTAGAGTTTCTGAAATCTTAAGATAATTTAAAATATAATAATAAATTTTAATTAAAATCTTAAGATTTTAAATTATTTTACTAATTAGATAATATTAAATGATCAATTAGTTGAATAAATTTTAAAATAAATGAATAATTATTATTTAGTAAATAAAATACAGAAAAGAATATTTAAAATAATAATAATAATAAAAATAATAAAAATAATAATAATGATACTAATAACAATAATAATAGATTAAGGTATAATTTCAAAATAATAATACTAATAATATAATTATCAAAATAATAGTGGTAATAATAGTAATAACATAGTAATAATATTATTATTAGTGTAATAATAACATTATTACTAAAATAATAATGACATTATTAAAGTAATAAGATTACAATTAATATAATAATAATATCATTAAAATAATGACATTAATATTAATATGATGAAAAATATTAATATTAATATAATGATATTAACATAACATAATAATAATATTATTAATAATGTTAACATTAACATAATAATAATATTATTAAAATAGTAATATCATTAAGATAATAATATCAATGTTAACATAATAATAATATTATGAAAATTAAAATAATGATAATATTATTAAAGTAATAATATTAATATTACTATAATAATATTATTATTAACATAATGGTATTATTAAAATAGTAATATCAATATGAATATAATAATAATATTATTAAATCATATTATTAATATTAATATAATAATGATATTATTAAATCATAACATTATTTAAATAATGATATTAATATTAATATAATAAACTTATTATTAAAAATAATAATATTATTAAGCTAATAATATTAATATAAATATAATAATAATATTATTAAAATAATATTATTATTGAAATAATAGTATTAAAATCAATATAACGATATTACTATTAAAATAATAATATATTATAATAATAATCAGAATAATAACAATAATAATTATTAATAATAATACTAACACTGATATTAATAATAATAATAATCCAAATAATAATAAAATTACAAAATATAATTTTTCTAATTTTTTAATTATTTTAAATAATTTTTCTGAATTTTTCTAATTTTAAAACTATATTTAAAACATATTTTAAATAAATAATACTTAAATATTACCCAGCGGCAGCGGCGGTCAGCCAGGTGTGTCACTCCGATTGGCGGGTTCAAACCGCGGGCAATCATTGGCAATGATTGTGCCGCGGCGCAATCATTGCCAATAATTGCCCGCAGCACGGGAATTAGTGCCGTGGCTTTTAACCGCGTCGGCGTGGTTTCGTGGCCGTTGGATCCTCCGTGGTTTGGATCAACGCACAGGACCGCGCCGGACGAGAGCGATGACCGTGGGATCGAGTCTGCGGTCGGACAGAAGCCGCGGAAGGGAAAAATCCAAGCCGTTGATCGTAGATCACACGTAACGCGTACGTTACGTAAACGGAAACCCTAGAACCATCGTTTGATTCATTCTCGCAAACGACTCGATAAAATGCCACGAAATTTTAAACACAGATAGAGGACATGAAGAGCATTCATGTGGGGTATTTCGCTTGGCCTAAAATGCACTTAGTGAAAATCTAATTAACTCTAAGTGTTTTGACCTAGATTAAGGGTTTACAAGGGATTATACCGTTGGATCTTCGAGATCTTGATTAGGTTGCACTTGTAGACTGTCCTCGTATGATTTCCTAGTTGAACCCAAGCTTTGAAATGCACTCGATCGATGGGGAAATCGCCTTGGACGTTCTTTGCCTTGGTTCGCCAGAGATCTCACCGCCAGCGAGCTTTGGACGGTGGGTATAGACTGGGAAAGGTGGGGAGAGTCGAGGGGAGTCTTCTCTCCAAAGATCTCGGGTTGAGGGGTCTTAGAGAGAGAGAGCGATCAAAAAGTCCCCGCAAATAAACCCTAAATCACTATTTAAAGCTCATGGCATTAGATCGACGGCTAGGATCAATCCTAGGGTGATTAGGAGGGAAAGTAGATGTCCTTGGCCGTGGTTTGAGTCTTAGAGCCCATTAGGAATGTATTTAGAGCCTTAAATAGGTTTAATTAAGCCTTAATGGGTGTCTTTGACCCATTATGACTTGGGTTGACCAAGTCAAGGGTTGACTTGTTCAACCTAGCCAAGTGGGTCCAAAGGATGGAGGGGTTTGGGTTAAGTAGGTGTTTGGATCGATTTGAACTTGAATAGACCCATTCATACCTAATGGGTCAACCTGGGATGACTTGGTCAACCAGGTTGACCCAAGGCCTGGGTCTGAGCTGAAAATAAGGTCAACAGTATGCAAACTACACAAAGCCATCTACGGTCTCAAGCAAGCTCCACGATAGTGGTTTCACAAGATCACGACCTTTCTTCTCCAATTTGGGTTCCGGTTCAGCAAGGCTGATCCGTCACTCATGACTTATCACACACATCATACTCAACTATACTTACTCATATATGTTGACGACTTACTTCTGACAGGGAATCACACAAGCACCATCCAGCGGCTTCTCTCTCACCTGCAACAACAATTTGCCTTGAAACAACTAGGCACGCCTCTTCCTCGGCATTCAAATAAACCAAACTCCCTCCGGGCTATTCCTCAACCAGTTCCACTATGCCAGAGCAATCCTGACCTCCTCAGGCCTTGACTCGTGCAAACCTGTGGCAACGCCTCAAACTTTGCCCAGCTCTCGCAATGCTCCATATCTCAAGCCATATGAGAATCCAACTCTCTACCGTCAGCTTGCAGGCTCTCTGCAATACCTCACTGTGACCTGTCCAGACATTGCGTTTGCCACCAATGTTATCTGCCAACACATGCACAATCCCACCGCTCAAGACTTCCAGTCCCTCAAGCGTCTTCTCCGATACCTTCAAGGCACTCTGGACTACGGTCTGCCCATCTCCCTGGGCCAACTCACTCTAACTACATACAGCGATGCCGACTGGGCATCTGATACAGAGGACAGAAAGTCGATCTTGGGGTTCTGTACATATCTCGGCATGAACCTTATCTCCTGGAGTGTAAAGAAACAAAACACCGTGGCCAAATCCTCCACAGAGGCGGAATACAGGGCTCTGGCTGCTGCGACTTCAGACGTTCTGTGGCTCTGTCGCCTACTAGCTGACTTTCAAGCTCCTCAATCTCAACCCACCACCATCTTCTGCGACAACATCTCAGCCCTAGCACTAGCCAACAACCCAGTTTTCCACGCTAGGACCAAACACATTGAAATTGATCACCACTTCATTAGTGATCACATTAAAAACAAAGAAATCGAAGTCTCCCATATCAACTCCCTTGATCAGCCGGTTGACATCCTTACAAAACTGTTGACAGCAAGTAGATTTGCAGCTCTCAGAAGCAAATTAACCATCTACAAACCATATAGTTCATTTGAGGGGGGCTGTTAATGCAACAGACTCAATCACCTGCGGCACACCCAACTTATCCTACTCCCTCCACCTCAGCACACAAACCCACTCTCTCCTGTGAGCACTGTACGAGAGCAACAAACGTCTGACATTCCCTAACAACCCTAAACCGTCTATAAAACATCTGCACTGTGTATCAAAAGTTCATGGAATACAATACAGCTTAATTCTCATTCCTTCTACTTTACTAACCTCTACAGGTGTTTATATCTAACACATGCAAATATGAGAAATTTGGCTATAGCAGCGGTTTTAACACCTGCAAAACTAGGTTAATTCACTATAACAATGGTTTTTACTGCTACAAAACTGGACGATTGGTCAATAGCTGCAGTTAAAACCGTTGTAGATTTTTTGAATTTTTTTAAAATGATTTGAAAGAGGCACACATTTGATTTATCATTAACAATTTGCCATCAATTGAAAACTTAATGGCAAATATTAAAAGAAAGCCATACATAAATAATAAAATACATCAATTAGAAACTTTTTTTTCTTCACATTCATGTACATACTTCCAGCTTGCTGTTGAATAAACCAAAAATAAAACAATAAAGACAGCCATACAGAAATAACAGTGGCTAATAGGTTAGTGGCTATGGTTGAAAATATGGTGTAATTGAGTTCTTAGATTTTGAAACCACTGGAAAACTAACCCACTATCAACTTGCTTAATAAATTTCTCTCAATGATAATTAATTAAATAATTATGCATCAAATTTACAAGAGAAAATGCAAAAAAAGCAAATTGATGAGATAAATCAATGGCATAAAATGAAATTCAAATAAATATTTCTATATTAAGGCATAAATTCAAGCACTTAAAAAATAGGTTAGGTTAAGGAATATGATAAGCATTACAAAAGAATTTGAACATTTAAGCATAAGATGTTTGTTGATGGCTATGGTTGAAACTATCTAGATAATAAAATTCATATTGTCATACATCAAAATATATTATACTACCTAGAGCCAAACATAAAATCAAAGTCCTTATAACATTTCAAAACAAAACATCGACCATACTATAAAAATAAAATATTATGCCCATTTATATTTCATAATTTTTCCTTCTTCTACACCTTGGATGTCAATTAGGCGAAAATTGATTATTGATTTCCCTGTAATAATATAGAATTCATTAATTGAACGATACCCATAGAGAGAAGATATTTTGAATAAAAGAGACTTAGAATAATAACCACGAATAAAAAATAATATATCAACCTCTCTAATGAATTATCAAACCAAATAACACCACTAAAAATCTTCCAAACAAGATTAATAAAACTTTTGTGAATAATAAGATTACTTCATTATTATTAATATCAAACCTTCTGTAAAAACTCTTTTTTTGAGAGATATATGTGTAGCACAAATATTATATGTAAATAGATAAATATTTGACCAAGCTCCTGCCAAAAGAATTTATTTACAAATATCCCTTTTATTTACATTATAAGACAAATGACACTCATCCATGCTGCACATTTCACAATGTAATTGGAATAGTTAATGACATCAAAAGCAAAAAAAACAAGTAACCAAGCAAATCCATTTATGAGCCAATTTAATAACCCGAAGATTCACAAATTGGCCCATCAACAGTAACTCAACAAACAAATTAGACTAAATAAAGTTTGATCTGCGACTAAGCCGATGGGAAGCAAAACATAAAACCAGTAGCTATAATTTATCAAAAATTCACAAAATTACTACAAAAAACTAAATTAAAATGTCAATTTGCATCGCATATGATACTAATTCTATTTTTATCAAAATTGCAATGAGGCATTAATTTGACATGTGCATTTTATATCTAGGATTTCTAATACAAATCTAACATGAGATGTAAGAAAATCATACAAGCAAAAAATGTGTGATAAATTATTAAAAGTCAGACAAGATCGAATTTGGTGCAACATTCAAAAAGCTAAATTGTTTATACCACAAACCTATCCACTATCAAGTATAAATTTGAAATTGCTCATAAAGGTATGTTAATTCCTCCAACTACAACACATTCAAACGAAGGGCATTCCCAAAAGGAGAAAAGAAAAGAGCAAGAAGAATATAAGAATAAGATGTATCAAATGATAGTGGAATTCATGAACTAAAATCAATCGAGAAGCTTTACCTATTATATTGCACATTGTGTAGCACATAGAGCCCAAAAGGATTACATTCCAATAAGAAGAATTGGGGACCAATAATAAGAAGATGGCTTAGATGATAGTGGAATTCATGAAACAAAATAAGCATCAAAGCTTCATACACAGCAACAAATAAATCCCCTTGGTAGTTGCAGAAGCGATAAACTCCACATCATCCAAACATACCACATCATTACCATAGAGAGCATAAAGATATTCCATAGCAGCAAAGTGTATAGTCGAGGGTTTAAATTCCCTCGCATGCATGACATTATTTAACCTTACTTGGCAGTGAACGCAGGTGCTCGATTGAAGAAGAGGGCTGTTGTTCACAAGCTAGGGCACGGGAAGAGGCAATACTGTTTGATGCGGGATGCGGGATTGCAGCTGCTCGATTGACAAATGAGGGATCAGCTCGAGCATGCACATGAGGTAGGGCATGAAGGGGAGGAATAGCAGGAGATTAGTAAGGGAAGGAACACAGGAGATTAGTAAGGGTAGGAACACGGGAGATTATTACAAACCGCGGTTTATATACCTCTTCTAAAAAAACTTTTTAGTAGTGGTTTTAAAAATGTTGTTATTAAATGCTATCAAAAATATCATTTTTTTTAGCAGTGTAGATAAAATTTATGGCTCTGCCACTGCATGTTCATATCCTTTCCCATAAATCGATATCATAACTATTAAGCATATGCAGTTCATATTGATTAATAGACTAGAGAATCAAATTTTGAGAAATATTTAAGAGATTTCTCAATGCTTTTTCAAATTTGTTTGTCAAAAAAGATTTTATATTTGTTATAATGGGGCATCTATCAAGCAATAGTTTATGCATTACATGCCTAAAAAACTCCATTAAAATAGCATTGGATAAGAATTAATGTCCACTCTTAGTAACATTGTTGAAGCTATGGGTATCAACTTAAGTTGGCGGGTTGAGTTCAAGTCTGACCTAAAGTTTACAAGCCTAAATATACTTGACCCAAACTTGACCTGCTTATTATACGAGTCAAAATATTTTAGTCCAACTGAACTTGACATGAACCCTAATAACTTGTTTAACGGTTTATTATGTGACCATGCAAATTTTTTGGATCAACACGCCATGTATAACCCAAATATAATTTGTTTAACCCAAAAATATCTAATTTAACCCAAACCAATTCTTTTTAGGTTTGTGAGTTAGCCCAAATCGATCTAAAATTTTATTAGGTGAAGATTTCAGACCCAAACTTGACCTAATTTTAATTGAGTCAACCTGAATTTTGATTTTTCAAGTCGTGACTATTTTAAGTTGTCATGTAAGGTAATTTTTTGACACTCATAATTGAGGCTCCTAAATATTAGTTGTTATCAAATTATATGGGTTTTTAGAATCGTTCAAAGATAATTTCTTTTTCTAGATTGATAGCTATAGTTGGGTTCTTGACATGTAATATATTAAAGTACCTATGAAAATCAACTCTTCTATAAGTCTACGAAGCTACATGATATTCTTCATGATAACTATTGGTTTTGAATTTTATGATAATTTTCATTGCAATATGATGAGTGCAAGCTCCATAATATGCCTCAAGAAAAATGATTGATAAAATACTAACAATACAACTACGTCCATCAAAGAAAAATATTATATTCCACACTATTCTTATTGTCTCTCTCAATCTCATAAATAAATCGAAGACTTGTTATCTATTGAGTCAACTACTGCAAATATCATATAGTAAAGTTGAGTATTGGAATCTTGTGCCACCACCTCAAGTAAAGTACATCCACAATATGTATTCAAAAATATTTCATCCACACTTAACACTGAATGACATACTTTGAAGCCGTTAATATAAATACTAAAAGAAAAGTAAACATATCTGAAATGTTCCACACTATTAAGCTGAAGATTAATGATTATCCCTTAATTTTTCTCATTGACAGAATCACATAATATGACAACTTTGAAAGGATAATTCATGGGACTCTCGTATATAAGTGAATTATTGCTTAATATAGCACTAAACCTCGTAGGATAAGTTAATGCCTTAGTGCTTCTTCATATATGATATGATCATATTTGGATTCAAATTATAATGAGATCCAATACGCTCATCATTATCATATATCTAATGAGACTTGATCTTGTCGTGGTCTTTTGACCTAACATCTAAAGTGTAAGAGTGCTCACAAGCTCTATGAATGATTCTCTAAAGTGCAATGGATATATCAAACACTTTTACCTGATTTTTTTACCTTAAATAATTTTTTTTTCATCGCATATAGATATACGTCCTTTTTAACTACAGTTTTCTCTCAAATATATAATTGCCCAACTTCTAAACAAATTAAAAAAGAAAAACTCAAAAAATTATCTTGATTGGGCACGAATCTCGAGGTAAAACCAAGTTGGAAGCTTCCGAAATTAATTCTGGGACCATCCGAACTCCGATTCCAGCAAACTTATAGTCGAACTGAGCGTCTCGGAAATACAAACCCAACGATACTAAATTCGACCCAGTCCGAGCCCAACTGAGTCCAAATCAAGAGTCTGAAGCGTTGTTGGAAGGTTTAAACCATAATTTGGATTACCAAACGGTCTCCAAATTTGACATGCTTATAGTTGAATCGAGCGTCTCGACGAGAAAAATCCAACGAGCCCAAGATTGCCAAATTCAGACTTCATTAAGACCTTCAAATATCCAGCGAACAGTCTATGATCAAGGGATTCAAGATCGGCCGTCCATTCGACCACTCCCTAACTACCCTTGATCTTCCACCTATTTACGGGCGATGCCACTCACGAAAATCTATAAATAGAGACCCCATTTCTCATGAAAAGGGGCACCTAATCCTAAGGAGAAAAAGAGAGAGCTCTTGCCCCCTTGCTCCTCCTCGACCACCGCCGGAGTTCCGTCAGACCACCACCTGAGACCCTGCTCTTCACCCGACCATCATCTGACGTCCTCACCTCTGCCCAACAACCTTAGGCCCTCACAAGCTTCTAACTCCCACCCTACGGGTGATACTTGTAATCTGATCGCCCTTAAAGGCGAGTCAGCCCCTTGTAATCTACCCAAGTTCTAGTGGAATCATTTCAACTGGGCCAGGCCCCGTAGTTTTTCCCTCTTTCAGGGTTTTCCACGTAAAAAATCTCGTGTTCTTTGTGTGTGAGTAGGATATCCGTGCAACACTAAGACGTAGAAATTAAACTCTATCGCCGCGTATATTCTAGCCCGCAATAGTTTGGCGCCGTATGTGGGAAACTGCTAGTCCCACTATCCTAAAGCACCACCGCAATGGCCAACAGGCCCAGTAATCGCATCCTGGGAGCCTCTTGCTCCAATTCACACCAATCTCGGAATCAGTCCCTGAATAAGGGACGCTATGCATCTGCCTCTTTTCAGCCTGGTGGCCGAAACCCTGCCGGAGAAGGGACTTCAGGACCGTCCCTAGAAGATCGCATTCAAAGGATGGAGGATTCCCATAAGGAGATCCTTCAACTCCTACGAGAAACCCGACTACCTACACTAGCATCCCCTGACGAGATTCTACTCCCTCGAGATCCCCCAAGAGTCGAAGATGTTCCAGCAGACCACCTTCATGTCGAGTTTCCTCTCCCTCCACCAAGGAGACATCCTCCAACACGTCAAGATGACGAACTTGCTGACACAGCCAGCTCTACCCATCCTTCACGTAGATCAGCAACACCGCATTCCTTAGGACGCTCCCGAAGGCTTAGCCCAGCCCCATATTGCCGAACTCCCTCGCAACGCCCTAAGACATGAACTGCGAAGGCTGGTCCGAGAAGAATTTCTTGGGGGAGGTGTGAGGCAACCACCTCACCCATGGGATTTTCAGGAGTCATCACCTCTGACTGAGGCCATTCTTCAGCATCCTATCCCGGCAGGATTCAAGCTACCCAGCATCGATCCCTATGACGGGACATCTGACCCATACGAGCATATAGACCACTACAGAACTATAATGCACATCCAGCGAGCCTCAGATGCGCTCCTCTGTCAAGTCTTTCCTATCACCCTTAAAGGGCAGGCCTGAACATTATTTTTTTCACTCCCTGTCGGATCTATTCCCATGTTTGTTAAATTGACCAAAGCGTTCGTCGAACAATTTATTACCAATCGAAGAATGGTTAAAGACTCCTCCCACATCTCTGGAATTCGACAGAATGAAAATGAGTCCCTCAAGGAGTACTTTCAGAGGTTTTCTACTGAAGCTCGACAAATTTCTCGAGTAGATCCTGAGTTACTCAGAGGAGTTTTTCTTGGAGGACTCCATCCATGCCCTTTTTACTCAGCCCTTTTGCGGGATACGGTCCCTTCATATGCTGACCTGATCCACCACGTGGAGGCACAAATATCTGCCGATGAGGCCATCAATGCCCACAGGAAGTAATTCGAGCAGACAACTGGGAAGCGAAAAAGCACACCTGGAATGCTAATTTGCCCCCTCGACCCTCACAACCACGATGAGAATCTCACCCAGAAAAGGAGTATACACCACTCAACGCGTCCCGGGCCAATGTGCTAATGGCCATCCAAAATCAGGAGAGCGTTAAGTGGCCTCAGCCTTTAAAACCCAATGTTGGGAATCAGGAGCAATATTGCCACTTCCACCGTAGTTGTGGACATACTATCGAAGCTTGCAGACAGCTCAAAGAAGAGATTGAAAGACTGATCTGGCATGGGTACCTCCGACAATTTGTCAAGAATCCACCAGCCCGAGAGGATGGTGTCCAAGCTAAGGGGCAGATTCAATAACAAAAATAACCAGCAAATAATCGCCAAATGGTGGGCGAAATTGAAACCATTGCTGGGGGACCTTCAATGCCAAGTCAAGTACTAATTGTCATCACTAAAGAGCCTACACCAAAGAAGTCCCGTGCCGACCATTCTATTGCCTTCAATGATTCAGACTTGGAGGGGGTGAAGACCCACTCGTAATAAGTGCAGGAATCGGTGACCCGTGCTATAAGGTCAAGAGAATCTTGGTGGACAACAGGAGCTCTGTAGATGTATTATTTTACTTCACTTTTCTCAGCTTGGGTCTTGCTAGAGAAAAAATCCAGCCTACCACAGGACCGTTATACGGATTTGACAATCGGCCCGTACGAGTAGAAGGCATGATCAGCCTTCCCGTTGTACTAGGAGAGTTCCCACGACAAGCCACACACTCTATCCAGTTTATTGTCGTGAAGTCGGAATTAGCATACAATGCTATCTTTGGAAGGCCATTACAATCGATCTTCGGGGTTGTTGCCTCAATCTCACACCTAAAGTTAAAATTTCTCACCCCAGTAGGAATTGGCATAGTGCAAGGAGATCAGCAAGAAGCACAATCCTTTTATCTTCGACAGGCCCAACTACACCCATCAATTACCTTGAGCATCGAGGACTTTGATCTACGAAACGAAGACATTCCTCAAAAGGCCTCCCCCGTCGAGGACCTTGCCCATATCTCCTTATCCGATGAACATCCTTCAAGAACAGTACAGATCGGGTCGTTACTCTTAGAAGAACAAAAGACGAAGTACGTAGAATTTCTACAGAAAAATTAGGATGTCTTCTCTTGGACTCCAGCATACATGCCCGGAATCAGCCCTGAGGTAATTACCCACTCTCTCAGAATAAACCCAACCTGCGAGCCAGTAATCCAGAAGAAGCGGAACTTCGCACCAGAGCGCCAGCAGGCAATTGAAAAGGAGGTCGACAAACTCCTGAAAGCTGAATTCATATGGGAAGTACACTATCCCACATGGCTGGCAAATGTAGTTATGGTCAAAAAGACCAGTGGAGCTTGGAGGATGTGCGTAGATTACACAGACCTCAATAAGGCCTGTCCAAAAGATAGTTTTTCTCTCCCTCGTATCGATCAACTAGTGGATGCCACATCTGGGCACCAAATGCTGAGCTTCATGGATGCCTACTCAGGCTACAACCAAATAAGGATGAATCCCGCAGACGAGGAGGAAACAGCTTTTCAAACAGATAGGGGACTATACTGCTATCAGGTTATGCCCTTTGGACTGAAAAATGCAGGAGCCACGTATCAGCGTCTCATGAATAAGCTATTTAAAGACCATATTGGACATACTATGGAGGTGTACGTGGAAAACATGCTGGTCAAAAGTCTTGAAAAATCACAGCATATCTTTGATTTAGGACAATGCTTCTGTCTTCTACGATCCTATAACATGCGCCTCAACCCCTCCAAATGTGCATTCGGAGTTGCCTCGGGAAAATTCCTGGGGTTCATGGTCACCCACCGGGGGATTGAGGCTAATCCTGAGAAGATCCAGGCTCTAAGAGATATGGTACCTCCAAGAAACATCAAGGAAGTTCAGAGACTAAATGGAAGGATCGCGGCACTCTCTCGTTTCTTAGCTCGCTCCAAAGATAAATATCTGCCCTTCTTCAAGATCCTCCGAGGGGCCCGTAACTCAGGGTTTCAATGGACAGACGAATGCCAAGAGTCCTTCGAGCAGCTTCGAACCTATCTTGCTTCACCTTCGCTACTCTCAAAGCCAATTCTAGGAGAAAAATTATTTTTTTACTTGGCTGTTTCCGCACAGGAAATCAGTTCGGTCCTAGTCCGAGAAGAGAATGCTACTCAACGCCCCGTATACTATGTCAGCAAGATCCTATCTGAAACAGAAGGACGTTATCCCATAGATGATAAAATAGCGCTGGCTTTAGTCTACTCGGCTAAAAAGCTACGCCCCTACTTCCAGGCTCACACAATTGGAGTCTACACGAATCTGCCACTGAAAAACATCCTGCAAAAGCCCGAAGCCTCTGGCAGGCTCATCAAGTGGTCTATAGAACTAGGAGAGTTTGACATCCATTACTTGCCCAGACCTGACATCAAGTCCCAGGCACTTGTAGATTTTGTGGTTAAATGCACCATCTCAGTATCTGACAAATCACTAAGCACTTCTCCTTCTCCCTTATCCTGGACGATGTATGCTGATGGAGCATCTGGAAGTTTTGGTTCCGGAGCAAGAATTTTGTTGATTTCTCCTTAACAAGTTACTCTTGAATACGGGCTCTGACTCAAGTTCCCTGCAACAAACAACGCCGCAGAATACGAGGCTCTTATTGCCGGATTACGCCTGGCAATTGACTGTGAAGTCCAAAACCTGGTGGTCTACACTGATTCACAACTAGTTGCTTCACAGGTGGAGGGGGAGTTTGATATCCATAACCCCCAGTTGGCACTTTATTGCAACATAGTAAATCTACTCCTAGCTCGTATAAGAGAACATCAAATTATATATATTCTCCGGGAGCAAAATACACGAGCTGATGCCCTCTCCAAACTAGCTACTGCTACAACCGGTGACACATACAAAAGAAGGTATATCGAGGAGATATATTTTCCAAGTATTCCGAGCCCATGGATAATACAGTCGATTGAATCAGGAGAGACATCATGGATTGACCCTCTCATATCTTTCTTACAAGAGGGTGTTCTTCCAGAAGACCCAATAGCAGCAGTACGACTTCGGAGACAGCATCCAACTTTACTGTTATAAATGGAGAGTTATACAAACGGGCTTTCACAGGGCCCTATCTCAAGTGCCTCCCTCCTTCAAAGGCTGACTATGCGCTCCGAGAAGTACATTCAGGCATCTTTGGAGAACATTTGGGCGGAAGGGCACTCGCCCATAAGATAATGAGACAAGGGTTTTACTGGCCCACGATGAAACAAGATGCACTAGAGTTCGTACAAAAGTGTAATAACTGCCAATTACATGCCAACCTTACCCATTTACTTACTACAGAAATCTCAACACTACAGAGTCCCTAGCCTTTTGCTCAGTGGGGGATCAACATAATGGGGCCCTTCTCCATAGCCACTGGACAACAAAAGTTTATTATCCTGGCTATGGATTACTTCACCAAGTGGGTAGAGGCCGAACCTCTAGCAAAAATCACTGAAGCAAATGCCAAACAGTTCATGTGGAAGAATATAATATGCCGTTTCGGCATTCCCGCAAAGGTGATTACAGATAACAGAACACAGTTCACAGGAAAGGTCTTTACTATATTTTGTAAAGATCTCCACATTCAGCTAGTACACACGGCTGTGGCCCATCCCCAGACCAATGGACAGACAGAGGTCACTAATCGGACAATTCTGAGAGGATTGAAGACACGCTTAGAGAAGGCTGGGGGGTAATGGGCTGATGAGCTCTCAAATGTCCTCTGGGCCTATCGTACCACGGCACAAACCCCAATAGGAGAAACCCCGTATAATCTCTATTTTGGCACCGAAGCCATCATTCCAGTTGACATTGGAGTTCCAAGTCATAGGGTCCAAACTTTTGACTTCAACGACAGCGAAGAAAAGCTCAGATGCAATCTAGACCTCCTCCCGGAAGCAAGAGATGAAGCGGTGCTCAAGACCGCTGCATATCACCAGAGAGTCGCCCGTCACTATAACCGAAGGATGAAACCATGCCGCATAGCGATAATGGATCTAGTTCTACACAGCCTCGAGGCGACAGGAAAAGGCCCTCAGCGCAACAAACTCTCCCCCCTCTGGGAGGGTCCGTACTTGGTGGCAGCCGTGGTGAAGCCAGGAACCTTCAAACTAAAGGATGCTGAAGGAAAAATGCTTCCTCGGACCTGGAATGTGGACAACCTTCGCAAATACTATCAGTAGAAGATAAAAGTGTTTTTGTTTTCAAGTGTTGTATTTAATCAGTGTTAAGTGTCGTTTACCTCCTGTATTGACAGTAACATTTGTAGCTCCTATCCCTGAATTGTATCAGGGAAGAATGGTGTTGTTCAGTGCAGTAAAGTTCTGTTCCCTTGTTCAGTTACATTATTGCCTCCTTCAATTATGACTGTAATCTCACACACACTGTAAGCCTTAATCTTAAAATCCTAGATGCGAGTAATATACAACACGATTGTAACTCAATCCAGGATGATCAATCCCAGGGGGATTTGATCCGACCTCTTCCACACAGGTTAAAAAGCATAATAAAATGCTTCAATTCACAACCTCAAATAGGTCAAAACATTATAAGTGGATGTCACTTAGTTATAATATCCTTGATTCGAGGCACGCACACTCTTCGTTGCATCTCAATCACTGGATGATCAGTCCCAGGGGGATCCAACTTGACCTCTTCCACATAGGTTAAATGGCATTATACAATGCTATAGTCAACAACCTCGAAAAGGCCAAACATCCTTCACTTGAAACTTGAACTCCTTAAAGAGATAAGCTTGAATCTCAGTCGCTCGAGAGTTAGTCCTAAATGGGTACGACCTGACCTCTTTCATATAGGTTGAATGGCGTTAATCAATAACCTCAGGCAATTCAAGTACCTTAAAAGAGAGAAGGAGCATAAAGGTCATAGAAGGCAACGCATAATTCACTACTAAATAAGCAATCCACTACTGAATCATAAATGACAACATATCTGAACACGAACATCCAACATAAATAAAAGCACTAAGAAAGATCAGATAAGTAAAACTAGCAAAGACACTACTCAATATCTACCACTTCATCATCAACCTCAAGGGCAAAAGCCTTCTGCAGCTCGCTCTCTATCTCGTCGCCATCAGAACCCGGAGGAAAGTCGTCTGAAGCCTGGCTAGGTGTTATCCCCTCAACCTCAACTCCGATCTTTCGCTGCATCAAACGGACTCCCTTCAAGAAGCCCCGGATGAACCCATCATCAAGGCACTGCTGCTCTAAAGCCTTCACTTCTACCTCGTAAATGTGGTCGCGAGCCTCCTGAACATGGTCCTCGATGATGATCTTGAAAGCTATGGACTTCTTGAAATCATCAATGACCCTTGAAGACTCAAAACTCATCAGAGCAGCTTCCTTCTCAGCAATAAGAGTCTGGGACCTTTTATTTTCAGCCTCGAGCACCGCTACTTTCTCTCCAGAAGCCCTCTGATCCTCACGAAGCTGGGTGATCGTCGCTTGAGCCCTCTCAAGATCAACCTGAAGATGATCTATCTGCTGATTCTGGAGGGATACGAATTATACCATATTTGCCAGCTCAGTCCTACACCCGCACAGCTCCTCCTCCAGCACCTTGGCCTCTCTAGTCTTCTGGTCGTACTTCCACTTGAATTCTCCTGAAGATACTTAATTTTTATAAATTCGGCATTCCATTCATTCAGGGCCCCCGTTAGCTCAGCCTCGAGCTCTATATGCTGTGACAACTGAAATAAGAGAGAAAACGGAATTGGAAGCCATTCCAGATTAAAAAGAAAAGAAACGCTAGAAAAGAGTTCCTTATCAGGTCATCAACTTTGCGACGTCCGACACATTGATGGCTCAAGACATCCCCATGAACATGAATCTTGACAGGGGAAGAAACATGTGCAACCTTGCTTGTATTCGCCACAGCCCCCTCCAACTTCTTCTTCTTCAGCAAAACCTGGGGATCTTCACCTCCTACCTGTCGCTTAGAGGCTGCCTTTGGAACTGGGATAGGTGGCTCAGGAACCTTAGAAGTCGGCTTCAACATCCGAGCATCCGACCTCCCGGGGTGAAAGGACAGGCCAACCTTGAACAGGAACTCTTCTTCTATATACTTATTTAAATAACAAACCTCATATAGAAGATGCTCGACGTCGGGGACCTTCAGAAGCCTCATTATGTCCTCCTCTCTGACGTGCAAAGGAGCTGGCAAGTCCCTCATCTTCCCCCACTTCTCAAGTAGGCCCCAGTCATTCCTCACAAAAAAGTAGGAACTGGACCAGTTCTTCGCAGGGTCCCGGGTGCGCATGTCTAACCATTTGCATCTAAAAGTTACACGCCCCTGCATGTCACTAGTAAGTTGTCCCATCCGCGAAAGGTGCTCAGGTGTCAGCACAGCCCCCCGATCTCTAAAAAGGGCAATCAGTCCCACTGTCACCGACATGGCTCTATAAGAAAACTGCAACAAGCACACCCCACATCTTCTCAAAATCTCGACCAGCTCAGCGGAAGGTGGAAAATGCAGTCCTGCCCGTAGACTGATCTCGCTAACAGTAAGGTACCCGGGAGGAGGAAGGCTAGCCCGATCAGACCTCTTCGGAACCGTCGTCACCACATCATTCGGGATGTGGAAATTCTTGTGGAGAAGCATCAGAAGATCGCCCGTAATAGTGGACGCAACATCATCCACCTTCGCTCCTTTAGTGGATCTCCGCTCTCCGTCAGGCAGCGCGGCAGACTTTCTCCCGATCGCGGGATCACTCGAGGGAATGTGGTCACCCGACATGACCTCTGTATAGGGAGGGGCCCTGCTATGGGATAAGGGATGCCACATATCCGAAGGCAGGGGAAGACCTCCTGTATAGCGAAAGGGCAGACGGGCAGGAAGGCGGAAGGGAGGAGGTCTCTTTCTCGCAAAGAGGGGCCCTGGGCCAGGACGAGGGATGCCACCCGTTCAGGGCCAGGGGAAGGCCTCTAATGAAAGAAAAGAGAGGGAAGGGAGAAAGGTACGTCCCTTAAGGCCAGGGGGGGCTATTTATAGGGAGGGTAGGGGCATTTTAAGAATTTGTGAAGAAAAATATATAATATATATATATATATATATAAGAAAAAAAAATTTTGACTAACCACCGGCGGTTAGCCAGTCAAACCGGGCTAACCGCCCGGTCAGCACCCACAACAGCTCGGGCAGGCGCGCGGGCGCTGGGCAGGCCCGCTGGCTCGCAGGCAGGCGCGCGGCGGCGACGCGGCCGGCGGCTGGGCCGTCCCAACTCATTTTCAGGCCCAATTTCGGGCCTGAAAAGGTCAAATCGGACATTTTTGGGGTCCCCAGGACCGTTTTTCGACGTTCCGGACTCAATTTTGGACCTTTTGAAGCCGTTTTGGACCTCTACAAGCAAGATTAGTTATTTCCAAATTTCAAGTCGCGATGAAAAATTCTTTGAAGGCTGGGACACATATTTTCGGACTTCTGGAGCTTCGACGTCTAAAAATAGGGGGGCAATTGATACATCCACAAAAAATTATCTTGATTGGGCACGAATCTCGAGGTAAAACCAAGTTGGAAGCTTTCGAAATTAATTTTGGGACCATCCGAACTCCGATTCTAGCAAACTTATTGTCGAACTGAGCGTCTCGGAAATACGAACCCAACAACACCAAATTCGACCCAGTCCGAGCCCAACTGAGTCCAAATAAAGAGTCAGAAGCATTATTGGAAGGTTTAAACCATAATTTGGATTACCAAACAGTCTCTAAATGTGACATGCTTATAGTTGAATCGAGCATCTCTACAATACGAATCCAACGTGACTAAGATCGCCAAATTCAGACATCATTAAGACCTTTTAATGTCCAACGAACAGACTATGATCAAGGGATTCAAGATCGGCCGTCTATTCGACCACTCCCTAACTACCCTTGATCTTCCACCTATTTATGGGCCATGCCACTCACAAAAATCTATAAATAGAGACCCCATTTCTCATAAAAAGGGGCACCTAATCCTAAGGAGAAAAAGAGAGAGCTCTTGCCCCCTTGCTTCTCCTTGACCACCGTCGGAGTTCCGCCATACCACCACCTGAGGCCCTGCTCTTCGCCGGACTACCACCTGAGACCCTGCTCTTCGCCAGACCACCATCCGATGTCCTCACCTCTGGCCAACTACTACCTAGGGACCGAAATTCTGCCAGACCACCGGGTGACCCCGAAGTTCTGCCAGCACAACCTTAGGCCCTCACAAGCTTCTAACTCCCACCCTATGGGTGATACTTGTAATCTGATCGCCCTTGAAGGCGAGTCAGCCCCTTGTAATCTACTCAAGTTCTAGTGAAATCATTTCAACTGGGCCAGGCCCCGTGATTTTTCCCTCTTTCAGGGTTTTCCACGTAAAAAATCTCGTGTTCTCTGTGTGTGAGCAGGATATCCGTGCAACGCTAAGACGTAGAAATTAAACTCTATCGCCGCGTATATTCTAGCCCGCAACAATAGTAAATATCCAACTAGCTTAATTATATATTTTTTATTCTCTTTCATGCAATACAATAATATTGATATTTGGTTCATAATTAGAAAATAATTGGTCAGCATATAACTTCATTATCGAGTGATTATATGTTTGAATGTAGTTAGATTGAACAATAATTGAATCATATTCAAATATTGTTTGAACCTTTTTCGAATAAGGTTTGAAATAATCTCTTTGATATTCTATTTAGCTGTGCACTAGAGCCAGAGGCGGAGCGGGAACTTTTTTCTTATGGGGGCTTGAATTGCTATAAATTGAATATTGAATATTTTACAAAGATATAATCTTTTTCACCCTCAAATTCTCCAATCAAATAACATCAATTTTTTGTCGATTGTATATGTAAGAAATGATATTAACTCAACATTACTCATAAATTTTACCACCATACAAGATCATTTATTACCACAAAAAATAATTTATCTTGGATGTAATATTATCATATGCTGTAAATTGAACTTTGAAGTGTATACATAATGCACTTAGTTTTTTCAATAATAATTGTTATAATAATAGAATAAGAAAAAAATTTATTTTAACAGTTACTATTAATCTTCTATAATAACAAAAGAAGTAGAAAGAAAAAAAAAAGAAGGTTATGCTAACCAAATTGTATCCTGCAACCTAGCTCCTTAAAACTTGCATCTTACGCAGCTCATCTTGGTCTGTTGGTTGGGAGCTTTGGCTACCAACCAAGAGGTCTTGAGTTCGAGTCTTGCATATTAGATGTGTGTATGAGTTTGTCTTAATTGGCCTAAATGTCCCCCTCCCCCCCCCCCCTCAAAAAAAAAAAAAAAACTTGCATCTTATATGATCCTCAGTTGGGAATTCACATTGTAAGCAACATCAATAATGGTCTTTTTCGATGAGTGTGTGTGTATGAGCTATGGTTGGGCTTTGGAGAGGTTTGGGTGTTGTGGAGTACTAAGACTTCATTCAGCAAACATTGCGCTAAAGTGCAGACCGATAATGTCGATGCTCCATTCTCTAGGCTAAGCAAGAAGTTAGCAACATGCATGTTTTCTAGCCCAAAAGAATCGACAAAAGGTAGACTAACGACCAAGAGGCATGCCCAACAACGAAACATCATTAAGGATGTCGATGTGGCCGGTGACCAAGCTTTTGCATGCAATATGTTTATAGGAGCAATTCTTCGACCAAGCTCTTGACACAATGTCGCAGAAGGGATTGAGCTTGAGAACAAAAGGCTGGTGGCTAAAGGCAACTTCACTACCAAAAAGATGCATGATCTTTTCACAGCAGATATTTGAGGCGGTTTTAAAACCGTTGCGAAATATCTCTTTTCGTAGCGTTTTAAACCGCTACTTATGGCAGCGGTTTTAACAGCTGCCAAATTAAGCATCATATATCACTATAGGAAAATTGCTCATTGCCGGCGGATTTTCCGGCAGCTTTCCGGCGGATTTCCGACGGATTACGACGAAATATTTCTGACTAATTTTCAGACAGATTTTTCGGCGGCATTACTGGCGGATTTCCGATGGATGTTTTTCCGGCGGAATTTCCGCCGGAAAATTTAATAAATTATTAATTATTTATAGCTTATTTTAATTAATTATAAATTTAATAATTTATTTTAATTAATTATTAATTTAATAAATTATTATAATTAATTGTTAATGTCATAACTTATTTTAGTTATTAATTAAAATAATAAATTTTAATTAATTACTAACTTTAATATTTTATTTTAATGTATTTTTTAATAAATAATTAATTTATTATAAATTTAATAACTTATTTTAAATATATAAAATTTTGGTTTTTCTTATTTAAATATATAATAGTATATTTTGTAACATATTTTGCTCAGCAGCATACTGGTTGAGTGGTTGATGCAAATACAGGTAAGGAGTTCGAATTCCATGGGCTACGGCGAAAAGTCGGGCAGCATTGCAGCGGAGCGGGCAGGTCGGGTCGGGCAGGCTCCAGTGGAGCGGAGCAGGAAGGAGTGCGGGCTCCAGCGGAGCGCAGCTAGCAGATCGGGAGTGCTCCAGCAAGCCGGGAAGGACCGGCGGCGTTAGGCGGCCTTCAGCGGGAAGGTCAGGCGGGCTCCAGCTGGTGGCAATTTTTTTTAATGAATTTTATTTATTTCGGCGAAAATATTCCGCCGGAAATTTTTCCAGCGTATTTTTTTCGTCGGAAAAATTTTCCGACGCTCGATTTGCCGTCGAAAAGAATTTCTGCCAGAAGTTCGCCGGAAACTTCCAAATCCGCTGGAAAATGGGGAAATTTCCGCCAGAAAATTCGTCGGTAATAAGCAATTTTCTTGTAGTGATATTAACCACCCGAAGGCTCAGCCTGCCCTAATTCTTCGTTTCAAATCGGAGTGCTTCGCGCGGTGCATGCCCTAATTCCTTCCTTCGTCGTTGGCCTTCGATCGGAGGAGTATCGGAGGAGTAGAAAGTTCGGTCGAAGCCCTACTAGGCGAACACGCTGCTTGCCCTCATCTACTCGCTCGTCTGGCCGGTCAATCGTGAGCTACTTCTTCCTCTCCATTGCCGATTTGTATTTCTTTCCTATTCTTGTTTGTCTTTGTGGATTCATTCGTATGCTTGCCCTATTTTTTGGTGGTTCCGCCTCATTTTCACGTGGCACATTCATCTCTTGGGGTTTGTAATCAAAACGTTAATTAAATCTTCAGTTTTCTATGTTAATGAGCTGATCTTCTTGATACCTCCATCGACACATTCTTTATTACTTAGTTCTTACCAGAATATTTTGGCTTTGAGAAATATGTTCTTACTGAATTCTAATTTTATTTGAGATTAAATAATTAACTTGTGGAAAAAGCATGTGCAAGATTTGAATCTATACCTTATGACTTAATTTGTAATAGATTTGTCATAAAAAACCCAACCTATTCTTAATTAGTTGATAGGGTAATCTTCATTGCCATGCTCCAAGATGCATAATTTCTGCCAAACAAATAGAAAATAGGGAAGAATATAAAAGAGGAAACCTATTTTATTATCTTTTCATCTTCATAGGTTAAAAGTTCAAGCCCACTTATTTATAGAAAAATAAAAAAAAGTTTAAGAGATGCAGAGAAAAGAGCTATAGGGAAAAAAATCATAGAGAATGATGCACTGGTTTCATTTCCAAATGAGGAAGTGTCTCAAATATATTGTTCTAGTCATGAGACTCAAATATACTGTTCAATATTCTCTTTTTGTTGTGAATCTCTATGATTTAACTTGTGTTTTTATTTCAGCTACAACTCCTGTATATGTGGGTTTTATGTTTTGGTTTAGTGAATGTCTCGGATTTGTTTTCTGTGGCACTGTTGGCTGACCAACTTATCTAGCTCTAGGGTGAATAGATCAGGTTCCGTAATTTAAAAAAAAAAAATCCTGGACTTTAGTAGCGGTTATACCCGCCACCAGAGCCTAGATATGTGGCGGTTAAAACTGCCACTTTACCGGATATCTGTTTAATTTTATGATATTTGTCGCGGTTATAACCGACACAATTATGTAGATTTGCATTGGTTATAACCGCTGCTAGAGTAAGCACTCCGTAAAATCTACCCCGCCGGTCTTCGAACCGCTGCAGAATGCCGTTGCAGCGCATTGCAAACACAGCGAGAGTGTAGCGGTTTTGAAACCACTACAATGAAAATAGTGGCTGGTATAACCACTGGGATATATCAAAAATTATGCTGCGAAAATCCTATTTTTTGGTAGTGCATGATATGTTACAATTAAATTTTATAAGACTTTAAGCTTTTTTTTTTTTTTAGTTAGGCTTCGTTAGGTTGCTGCACTCTTTTTGTAAAACTGAGTTTTAGAAAAAGACATTAAAGAAAAAAAAGTTTAATAAAACGGAGAAGCAGATACATAGATGCTTTTACAGATGATAAAAAAACACGAAGTTTCAGGAAAAATAATTTTACAAACGCGATGTTTCCAAACAAGTTCCTTTAACTACGTTTGTCGTTTCAAATCGAAAAACTGAGGAATTACGCCGAATCAAACGAAGTCTTAATTAAATAAATGGGTTTATTCTATTTAAGTTGGGTCAGTGGGGGCCAGTGCCCCGGCCCTCAGTTTGGCTCTGGTACTAATTAGAGCTCTATTGAAGTGATCAAATTCATATCGCACGATACACTCGCAAACATTAAAACAAACCATACTCATATTTGCTCTTAAACTAATTTTCATCTACGCAATCATTTACCTTGTCGAGTGAACAAATCTCAAACAAAAATGACGATAAAAACAATGAGGAATACCGAAAATATGGAAGAACGAAATATCATTCTTCATTTTAAGAAAAATCTTTTAATTTGAGTTAAAATTTAACACATACTTCATCTAAAAAAATAAATAACCTAAAAAAATAAATAACAAATATATTTATTTAATTTTAAATATTATGAATAATATAAATTCCTTTTTTTATCATTATTGATTGTTAATGATTCTCCTTACAAGTGAGCATATATTTTAACATACCCCCACCTTATGGCATCTCCAATCAAACAATCTATTTTTTACTTTAAAATAAAATAACATTCATATCAAATAATAATTTATTTTCAATCGAGTTTTATTTCTAATAAAAAAATATTATATATATATATATATACTCATTTTCATTTCTAAACTCCATTTTGTTTAACCCAAAAAAATATGTTGTTTTTTTAACGTCTCACTATTCGCATTCGTCGCAGTGTTAACAAATGGCATTCGGTGTAGATGCCCTTAGTAATTTCAGCGTAAAAAGAAGCCAAAGCAGACCCGTCGCCTACACCTACGCGGAACCCTTCCCTATTTTTACCCGTCCGACTCCCTTCTCCGATTGGTTTTACGATCTGCTTCAATTCTCAGTTTCTGAAGATCTCAAAACCCTAATCGTTGGCCATAGGAACCAGTGGACCGCTTCCCTCAACGGACTTGGCTCGTCATCGTGCACTTGTTTTCCTCTCCTATTCTGTCAGATATCTGCACTTTTTTTTTTGGTAATTTCCATATCTTTTAAGGATATATGTTCTGCTCGAGGAATTTTCGGATCTATTCCATACGAAGGAGTTTTATTATGAAACAAGCTGTTTGTTTGTAGGTTTTTAAAAGATTATGCTTATCAGATTTTTTAATCTTTTACTAGTTCTCTTTTGTATTGGTTTCCGCATCCCAATCGATTAATATTTCATGGTTGTTGCGCGAGTAGTTTCTATAGTGATGTTCTAGCTGACCCTAATTCACAGGATTTTTCAGCCCCTTGCTATCGTGGCAGCAAGTAAGGAACACGAAATACCATTCTGTACCTTTCAGATTATGTATTCTGGGATTTAAATTCAAAACATGATTATGTTTATATCAAGACCACAAAAATCTGCTCTGATGTCTGATACGCTAGGTTGAGTATTGACCTTTTTTGGCTACTATCTTCTTCCATGGTTTCTCTTAAGAACTGCACTTACTTGTCATAGCATCAAGCAAGGAATACGAAGTACCATTCTGTGCCCTTCAGATGTTGGATTCTGGGATTGAAATTCAAATCATGGTTATGGAGAAAGAGATAAATGGTTAATTTAAAGCCACAAAAATAAGTTCCGATGTCTAATCTTTGGGCTGAGCATTGGCCTTTATTGGCTACTATCTCCTTCCATGGAACTGCACCCCCACTGAATTAACTAAAGATTGTATGCAATATGGAATACCAATCAGTTGCTAATCACCTTGTAAATTAATCTGCTTTCCCTCCCTCAATCTTGCAAATTAACATAAAAAATGGCATGACTAGTGCATTGAGCTCCTGCAAATGCAAAGCCAAGGAAAGGGTGATGTACACAATCTTACCTCTATGTTTATGCGGTACTTCTGTAATTTTCCTTGGCAAGCTAATCCTTACAACAGAAGCAGTTGCTGACTTTTTTCTCTTATATTTACGGCTAGCCTATCATTATATATGTCTAACTTAAGCTTAACCCACAATCCTAACTGTATAGATCTACCTATATCATTTTTTGTGCAACCTTGGCTCTAACTTATCAACTAGAAGCAGTTGCTGACTTTTTTAAAAAATATAGATTATGCTTGAGGTTTTAACCCTTTACAACTATTATCATATCAATTCTAACTTCTAAGAATATGAGTGGGCCTTTTTTGATGGAGATATTTTACCCTCGTCGAAAAGTGGATGTTTTCAAATTTGATCCAATAATTTTCAAGCCACAATGGTTTCAACCCGGTTGTTGTGTTATACCCTACTCTCAAGCTTGTGGCCCGTTACATTTATATAATATAATTGATTTCTTTTTTAGATGTTGTATGCTACTGGTCATTTTAATTAGTTCGAACTTATCACAACCAATATAATTTTGTCAATAATCTTAGATGTACTATTATTATTATTATTGTTGTTGTTGTTGTTGTTGTTTATTTTCTTGCTATTATTATTGCTAGTATTAAGGGGCTATTTGATTGACTGAAAAATAAATGTAGTGTAAAAGGAATACTTTGGAGTTGTTTGGATAAGTGTAAAATGAATGCATGAGATTATCTTTTTTTGTTTGGGGAAATGATTCTGAAATTTGATCATGGAAATAAGCTACTTCGTAGACCCTGCATTGGTTAGAGTCTCTTCCATCGGGTACAACTTTTTGTACTATTATAGAAATTTTTTCACAATGAAGATATTTTTGCCAATGATTGTAGAGATATTAATTTTTGTATTAGTATTGCAGTAGTAGCACCACCGCCAACAATAATAGTGAATAGTATGATTATTGTGGTAATTATTAGCTTACAGCAGTTTATTTATGTTTATAATGATTTTTGCCTTTTTGGTTGTGGAGAGTTTTTAATTATTAGTTTCCAGAGCGTTAAAAGACCTTTTAAATTGTGGACTTGCCTTTAGCTTTTGTTTTGTTCGGACCCAATTATGAAATTTGGGGACTAAGCTGTAGTGCATCGCCAATTATTTATCCACCTAAAGAAATCTTCTACATAATCCTGGTTTGACTTATTTAGACAGTCGTTGGACAAAATCATGCTGTAATTATTTTTGTATACTTTTGTAAAACCTTTGGGTTTTCAAGGGTTTGGATAATGATTGCATTGTATATTTGAATCTGCTTTGCTAACTTTTTAGCACGGGTGTTGGTTTCTGCATGCTTGAAGGAAAACAACTTTTTGTCAATATTCAGTGATTTCTCAGAGATTATTAATTTGTTGATCAATGTTCCTATAAATTTCTCTATGTCTATGTATTAAAATGCTATGAGAAGTTTTTGGCTTTTATCTCTGTTCAAAATATAAGTCAGTCTAATATCTTACATTCTTCACTTTGCTATTATTGTTTGTTTTATGCAGTCATTTTATTTCACTTCTACTTTACTTTGAATGGGTTTAGAGTTCTCCATTGCTCGATGTTGTTTCTTAGTTTTGGCTTCATCAAACTTTGATTACCTTTAGAGATTTAGCTTTCATACTAAGGTTGTACTGTCCATTGCTTTCTATTCAGAAGCCAGGTCAGCTAGCTGATGGCTGAGAGAGCTTGTGTGAAACGGCTTCAAAAGGAATACCATGCCCTCTGTAAGGTATGTTCATCTTAGCTCCATATGCATCATAAATTCACCAAGAATTGTTTTTGTTAACCTTTCATCTTTCACTAAAATGATTTTTTTTAGATGTAGTAACTTTCATCTTTGTCATCATTATCATTTTTCTTATCCAACTATTATGAGTTTGTAGTATGAATTCTTCTTCTCTACTCATTCTGGCTAAGTGTTACATGATGTGTTATTTCTATTGTATATATCTTTTGCGCAACTTATAGCCATGTTATATTTGACCTAGCCATTTTCCACCACAATCTTTTCACAATAATTCTATTCAATCAGCTTAATGAAGCATCTTCTTCTTTTTCTTTGCAGATGCTCAAAGCACCTACATCGATTTTTCTCAATATTATCTTAACAACATAATGCCTCCAACATTCCTTTAATCAATAATTTATGATTATTTATTCTTTCTTTACCAAACTCAACTTGGCTATTAGTCGCTCCACAATTAATTTTTATGCTTGTAGGCGTTGCATGATAATAATAATAATTTGATAAACCCCTTTAATGCTTGATACCTGCCTATCCCAATCTAATCATATTCGATCAAATGCCTTTTTATGATCAATGAGCACCATATGAATATCCTTTAGTTGATCTCTATAGTTTCTATTAATTTCTTTAGTATAAAAATCACCTTCATAATAGCTCTTACCAACAAAAAAAACTAATTCATTCTCTGATATCAACGCAATTTTTGTATGCCCATGCTTCATTACTTTCTCTCGTAGCTTTACTGCCTTGCTCATAAATTTGTCTCCCTTTTAATTATCACTCTTAAAGATCTTCTTTAATCTTAAAGATTGGTACTGACATATTTTTTCTCCAATTATTTGATATTCTCTTAGAATTTATAATATTTTAAAACAAATTTATTATAAAAATTACTCTAATATCACCCTACTGCTTAAAATTGCCATATGCATCACATTTGAACCTAAAGCTCTGCCTTTATTTATTTTGTTGAAAGCTAATACAATTTCTCTTTTAGGATCGATCTATTGTTTGCTACATGATGAATCCATTCTTCTCTTATAGAGAAACTTCTACCTTATAGATTATTAAATTCTTTATCAAAATGGTACTTTTCGCCTTTCTTTAATGTTTTCATTTAAAACCATGATCTTATTATCTTCATTATTAATGAATCTAACCTATTCAAAGTTTCTAGATCCTCATTTTATTGCCTTAGCTAGTTTATTTATCACATTTTATCATTTCTTAATATCCAATCTACCATGCAAATTATCAGCAGCTACATTTAGGTCTTAATATACCTCCTTGCAAAACTTTTATCTTATCGTTTTATTCGGATAGTTTTATTTAATGCCATTCTTTTAGTGTATATGTTGTTTCCTTAGAACTTTTTGTACTTCCGCATGCCTGTCCATCTCTCTTAGAACTCTCAAGGAGGTTTTCTTAATGCAGTGAACCATTTTATGCAAATCAAGTGTGTTTAAATTTAAAGTTATAAATCGCCTTTCTTAACAATTTATTTTAGAAGTTTGAGATGTATAGCTGTTTATTTTGTTTGCTTATCTTTCACTGGTGGGTTTTAGAAGTTGCAATCATTTGAAGTATTTGGAAGATCTAGAGAGTCGTAAAAGTCGAGTGATAAAATAAGAGTATGCCAGGAACAGAATTTAACCATGGAATGGGATCTGAGCTTATGAGCCATATGGAAGCATTTATAATTTTTTCTCCCATTCATTTGTTTGATTCCCAAATATTTGGGATAAGGTGGTTGTGGTTGCTGATGCTTTTATTAATTGCCAACAATGATGATAGTAGACTTAAAATCTTGCTATAAAAATCTGTTGGATTTATTCATATCCTTTATATGAAGTTTTCTGTTTGGGGTTACTTGTGATTTATTTATTATGTTACTAAATTTAAAAAATTTGTGACCTGTTCGTGCTCCTTACGTTGTTGGGAGTTAATGTACGCAAACTTACTGCTGAGTTAATGATTATGTTACTAGGTGTCTATTTTCCTCGTGTTATTTTGTAAAGGAAGAACAAGTCTTCAAGGAAAATACAGTTGCTTCTATTATCACCTTAGAGTGCTAGGCTTGCAATTTTTATATTGAAGATATGGTTTCCATGTAAAGATTCAAGCAGCAAATTTTAGTGAACCAAGTCTCAATGTTATTTATGATTTTTTAGATTATTCTAGATGGTGTTTGTTAATTTATATGAACAGGAAGAAAGGACTCAAATGCTCTAAATTAAAGCTAATAATGAGATCATCTCTTTTTTTTTTTTTTTTTCTGTGGATGCACAATGATCTAATCAAACTTTTGCTGAGTTTCCGTTAGATCTTTTCTTGTATAAACACTACTATATCTAATTCAGGAGGTCTGCAGAATTTCATGATCAACTATTGGAGAAAATATCGTTTAACTTTTGGTTCACTCATGCAAAATGTTACATGCATCGGTTTCTTTACAGTATTTTTTCTGATTTCTATTATATCTTCGGGTAGCTGTTAGACCGGTCCAACCGGCACTAGGCAAAGGGCCGGTTCAGGGTTACATGAGGCGGACCAAGCAGGCCCGCACCTTGGGAGTTGCCGCCCAAGGCAATTGTGGGGCCCACTAGGGAATCCCATTAGGAAGGAGGGGGCAGCTAGGGCTTTAGAGGGATTTGACTTGTGTTGTTTAATTGTATGCTTTAAGTTGGAAGGAAAAATTAGGGTTAGGGTTATCTGATAATGGTGGTTGATTTTGTTGTCCTTATTACTTGGCATCGTGGGCTCTATCAACTTCTAGGGATTGGGAGAGATAGATCCTGCTATTGAATTGAGGATCAACTGTATCTTGGTATTTTCCTTCCGTTATATTTGATTATTGCAATAAAATCGCTGATTTTTCCTTGGAGTTTGGTGGATATTTCTAGCTATTTTATTCAAGATTGATAGGTTTTCACTTGAGATCTTCAAGTATTTCCTATCAAATCGGTATTAGAGTAGTTTTTAGGACTATTTTTGGACTGTTTTTGTGAATTCCGACGGCTGAATTTTGTCCAAAGAGGGGTTGTTTTGCTGATTTTGGGGTTGAGATCCAGATTTTTGAGTCCAACAAAAATCCAGGTATCGATAATGACAAAGAAAGTGGATGCGTTGGAAGAACGCCTTGAGGGGGAGATGAGCCGAATGAAAGCAACGGTGGAGGATAGAATATCCTCTATAGAAGGCAAAGTTTCATATCTTTATGAGATGGTGAGAAAGATACTGGACAATCAAAATCAAACTGTGGCATCGGAGGCAAGAGGTCCGGTAGGGAGAAATATTAATTCTGAAATTCTTAGGAGTGAAAACGAGGTGGAGATCATAGAGGAGAGAGGTGGAGGTATGGAGAGAGGCGTTGTTATGGGGGGCATGAACCAAGAGGTGCTAATTGGGAAAGAAAAGAGGGGGGTTATAGTAGGAGGGTGTTGATTTTGAAGGAAGAAGGGGAGAAAGTGAAGATGGGTATGGGTATGAGCGTAGAAGGGAGGATCATGACACTTGGGGAGGACCAAACACTTGGGAGAAATTATGGAGGAATCAGGGGAAATGGGGGAGATCTGAAGGTCCAGAAGCTGAAGATGCCCATTTTTGAAGGGCATGAGGCACATAGGTGGATATACAAGGTAGAGATGTATTTCGCCATCAATGGATTGATGAAGGAAGAGAAATTGATGGTAGCTGGATTATGTTTGAAAGGGAAGGCGTTGGCTTGGTACTTGTGGAGAGACATGAGGAGGCCCATACGGAGTTGGGGGGAGTTCAAAGAATGTTTATTGGAACGTTTCTGAATCGGTAGGTGAGGGGGCTTCTATGAGCAATTCTTTGCACTAGTGCAGGAAGGCTCAGTGGCAGATTATTACAAGAGATTTGAGTACCTAGCAAGTTGATTGGATCGACTATCGGAGACTGTTCTGGAGGGGAATTTCATGAAGGGATTCAAATCAAAGATCCGAGCAGCAGCGAGAGTCATAAGGTCTCGTGACTAGGGAGAGGCTATGGAGCTGGCACAACTGGTGGAGGATTAGAAGTACCAGGAAAGGGGAGCCAGAGGCAGCAGTTCAGGTGGCTCTTACAGAATGACTGCCACTCTCTTAGCACCCAAGGGGCCTATATTGGGCAACATTCGTGAGACCCCAAGGGAGAAGCTAGTAGGAGCAGGAAGTGGGGGGAACATAAAAAATTTGACTAAGAGGGAGATGTAGGAGAAGAAGGCGAATGTATTATACTTCAGATGTGATGAGAAATATACTCCAAAGCACAGCTGCCGGGACCGAACTCTTCAGGTAATTACCGTCTGTGATGACGAGAAAACTGAGTAGGGATGTGAGAGTGAGATAGGGGAGAGGAGGAGGACAAGCTGCATCTGGACTTGGCAGAGGTCTTCCTGAACTCAGTGGTAGGATTCACTCCGAGTCATACCATGAAGATGAAGGGTAAATAGCAGACAAGGAGGTGGTGGTGTTGATTGACAGTGGGGCTACCCATAATTTCATCTCCAACTAGGTCGTGTACCAATTGAGGGTGACATCGGTGGATACAGGGTGTTATGGAATAATGATGGGTATAGGGAAGGTGGAGACGGGCCAGGGGATCTGTCGGGGAGTGGTGTTGACTATATAGGGGGTTTAGGTGAGGGAGGATTTTCTCCCATTGGAGTTGGGAAGCACGGATGTCATCCTTGGGATGAAGTGGTTATAGACCTTGGGGAATACCAAGGTCAACTGGGGAGCATTGACGATGGAGCTGGTGATGGAAGGGAGAAGGGTAATGATCAGGGGAGATGCAGAGCTCTCCAAAGCTATGGTATCATTTAAAACCATGGTGAGGAGCATACAGGAGGTGGGGGAAGGTTATCTGGTAGAGCTACAGAGGCTGGATAGGATTAGATTGGAGGAGGGTGGGGACATCTCTCTTTCATTACAACCATTGATTAGCTGTTCAGTGAGGTTTTTCAGCCACCTCAGGGATTGACACCGCAAAGGGAGCAAGAGCATGCTATCATCTTGAGGGAAGGTGTGTCACCCATCAATGTTAGGCCCTACCTCTATCCTTAATTTCAGAAGGATGAAATTGAGAAGTTGATCAGAGAGATGCTGGAAGCAGGGATTATCAGGCTCAGTGTGAGTCATTTTTTAGCCCAGTGTTACTGGTTAAGAAAAAGGATGAGAGTTGGAGATTCTGCGTGGACTACAGGGCGATGAATAAAGAAATTGTGCCAGATAAGTTTCCTATCCCAATGATAGATGAGCTGTTGGATGAGCTGAGTGGGGCAGTTATCTTCACCAAGATAGATATGAAGTCAGGGTACCATCAGATTACAATGAAAAGGGAGGATGTGTTGAAGACTGTTTTTAGAACTCATGAGGGGCATTATGAGTTCCTAGTGATGTCTTTTGGCCTCACTAATGTCCTAGCCACTTTCTAGTCCCTCATGAACAAGGTTTTCCTATCCTATCTTAGGCGATTTGTGCTGGTATTTTTTGATGATATTCTGGTTTACAGTAGGTCAGATGGGGAGCATTGGGAGCACTTGAGGAAGGTTTTAGAGGTGTTACATGAGCATCAGTTGAGAACCAATCTGAAGAAATATTGCTTTGCCCAGGCCAGTATGGAGTACTTGAGACATGTAGTCTCTTAGGAGGGTGTAGCTACGGATTAGGCCAAAATTGAGGCTATGTTGAGATGGCCATTGCCTAAGAATCTCAGGGAGTTAAGGGGATTTCGAGGGTTGACTAGCTACTAAGGAGGTTCGTGAAGGGCTATAGCACCATCATATGGCTATTGATAGAACAGTTGAAGAAGGATGGCTTCTTTATGGGGGGAGGCGGCCACAACAACTTTTAAGAGATTGACAAAGGCCATGACCACCATGCTGGTCTTTACCAGATTTCACTCAAGTCTTCATAATGGAGACAAATGCCTTAGGGTATGGATTGGGAGCAGTACTCATGCAGAGCCATCGACCCGTCTCCTACTTCAGCCAGGTGTTGACAGCTAGAGCCAGGCTAAAGTCAGTTTATGAGAGGGAATTGATAGCCATTGTAATAGCCATCCAGAAGTAGCGACCCTATTTGTTGGGTCGGCATTTCATTATCAGGACAGTCTAGCGGAGCCTGAAGTACTTGTTGGAGCAAATGATGGTGACAGAGGAGCACCAGAGATGACTGTCAAAGTTTTTGGGATATGACTTTGAAATCCAATATTGGCTAGGGACAGAGAATAAGGCAGCGTATGCGTTGTCCAGATGTATGGGGGAGTTATAGAAGATAGCAGTGTCGATACCACTGATACTGGATTGGGGGGGCCATTAAGAGGAGAGTGCATGAGATGAGGAGTTGGGGAGGATTATGGTAGATTTATTGAAAAATGGGAGTAGCCACCCATGTTATTCTTTAGAAGGGGAGAGGCTTCTGTATTAGGGGAGATTTGTGATGCTTAAGACATCAGTCCATATTCCACACCTGCTCCAGGAGTTCCATAGGAGCGTTGTTGGGGGTTATTCAGGGGTGCAGAAGACATACATGAGACTCGCCTTAGAGTTGTACTGGAAAGGGATGTATAAGGATATGGAGGAGTTGGTAGCCAGATGTGAGATTTGTCAGAGAAACAAGTACATGACCATGTCTCTAAGAGGATTACTGGCTTATTGTAGCCCTTAGTTTTACCAGGTCGGGTGTGGGAAGAGGTATCCATGAATTTCATAGCTGGATTACCCCGATCGAAAGGGTTCACAGTGATTTTAGTGGTTGTAGACCGACTGAGCAAGTATGCTCATTTCATTCTCCTACGACACCCCTACACGGTAGTAACAGTGGCATCAGCTTTCATTAGGGAGGTGGTTACACTGCATGGGATACTAGAGTCTATATTATCTGATAGGATAAGGTATTCCTCAGTCACTTTTGGATGGAGTTATTCAAACTACATGGGATAGTACTGAAGAAGAGCACGCCTACTACCCGCAGATAGATGGGCAGACAGAGGTGGTCAATAGGAGCTTGGAGACATATATACGATGCTTTATGTCGGAGACACCTGGCTGTGGGTCAAGTGGTTAGCATGGGCAGAGTACTGGTACAACACTTCATATCATTCGGCTTCTCAGACGATCTCATTCAAAGTGTTATACGGACGGGATCCACCTCACCTGGTGCATTTTGGGCATAGTAGCACCCCAGTTTCTTCAGTAGAGGAGTACTTGGAGGAGAGGGATAGGGCATTGGAAGAAGTGAAGAGACATCTGTTGAGGGCTCAACAGATTATGAAGAAACATGCAGATGGGCATGGGAAGGACAGCCAATTTGAGGTAGGGGAGAGGGTATTCTTAAAGCTCCGGCCTTGCAGGCAGAAGGCAGTCGCCAACAGAAGGAATGAGAAGCTTGCCCCAAGGTACTTATGGGCCATATGAGGTATTATAGAGGATTGGAGCGGTGGCATATCGGCTGAAATGACCATCGACAGCAACTATACATCTCATGTTCCATGTATCCCAATTGAGGAGGGCAATTGGGGATCATGCAGCGAGTTTTGAGTTACCAGTGACACTGATAGAGGACTTGAAGGTGGTATTAGAACCATTAGAGTTGATGGGGGTTCGTCAGGGAGAAGAGAGAATTAAGGAAGTTCTGATCAAATGGAAGAGCCTACCGGACTACTACGACGCCACATGGGAGATCTATGAGAGGATGAAGCATCAGTTCCCTTTTTTCACCTTAAGGACAAGGTGATTCTTTGGGAGTGGGGTATTGTTAGACTGGTCCATGCTGGACCAGTCCAACCGGCCCTAGGCAAAGGGCTGACTCAGGTTTACATGAGGCGGACCAAGCAGGTCCACACTTTGGGAGTTGCCGCCCAAGGCAATTGTGGGGCCCACTAGGGAATCCCATTAGGAAGGAGGGGACGACTAGGGCTGTAGAGGGATTTGGCTTGTGCTGTTTAATTGTATGTTTTAAGTAGGAAGGGAAAATTAGGGTTAGGGTTATCTGATAATTGTGGCTGATTTTGTTGTCCTTAGTACTTGGCGTATTGGGCTCTAGCGGCGTCTAGGGATTGGGAGAGATATATCCTTCTCTCGAATTGAGGATCAACTGTATCTTGGTATTTTCCTTCCGTTATATTTGATTATTGCAATAAAATCGTTGTTTTCTAGTTTTCCTCGGAGTTTGGTGGATAATTCTCGCTGTTTTTCCAAGATTGATAGGTTTTCACTTGAGATATTCAAGTGTTTCCTGTCAGTAGCACTCTCTTTTTGTGAGATATCATATCACAGATGTTAAATTTTCTTAGCAGAACATCTCTTTGTACTCTTTTTTCTTCATTTGCCATTTTAAATGCTTAATTAATCCACTGCCAATCTACAGGAACCAGTTCCCCAGATTGTAGCCTGTCCATCACCCAGTGATATCCTAGAATGGCGTGAGTATACTAAACTAGTTTGGTCCATTATATGAGATCATTAAATCCTTTTAATGCTGCACTATTTCAGGTTTTACCTTTTCTTTTATTTGAATAATTCTGTCTTTAGATGCGGTTATATGTTAAAATATCTTGTGGTTTTATTCTAATCCACTTTTCTGCTCAACTTAGCATTATATTTTGTGAATTGCATATACTGATATTTAGGACCAAAACTATCATTTTCTTCTTTTTCAGCTCCGCACTCCCTCCATACTGGTACACTTCATGTGATTTCGCCCTTGTTAAATCTAGTAGCCCTACCAAAACTTCTTGCTTGGAGGAAATTTTGGGTGAACTAAATAATTGTTAACTTACATAATTTGGATGGGAACTTTTTATTGTTTGTTCCTGTTCATAATGACTCCATTTTAGTGGTATTTTTTAATTGGTTATTAGATTTTCCAATTCCTGGCCGAATTCGCCAATCCAGCTTTAGAATGGACTTCAAGGTGCCCTCAAAATGGTTTTGTTAAGTTCTCAGTGGGCCTGATTGTTATCTGTAAGTATTTATGTGGGGCATAGACTTTTGCTTTTTCTCCATTTCCACCCACAACAAATTTTCAACCAACCTCCCCCCCCCCCCCCCCCCCCCCCCCACCCCCCCCACCAACAACCCCCTCATCTCCAACCAGCCTAGTGGTCGAGGGTGAAACCTTCTTGCTGAACATGAGGGATCTGCTGTAATATGGCCTAAATCTGGATCTCATTCACCAGATACCCCTGTTATTACTTTGACCATTTTGTCGAAACCTAGCTTGTGGTTCCTTGGTTGGGTCTTTCTCTGATGTCCACCTCCTAGTGTCTGAAAAGGCATAGCTTTTGTTTATTATTTTTATGTAACTTTTACTTATGGTTTTTGCTGTCAAATACAGCTGCTTTCGTTGACAATTTTTTTTATTCACATTATACAAAAGTGTTTTCGGAATCGGGCAATATAGCCTTGGGCTATGAATCCTCACTAATGGTTATAGTATTTAGGGTTTTTTCTTTTCCTTTCCAACCGGTCTTTTGTAGTTGACTAGTTTAGACGCTAATGCATAATTCTATCTGCAAGTTGTACAATCTTTGACCTTTATTTGGATGCTTTAATGTTTAAACTCTAGCATCCTCTTAAAGCTCCACGCCTTCATGTTCAAAATGTACTCGTTTGAATATTTAATTTTGTATAACTAAATATTACTAATTAAAGTTTATTTGCACAAAATGAAGAGGGCTAATATTTTTCCCATATATCAGCTTGCTGTATCTTGTGTAAACTAATTTATTTGTTGTTGTAGTTTTTGCTATTATTTTAGTGCCTTTTAGTGAAGATGTAGGATCTCTTTATCATGTTGCTTCTATATTGGTCTCTCAGCATATTCATTGTCAGAATATTCTAATCATGTTTGGGCACATTATGCCACTTACAATTGATATTGATGTATTGTTCAAAGCAAACATATCTTTTAAGAATTGATCATTAATGTAGTCAATACCAACAAATAGAGTCGTGCATGAATTATGTTAGGTAACATACAAGATAGTGATTGAATGATTTGCTCAATCAGATTTGTCCAAATAAAGCAAAAGATAGTTATTTTCCTAATCTATGAATATTTATAATTATGCTAATTTATTATACTTATTTCTAGCCATAATTTATTTGAATAATCGATATGAAAAAATGCCTAATTAAATGTATGCATATCAAGTTGGTATCTCCCCTCAAATTACTCCATTTGTTATGAAGCATCAATTTGCCCACAAGAAATTGATTTCTTTACCTTGGTTTTTGGCTTCGTAAATGTGTCTGCAATTTGAAGGTTTCAGAGATATTTGTAAACAAAATAACACAATTGTTGAAAGTTTCCGAAATTGAGTGACAATCAATTTTTAATATGTTTTGTTTGCTCTTGATAAATTGGATTGGCGATAATTTAGATGTAATTGGTGTTGTCTTCATGGAGAGGAGTAGGATTGTTCTGAGAAAAGCCAAGTTCAAACGGAAGTTCTCGAAGTCAGGTAATCTGTGAACATGTTGCAGAAATTGCACGATATTCAAACTCAGTAGATGATTTACACCTATATGGATACTTCTTATTTTTCCAGGAGATCAAATAATCACCAAAAAGCATATACCTACCTATGATTGAGCGTCGTGTATCAATGCGTCCCAATTCACATCATTTATCTCACACGTTGAGGAGGAGAACCAAATGGAAAGAACGACCCATGACTAGGTGTCCCAACAAAATATCGAATGATTCCTTGAATGGTAGCTAAATACGAGTGATGAGTATTTTATATAAATTGTCTTGTGAAGAAATATCTAGTTAGGCAATTGTTAAATGGTTTAAAGTGCCTACCAATTGTCTGAATGTAGTGGTATCGGGAAGAAGATCAATTTCTTCACTATGATACTTTGTGTTTACTTTTAAATGAGTGTCCACAGGGGTTGTATTTTATAGGCTATCTGAAGGAACCAGGCCTTGTGTATACTTATGCTGGTTTAAGTATGAACCAGAGACATGAGTGCCACATTCAAATCTAAGAAATAGATAAAAGCACCAAAATTTTTCATATGAACAGTGGCAAGAAAATATTTTTGTATATTACTAATTAAAATTAAAATCTATTCTAGCAATTCCACAAGAGGTCTTATAAAAAAGAGCAATTCCACAAGAGGTCTTATAAAGAAATAATGTTGAATCATGTTGGCTTTGATTAAAATAGAATTTAAATAGGGTTGTTCGAAATTCATGAAACCATGCACAAGGTGCCTTTTTTAATCCACTTTTGTTTGCATACTTCTATAGGAGAAGTAGGAATACCAGGTGAAAGAGTCATATAGATTTCTTCATTGAGATCACCATGAAGAAATGCACTTTTAACATCCATTTGGTGAAGTGACAATCTTTGTGAAGCAACAATCGAAATAATTCATACAGTTGTCATTTTGGTTATAGGAGCAAAAGTTTATTCATGTTCAACCTCATATTCTTGTTTCAACTAATGGTTATTTGAATTATCTGAACAGTAGTTAGCCTAGCAAAACCAAAACTAGGCTCATGGATCCTCATGGGATCATTATGAAGGGAAAAAAAATGAAGACCGATTTAGTGCATTGGCTCTAATACCATGACAAATAAAGTTGTGCACAAATTGCTTTACTTCATTTAGAGGTTCTACACATTAAATAGGAAGAAATAGGTAACATTCAATATAGTGATTCAGTGATTTACTTGATAAAATTTTTTCTAATCAAATAGATAATAACTATTTATCTAATCTATGACTATTTATAGTTATACCAACTAATTTTACCTATTTCTACCCATAATTTCCCCGAGTAATTAATATGAAAATAAATGCCTTGTTAAATGTATGCGTATCACCTTGATAAATCCAAGGTTTATCATAGACTTGAAATTTAACACTTTTGTTCCGACTTTTAAAAGCTTTTTGGTCCAATAATATTTTATTTGAACTTGAGTTTTTCCTCTTTTCGATATATTTCTACCTATGTCATTATGCTTGGCACTGATTAATGTAATGCCCTCCATTCAGATTATGTTCTTGAGGGAAGTGCTGGCACACCGTTTCAAGGTAATTAGAATGCTTATATCATATTTTACTTTAGCTTGATTAATGAATTTGATATTATATTGTCATTGCTACGAATTTTAGTTTGCCCTTTCAGAAATTGTGTAGTATGAATGTCTTATTACTTTTTGCTGGTTTTTGTAGAATCATTCTGTGCTAATAGTATCTTTATCAATAAGTTTCTCTTCGTAATGCTATTTCATCCACCAATTTTTTTCCTTTTCTTGATGTCCGTCTGTTGTCTTGCTGATTTTAATTTGCAGGTGGATATTATTATGGAAAAGTCAAATTTCCTCCTGAATATCCATACAAGCCTCCAAGCATTAGGTAGCTTACTCGTGCCTTCGGTTAAGGATAATAAATGGCTACGGTTTAACACTGTTGTAACTAATTATGTTTTTATTGGGGTCTTTTTTGTATAATTCTGTTTATTCCTCCTTTTGTTTTCTAGCATGATAACTCCTAGTGGACGATTTGCACCTCACAAAAAGATCTGCTTATCTATGAGTGATTGTAAGTTTCTTGACAGAAATCGTTTCTTAATTTTTGACAGTAAAGTTCATTTTGACTTGTAATCATCTTTCAGTTCATCCAGAGAGTTGGAATCCAATCTGGTCTGTCTCAAGGTAATGGCAAATAACACTAGTATGGGGTAATGCTACATGCTCTCAAGGATCTCTGTCTTTTGACTCTATGTGCTATCTAAAGTCCTCAATTGTACATCTTTTGTTCGACTTTTAAATGGATATAGATGCATGCTTAATTACATACATGGTCTGATGTATGTGTGGAAGGGACCTTTAATTAGTAATGTTATATCATTGTTAGTTAGGCATATGGGCAAAGTGTCCTTAGATTTCTTCTTACATCTTTACTACAGTTATCTAACTATATTTTCTCTCTTTTTGCGTTTTATATGCAGCATTCTTACAGGACTTCTCTCTTTTATGGTACGTTCATTTTACACCAGCTATAATAATGTAATCTTCTTTTTTTTTTGTATTCACTTCACCTGCAACTTTCATGGCCTTTTCCTTGAAATATACATTACGGATCTGCGATGTGTTTTTGCTAGTGTATGTGTTTCATCTGCATTGCCACTTTTTGGGTGGGTGATGTTTAGATTTATTGGGTTATTTTATGCTCAATAAAAGGAGGGATATATTAAACTTCCAAGTTTTATTCTCATGGGCATGGAAGCAATAGTTTTAGTTCTCTGGCCAAGTAATGTAACACTTCGTTTGGTAATGTTGCAAGTACTATGCTTTCTTGTTTGATACGCAATAAATGCATACTAATGTCACATAGAATGACAATTTGATCTAGAAATATGATTTGCGTGATCATGAAGCTTATGCCGCCGCTAGGATGTAAAATTTTGGGTTTTTAGCAATTAAACTGCTATAAGTCTTATAATAGACTGCACTTTTAATAAACAAATAGAAAGCATAGATATTGATACTTGAAGAATTGTAAAATAATTTAGACTGCGATCTGAAAAAGGTCTCAATATATTAATAGTCTTAATATGCAACTTAAATTAAGTTTAAACTTATACACAGTAAAAAAAAGAGGACTAGTTATAGATAAAATAACTTCAAACTTTAAATGTAACTTTTTGATGAAATTTTATGACATTAAAATATTTTTTTAATGTGCTTGAGAGAGTTTGTGGGAGTATGTATGTGGATCCTAAAAAGCCTATGCTTATTGAAAATTTTCTTCTGCTCAATTGGGAATTCACGAAGAACATTATGGAATTTCAAGGGTAGATTTCTTTGCGTTTCATGGGGCTATTCCCTTGTAGACTAGGATTTATTTTAATTATAGGAGATCGAGATTTTTTATGGATGCAAATTCCCCATAGTTAGTTATCTCTCTCTTGTTGATAGAGAACACTCTTAAGGATGTCATTTGTACTATTATGGGCTGGAAGTTGTTAGCTTTAGATTGGAGAGGGCATAGGTAGTCAAGTCAATATTGGATTGGAGGTCTCATTATTCTGTTGTGATAGGTAAACTTGGTGGACCAATCTGCTAAAATCGAATGGGTTGCAACCATGGCTTTTAAGGAGCCTAATTAGTAACCATGG
This sequence comes from Dendrobium chrysotoxum, assembly GCA_019925795.1. Classification (NCBI taxonomy): domain Eukaryota; kingdom Viridiplantae; phylum Streptophyta; class Magnoliopsida; order Asparagales; family Orchidaceae; genus Dendrobium; species Dendrobium chrysotoxum. Next base: position 14,640,733 of record CM034312.1, on the reverse strand, counting down.
TTTGAAAATGATGAAGTGTGGTCTCTTGTCTTACTCATAAATGAGTGTTATAGAACACAATCCATTCGGGAATTTGTGAAGAAAGAGGAATAAACTTAGTGAAGTAACATATGAATGATCAAAAACATTTGTATAATAATTATATATATAAGCAGGTAAGTCAGGTGGAGGCCTCTTGGGAGGACTTTGGGTTGAATACCTGGATGCATTATTATTGTTGCTTCTGTACCTCTTAAGAGAGGATCAAAACTCACGTATTGCATATATTTAATTTATATAGACCTTTTTGGGCCTAATTATGATTATTATGCCCTTTTGGGCCTAATAGTTATTGTGTCACCTGCATGTCATGGAGGCGTATGTATCATGATGTTTGAGAATAATAGAGATCCAACCCAATAGTTATGTGATGTAACCATCATAATTCTGTATAAGCCTGGACAGTTCAGATACTCTCATAGGAATCGAATTAATGTGTGTCAGCTGATGGTGTTTGCAGAACCTTCTTATTCAAATGAGTACTGCTGCTTTATATGTCACCAAATGCATTTAAAACAAAGCTTCACCAGAATGTTGTGTTTTGTATGTGGACAATACCTGGTGAGTACAATATATGAATCCAAATATATATGTGTGGTTATTCTTGAGAGTTTGCCAGATCTAAGAATCAATTAAATGCGTATATCATTTGGAATGATTTTAAGAATATGTTTGTTGTCATCCAAGCGCTTGCCCATTCAACTAAATAGCTGACATGCCTCAGTGAGGTGTTAAATATCTGGCTGAGAACATTACAAATCATGCCAAGGACGTTTACCTTGCTTGGAGGATAAACTAGCTTGTTGAGAAGCCAATATTTCTTGCTGAGAAGAATATATGTAATGTAGGGACATAGATAAATTAAATTAGATATTGATAGGCGGATATAGATGCATCATTTAGTCATATCATGTTAGAATATTAGAAGTAATGTGCAGTAATTATGTCTCAAACACATCCTTGAAAGAGCCGATTGTGAAGATAAAGGTTGTTTAACTAAGGCTGCTTAAAAAATAGAGTTCCAGAATGGAGCAATAGACTTGCCCAGTGACTTAATGTAGTTGCTGAATGAGGGGATGGCATTGTCAAATGAAGAGCTGGGGTTGATGAGCTCGGAGACAGGTTTCCAAGTAGAGCTGAGAATTTTAAGCAAGTTATGCAAATGAACAGCTGATATGCTTCAGAAAAGAGAAGCTACTAAGCATGTTTTACGAAATGGTGAGAGCCTCATTATTCTATTGAGATCTTGATATATTAGAGATGGGACAGGAAACTTTTTTGAGCTGAATAACGGCATCTGTGGAGAGTTCACGTAGAAGTGTCAATGATATGTTAACCCCCTTATTATTATTTGTTGAGGCAATTGGACATATGATCGAGAGAACCAAGAAGGTGATTGAACAATTGGATTAGGAGACCAAGTCCTCTGCAGAAGTGGTCGTTTACCTAAGAGAGGTGGCACATATATGCAGACACTATAATGTGTAGGGGTGTCAATTTCGGGTCACGAGTCGGGTTCGGGTCGAACTCGAAACTGACCTGGCACTATTCGGGTTCGGGTCAACCCGACCCGTTTTTGCAAACGGGTCGATTTTCCGAACCCAAACCCGACGCTTCGGGTTCGGGTGAACCCGACCAGACTCGCTTCGGGTTCGTTGCAGTTCGACTTCGCTCCTTCGACGACGGGAGCTCGCTCGCTGTGAAGGTAACTTTCTCCGTTTCATCGTTGTTGTTCGGCTTCGTTCCGACTTCTGCACTCCGTAGGTGTGGAGATTGCACGAGTCGCTTCTTCAGCTCCTTCGTTGCAGTTCAACTTCGCTCCTTCGACGACGGGAGCTCGCTCGCTGTGAAGCTCCGTTTCGTCGTTGCTGTTCGGCTTCATTCCTTCGACGACGGGAGCTCGCTCGCTGTGAAGCTCCGTTTCCTTCGTTGCAGTTCGACTTCGCTCCTTCGACGACGGGAGCTCGCTCGCTGTGAAGCTCCGTTTCGTCGTTGATGTTCGGCTTCGTTCCGACTTCCGCACTCCATAGGTGTGGAGATTGCACGAGTCGCTTCTTCATCTCCTTCGTTGCAGTTCAACTTTGCTCCTTTGAGGCTTCGACGACGGGAGCTCGCTCGCCGTGAAGGTAACTTTTTTCGGGTCATTTCGGGTCATTCCCGGGTTTCCGGGTCAACCCGAACTGGTTTTACAAACGGGTTGATTTTTCGGACCCAAACCCAACCCGCTTCGGATTCGGGTCGGGTTTTCGGGTCGGGTCCAATATTGACACCCCTAATAATGGGGAGGTGCTAAGAGATGGTGAAGAGGAGTTACATGTGCTGATTGGTGGGAGGAGTTGGGGGTGATGGCAGACTTAACAACTATGACACCAATATGAATCCATGTGTAGACATGCTTTGCTGGAAACCTAGAGAAGTTGAAGTCAGTAGATGTACTGCTGAGGAGATAAAAACACTGCCATGAAAGTTTCTAAGTGCCTTAAAGTGGAAATGGAGTGATTGTAAGTATTACCAATGTGGTTAAACTATTGGTAAGGTGTTGTGATGAGCTAGGTATGGAACAACTAGTTTGCCAAAGTAGTTTTGCAATGCTAAGACGAGGGGTCGAGATGAATCTCCCCAAGATAGATAGTGGAAGTCACCAAGAGATGCAACTCTTGTCTTTTGTTCTTGATGCGAAATTTGAAGTCATCCCAATTGAATCCTTCACATTTAGCACCTATGTTGAGGATAGCTAATCAATGTATGAATTTTGATGATCCAATCTTTGAGGCACTTTATCGAGTTTGATAATCTCTTTAAGAGATGATCAATGATGATGCTACTCTGGATTGAGGGGCAATGAAGGTTGCGAGAAATGCTTGGTTTTGGGCATGGTTTAAAATTGTGCATTATGAAGTTAGGTCAGATCGCACAGAAATCACCTTGAGGCATAACCTCACTTGGGGTTATGCAGGGATATGTTATAATTGTTGTGGTGCTATTTGAGGCGTCTATTATGGATGTATGTCTCAATTCTTATGTTATGAGTGTTAGGCTTTTTTAATTTGTTATACCAAAGTAACATTATGATTTCCACCTAAGCCTACTTCATAAGATCCATAATCTATGATGCAAAAACATGGATACAACAAAACAGATATGATACAGCACGGACAAGGGATATTTCAATTATTAAAAATATATGACAGATGTGAGTTGGAAATAGTATTAAAATTTTAAATTCTTAAAAATAGTGTACATAAATTGAATGATTATACTATTAATAATAATTAAGAAATAATTAGTCATTTAATTAGAATTTGTACTTAAAATAATTAATATTATGATGTCTTGAATCAGGCATTGATGTCGTGTGTTAGGTATCAAGAGGGGAGATGATAATTTTGTTGAGAGTCGGGCATCAATGTTGTGTATTGGGCATTGGGTGTCATGTCGTGACGATATCAGCCCTCGATGTCGAGATAGCATTGGTTGTGGATGTTGAAATGACGTTGGACAAATATGATATGTCAAGATGGTGTATGGGTGTGGTTGTGTGTGCAGAAATTATTTTCGTTGAGCATTGATTTCAAGACAACATGAAAATTTGATGTTGAGATGGTTTTGAAACGTTGATGGTGAGAAAGTGTCGAATGTCGATGTTGAGATGACATCAAGTGTTATTGTGAAACCCTAGTTGCGATCACCAAAGAGAAATGAAAATTGGAATGTTCAAGGAATGAGATTTTTAGTACAGGCTATTGATTTAGTAGAGAAGAAATAAGAAATTTAGTTTTTTATTTTTAATAAATAAAAAATTGAATTACAAGAAATTATGTTTTAAAAAATTTTCATAAAATATTTAGCATATACATTTACAATTTGTTTTTTTATATTTTTTTAATCGCACACATCTTCGACATATCTGACACATGTCGGAGGCTTGTCATGTTCAATACATGTCGAGCGCTGCATACCTCGTTGAGTAGAAGTGTCGGTGCATCATAGGCCATAATTTATTTGAGGAACAAGGACATGTTAACTTGTTTAGTTTGGACATCTTGTTTATATTTACTAATTTAACTCATTTTTACATATCATTAAGTATTTTAATAAAATCTTATGATGTACTTTGATAATTTTGGATTACCCTCAAAGCTTTTTTTGAGAGGAAATTTAGCTCAAATTTTGATGCTACTTAGTGTTGAGCGTGAGAGGATTACGTTCAAATAATTTATTTTTTAATTATTTTAATCATTTAATTTTAAGGCGTGCACTTCAAAATGCCAGCTTCTTCCTCATGAAAAAGACACTTAAATAACCAATTGCACAATTTTAAACCTTGGTTTCATCTATGGCTTAATGATGGCAATAGATATGACATGATTATGATGGATCAGTGGATGGGAGAATTTTCTGATGGAGGCTTAGAGAGAGGTCTTCAATAGTAACTTGGAGAGTTATGCTCTAGTGGATATTTGTAGTAAGAGAGAGGATATTTTGCTGGGATGGCTACTGCAAGGGAGCAAGATGATTGTAAGGGTTGGCTAGATTATAAAAATTGGTACGGGCATGAAGGCTAATGGGGTTTTTCCTCCTTTATCCATAGAAATATGAATAGGGGTCGAATTGGAGAGCCCGTCTGTGAGTGATGTTTCTTTTTTTATTTTTTTTTTAATTTTTCAGTAGAACTAGCTTGGAAGGCAATAGTGTTTGGCATATTAAATGGCGCGGTGGGAATATATGAAATGCCTTTGAAATGTGATGCTCGAGGAATTTTAATTTTTTAGGTGTAGTTGTTGGCCATTTCCTCAAGTATTGATATTTTTTATAAATGAGTAAAATGTGCCCCAATGTAATGTTGGAATGTAACCATTAATGTATTTATACATATGCTTATATATGCATATTATGTATAAATGATGGTTCTGTTTATCTAAATTGATTGAAATTCAGGTCAATCCATCGAATTAAATTGTTCTTATGCTCATTCTATCTTTTTTGGTTGCATAATCATCACTTAATGGTATTACTCTTGGATTTTTTTTTTCATAAAATGTTGAGCAATATAGAACTTTTTCTGTCAGATTTATCTATCTGTGTGAACTCAGATGCCATTACTGATAGTTGTGGAACTTGTTATTCAGTCAAAAAAAAAAAAAAGAAGAAATAAAAATTGCATTTTATCAGATTCTGTAGGTTTCAATGATAATTAAGGCATCCTCCTTTTTAAAATATGGGATTGCTTGATCGTCCTATTTATATGCTTAAATCTTATGGTTTATGTACGCAGATGGATGATAGTCAAACTACTGGAAGCATTAAGAGTACAGATGATGAAAAGCGACGCTTGGCCAAGGCTTCGCTTGCATATAATTGTGAGAGGTAAATTCTTTGATGCCCCTTATAATGGTGATTTGTTGAACTATCATAGTTTGAATGGCTATATAATTTTCGGAGTTAAACTTGTGATTAAGCCTCAAGTTATACCGCACGGACTTATTTGTTTATTTAAAACAAACGTTATTGGGAGGTAGTTTTATTGAACTTTGGTTGCATATCTGCCATTAGATATATCAAACCATCGTTGTTGAAGATTTGACTCGAAGCTAACGGTTTATCTGCCACAATAGGAAATCTCTTCTTTTCTCTTGATCAACTTTGTAATAATCTAGCCTCATTAACGATGATGAAAGCTGGGGTTTGACAAAAGGAAATAATGCTGCATTAAGGGGCTTCTTGGTTGCAATCAGTTAGAATTTATGTATTTTTTTGGAATGCAATAGTAATTTTTTTAATTTCTGATTTGTCATAGCTATTTTTTGCTAGCAAAGTAAATCTTTTAATTTGGCTTGATATAAAATGAAGAGCTAAGCTTCACTAAAAAGCAGTGGTAAGATTGCCTTCTCACTATTGTACAGTAAACTCCACAACTATTGATAAATGATTTTTTCTCAAAATATAGAAAACAACAAGAGCTAATATCCCACATGAAGCCTAAGTAAAAGATTACTAATAACCAAACATTTAGGAAACCTCGAGCCTGCTACATTCGGCAGAGGCAATCAGACATAGAGCCGATTAACTGTATGGTTTTCATCCCAAGAGAAGCTTTAAAATATTGATTAGAAATGGAGGCAAAGCAGGAGGGAGTTAACGGCCAATGAGGGCGGCCAGGCATGTTGTATGGTGGGATGGTTTCACCAAGAAAGTGGCGTTGCCAGAGGTTGCATAGCCAGGTTGAGGCATCATTTCAGTATTAACTTGTAGGATGCGTTGAAGCTAGGCGGAGGAAGAATCTTTGGAAGGCGCACATAGTGAAAAATGGGGGCGAGCATAAAGGCACTTAATGAAGTGGCGAACATATTTATCACTTTTGAACTGCAGTGATAGAGAACTTTTGAGGTATTTAAAGAAAAAAAAAAGATTTTTACATTGTACTTACTTTTTCCTCACACCAATACTCTAACATATTAATATACTTGCAAACCTTTTGCTTTACACTGCTACTGCTACCAACCAAACAACCCCCAATATATATATATATATATATATATATATATATATATATATATATATATATATATATATATATATCAATTTTATTGTATCATTGCTTGCTAGGTGATTTTTCAACACAAATAAATCAATTACTCATTTCTTTTGTCCGCAACTTATGTGATCCAATCGAAGAGAGATGTAGTCTTACAACTGCATCAATTTCGGACGCAAATCAAGAAAAATGTCATTTTTAACTGTCAATACATTTGGCTCAACACTTTTTTCCCCTTAAAGGGAGTGCTGTGTATTAGGATAGTTGGAACCTGCTTCCTGCACTAAATTTAATTTAATGTTCTTTTAATCTGAGCTCAGATTACTCATGGAAAATTTACTCTTTGTTGACAGCAAAAACTGCCCAAATTTCAAAAAACTATTCCCTGAATATGTAGAGAAGCATAATCAACTCCGTGCCTCGGAACAGTCTGTTTCAGAGCAACCAACTCAGAATGAGCAAAAGAATCGCACTCCATCGACCACATATGAAGCAGCCAAAAGACCAGAAAACGCAGTAGAACAGAACATTCCAGCAAACATTGTGAGGAACAGGCGGCATACCAGGAATGTCTCCTTTTGGCATCTTTTGCTACTTGCATCTGTCTTTGGTGTAGTCATGGCATTGCCTCTCTTCCAGCTTTGACATCCGATTCTGCTATGCTAATTTTAAATGAATCTTCTGCTTGCCTTTGTCTTGAATATTGCAGAATCAAACGGATCTATTTATTGTGGCAAAAAAATTTCTCATCTCTTGGGGGTATTTTTTCGGCGAAGGTGGATTCTATCTTTCTTTTCTTATTTGTTTGTGTTTAGGCATATGATTTTTTTGATGGTGGAAAGAGGAGTATTATTCTCAATTCTCGCTTCGATGTGGGAGAAAATATGATTAAAATCGAATAGTTATTGGGATATATGGCTCCCATGAGACGACCATTCTTCCATCTTGATTAAATTTTATGAGTGCATATCTCCCCTGAAGATTCCAGGTTGTTAACTGTGATTTTTGGTGAATGATTTTCTATTTGAAGGGTGTGATAATTTATATAGCTGGCAAGGGAAAATTATTAAGCATGAGAAGTTTAGGTGTAATCTCACAATACATTGATATAAAAATAAGTGTTTGGGTCTCACTTATAGGCTTAGGCTTAGTTTGGGACGGCTTTCTTACTGCTTCTTAAAACAGCTTTTTTGTATAAAAATTTTAATTTTTTATTAAAAAGTTGCTTTAAGAAGCAGTAAGAAAGTCATTCCAAACAAAGCCTATGATTTTTTTTATTATTTTTTAAAGCAGTCTTTTAGAAAATTGTTTGAAGCAGTAGTGAGAAAGTCGTCTCAAACGAAATCTTAGACTTCATTTGGGATAGTTTTCTAATTGTTTCATAAAATAATTTTTTTAGTGCAAAAATTTTTATTTAAAAATTAAATTATTAGTATATTAGGCTCAATTTCATTTCTCCTCTGATTTACTGCCCAACATTTTTATTGTACTTAAAATTGCATAGTAAATAAGATCACAACAGATAATCCACTATTTTAACGATACTTGAGAAAGAAACAGCACAATGTGTTTATTAGTTGGATGCTTATTTTGTCTGATAAAAACATATTACGACAATCATCAAGTGGAGTAACAGTTCAATCGAGCACTTAATCATTTTTAGTTGTTGATCTCCATATGCATCATACTCATATATGACTCATACTGCCAATAAATATATTCTTCATTGTCTTTTTTTTTTAACTGTAAAATAATTCACTAAAAATCTTAAAATAAATATATATGAAAGTATGAAAACAAATAGTTTTAAATGCAAAGGTGAAAATCTGCTTTTGGTTGAAGATCAGCTTCAAATCATTAAGATGGAATATTAGTTAATGATATTCGATTTGAGCCCTATTCGAATAAATAATCAATCTACTTCGATTGATATCAATTTGAAAAATATTATATAATGATCTCTATTAATTTTAAATATTACTCCTAAAAATACTGTGAAATAAATTATTAATTCTACGGTCTATATCCTTTACTATATTTGAGATTTTAAAAATTAGAAAGAGAATTTCTCTTAAGCTTCGTTTGGGATGACTTTTTTTATTATTTTTTTAAATTAAAATATTTGTACTAAAAATTGATTTAAGAAGCGACAAAAAAGCCATCTCAAACAAAGCTTCAGAATTTAAAAATCAGCATAAAGATGTTTATCAAGTTACTCAATTATTTGTGAAATTTGACTGAAACTAATATATATTTGCATGTCACAAGTCACAACAAAAATGTAATAAAATTTAAAAATAATAATAATAAATAAATAAAATTAATTATCCATTAATTTCTTAAATAGCTAAATTAAATGAACAATATTTCTTAATAGAATGATCATAAACTAAACCGTTTTTTTTTAATAAATTTGAAGCTGGTAACAATGGCCATAAAAGCTTTCAGAATGCTTTCAATGGATTCATGCAAGTCAAGCTAAGCATCATGATTAAAAGCGCAATTATTAATATTTTACAGTTGCTGATTGAGAAAAAAATGAAAAAAAGAGAAAGAAAATCTTTTAAAGCCTCCCTCAAGTAACTGGCTTTAACTAGTTTTTTATGCACCAAGAATCCAAACCTGATAAAAGCATAAAATGAATGCATAGTCATTTCCATACAGCAGCAGCCCATGATATCAAGTGCTGTTCTACCTCTTCCCAGCTATAAACCTTGGTAATCAGGCTGTGGGAATCTACATAGCCATCCTTGCACCATGGATAAGAGTTGTGGTAGTTAAAGAGCAGAACCTTGATGCCAGCCTCAGCACATTCAAGAGCGTATCTTGGGTTATCATCTATCAGTACTCGAGCGCCAAGAGATCTACAACACCCAGAGGCAGTCAAAATATGAAATATAGAGATGTTTGTGATGTGGCATTGAACAATAGCTCATAATTAATTCCAATCATTCGATGAAAGGCATCAAAATCTTAATCTCGAGGTGTTAGCTCTGGCCACCGAGGTTGTGGCCGCTGAGGCATTAAACTAGGCCACAATCCTAAGTAGTTTCTTAATTCAATCCCAAGCAAGGATGTCATCATTGAGGCATTATCATAGGCCATAGCTCAAAACAACTTAATGATTCTATCCCAAGTGAGGTTTTGGTAGTCATGGCATAAGCTTAATGATTCCATCCACAATCTCAAGTGAATCTCCTAATACGACAGAGAGCTAAGCTCACCAAGGCATTTTCCCAATGAAGAGCCACTTACGAACTTCCTAAGTTCAATACTGTACAGATCTATTGTTGTCAAGACATTCGCCTTCAAAAGAAGGTTGTAGCTACTGAGGTCTGGACTTGTGCCACAACATCCGAACAAACTCTTTTATTCATCCAAACTAGACCTCCAGAGGTCCTGTCTTACCATTTGAAAACTATCGAATTGATTTCAACTTTTATTCACCTTCAAGCCCAGTTGCTGAATTTAGTGTCAGAGGCTCTTTACGTGAATAAATCATCAAACCGGCCTACAAATTTTAGTTGATTATGCACAGGACTGGTATCAAAATCAATACAGTTTATTTTCCCATATGGCATTCAACATCATTTTTGAAGAACAATTATATTTAGGATAAACTTGAAAAAATACATATTAGAAAATGTCCCCACCCAAGCAAACATGCAAACACACTACTCGGCATACCAGTTCAAGAAAAATATGGCGTTATTTCCAACTAATGACTTCCAATTATTTTCTTTTACAACTAAATGTCTTAAAGCTCTAAGAAATCAACGAGCTACCTTCATCTACAAGGAAAAATAGTTCTAGTAACTAAAAACAATAATGTGCTGTGGAGGTGCAAAATTTGAATAGTTCTAGCTACCTTCATCATATGGCGTTCCTATGCAAAATTTGAGAATTTAAAATAATAAGGCTAAGGAATTAAGTTGACACATGATTAAAAATAATTAAATATATGTTGCATTAGAATGGCCAAATCACTTTTTTTTTTCGAGAGTATGGCAACAGTATTAGTTTAGGAGACACAAAATTAGCACCACATGCATACATGATAGAAAACAATAAAAAAACCACAGAGATAAGCAAAGATTTATGTGCTTAAGTCAAGAATTACCTACATGTGCTGTGGAGGTGCAAACAAATTCACTATCAATGTATTGGGGAGTAAAAACCAAGAGGCGCAGCAAAAAAACAAAAGAAAAAAAAAATCCAAGAACAATGAATGGAGAAGATCTCGCAAAATTTTTACCATCCTCTTTTCAAAAACTAAGCAATGAGTGGAGAAGATCTCACAAAATTTGGAGTATTTTTCTCACAAGAATGCCAAAGAGAGGAGAAAACCTATCTCTCACCAAATCTCCAAGAACAAAATTATGGTCGCTTTCATTGAATGATCACTGTAGGTCTCTATTCAATAATAAAAGTAGAGTCGAAAACCTTAAGATATCACAACCTAGGAAGTCATTGAAATATCGAACTAACCCTCTCTTTGTTTGTGTTGAGAAAAGTATGTGATCCCCTAATCAGCTCACATTAGGTTCAATGCTTGCAACAACAACAACAACATCAAGTCTTTATCCCACTACTGTGGGCTCCGAAAATTCGGCCCCAGCCTCCTCCGTTTGCTTTTTGGGGGAGTTTTAACGGATTAAGTTCCGGGGTAGATTTTGGAAGGCAGATGGGTTGTAGATAAGACACTACCCAGAGATTTCGCCCTCATTTTGCAAGGACTTTATGATCTGAGTTTTGGTTTCCTATAGGCGCAAGCCCCTATAGTTAATTACCCCTCCCGATCACGGGAGAGAACTTTCGATTAAGGCTAGTCGTCGATCAGATACATAGAGATACGTGCTATCTGGCATATAATAGTAGCAGCATGGTTTGGAAATGTGGAACTTTAAAATTTAAAATGGAAATTTCACCACCTAGCACTTAAAGCAGATGGTGGGGGAATGGATAATGGACCCGATCAAGATCTCATGGTTCCGTCGTCCCGGGCCATCGTAGTCCTTGGTCTACTTAGTTAGAGGAGGTAGTCGACCCAACCTGACAGAAGGATCCTTGTCAGCAACCATGGGTTGCTTCGTCCAAGGGTACCTTGTAGACCTGGGATGGGTATTTGCCTAAGGGGACAAATTTGAATCCACCTTAGCTAACAGAGGGCTTTGTGCCCTATCGATCATATCCTATTGATTCATATCTCAAGGATTTGATGCCACTAAGGAACGCATTGGCTCTGACCATAACTGTTATCTCGTGGTGCCATTTGGCGGCAAAATCACTCGGTTCAGAGGGCCCTGGGTCATAACCGTTTATCCTGCAGTGCCATTTGGCGGCGAAACTACCAATTAGAGGACACATACCACTTCCTTACTGGCAAGAGACTGTTTTGAGAATGAATCCTAGTAATATTCTCGACCAGACACTAGCTCTTTGTGAGCTGAAGTAGTTTTAAAATTTGTCCACCTCAGCAAACTGTTGTGGAGGGTGGATGGATTTTGCTTTAAGGGTTTAAAGGATTAGGTTTCAATTTTAAATATTTTGAAATTTTTGGGATTTTTGTGGGTGTTTGAGTGGAGTTTGGAAGGCATTTGAATACTTGAATTAACCCTTCCGGTTGATATTTTCTGTTCAACATGGCCATCATCAGGGTGTTTAGGGTCATTTGAAAATATTTGTGTTTTGAACCTTGTCGACTCTGTCGAGCTGTCGACACAGGATGGGGTTTCGTAGACTTTATATCTTTGTTAGTGAATTCTCTTGACTATAGGCCTTGAAGGCCTAATATGAATGTATAAAATAAATATCTCGGTTGAACTCGCAAACGCATATTTATTTAATGGTTCGAGCCGTGTCGACTCATATCTACCCGTATAGAAGGATCGGGCTCAAACTTGAATTCACTTAGTAACCCGCGCAGCATCCCTAGACGTCACGTGTGTACTAGTAACACGCTCGTCGGGGCCCATGCAGGTGTTTGGGGGCATTTTATAATTATTTGCTGAACCTTGTCGACTTCTATTTACCTGCTTAGGAGGATTGGGTTCAAATTTATTGACCCGCGCAGCATCCCTAGACGTCACGTGTGTTTCTACAACACGCTCGTCGGGGCCCATGCGGTTGGGTGATTACACTTACTCATTTTTGTGTACCTATATGTATACAAATTAAGGTGCATGTGCGGAGGCATTCTTGAAATGTTTGTTGCTGCTTGGTTGTGCGGGTGACCGCCATTTGAATGCAGCGTTCTATTTGGATACTCGTACACACTTTCTATCCGCTTGTAAGGATGTTGCGGATCCGGTAGCGTAGCATTGTAGCTTGTGGACGCCTTCAGTCCGCTTGTATGAGTGTTATAGATCCGGTGGGGTGGCGCTCGGGTTTCATTTGGGGATTTGTACGCCTTCTGTCCGCTTGCAGGGATGTCGCGGATCCGGTGGCGTTGCGTAGCAGCTTGTAGACGCCTTCTGTCTGCTTGTACGAATGTTGCAGATCCGGTGGCATTGCGCTGAGTTCCATTTGGGGATTTGTACGCCTTCTGTCCGCTTGTATGGATGTTGCGGATCCGGTGGCGTTGTGTTGCAAATTAAACTTCATCTTCTCCGAGTTGTCTTCATTGATATGTTGTGTATTGGAATTGGTAGACGCCTTCTGTCTGCTTGCATGGATGTTACGGATTCGGTGGCGTGACGTCGTACTAGGGCCATTTGCCCGCTGCATACAGGTAGACTGTCATACACTACTTGTTGCTTTCTGCAGATGGATTGTAGTGCACTAACGAATCTCCCATTTTCACTAGTAAATATTGCTATCTACTGTAGTTCCCTTGCGTCCTTCTTGTAGACGAAATGTTAAGTGTATAGCGTGTTTCCCTACAGAAGCTCGTAGGCACTTGCATTTGTCGCATTATTTATGCACTTTGTTGTGGTCTTTGGCCCATACAGTACATCCGCCACTGCTACAGGTAGGCAGGTAGAGGTATTCCTTTACAGACTGAAATTAACTACATGATATTGCATTTACTAAAGTCTTTTTGCGTCTCCCACATGTGGCATATAGTGTGTACATTTGTATTCGTGGAGAATTTGTATGTATTGTAGATCTTGATATTTGCCTCGTAGGTGATGTTTAGTGTATATGACGGGTCTCCTATAATTGCTTGTAGGAATTTGCATTTGTTATAGTCCTTTGGCATTTGTCTTGTGGATAGTGTTTTGGGTATATCACAGGCTTTCTACAATCACCCATAAACACTTGCATTTACTGCATATCATCCGGTGTTTACTTGTAAATAGCATGTAGTGTGTACGATAGGGCTCCTATAGTAGTTTGTAGGAGCTCGCATTTACTATAGTCCTTTTGCCTCTTACTTGTGGGCTTCGATCCTTGCTGATGAGTGACACGTTGCATATTCATATGTAGAGAACTGTAGCCTACACTTGATGTTTGAAGGGACGTCATAGCATTCATCACATTCATCAAACTTATCAAATTATCATGCTCGTAGGATAACTGTCATTGTTGTTAGTTATTGATGTTTGTGTTTCTGATCAGCATGATGATTCTCCAACATTCAAAGAAGACCTTAGCTTATTGGTTGAAGGCAAGTCGTCTTGTTCTCCCATTACTTGTGAGCTTCTGTCTTTGCCTATGTCCACAAGGGATCCCTCATATTTTACAGCATATCTGTTGTTGCCGGCCACAAACAGACTGTATAAGCTATCATGATTTACAGATGTATGCATTTACTACAGTTCTTCTGTATCTGCTCCTGAATGGTATATCATATGTACGAAAAGTCTTCTACAGTATCTTACATGTACTTGTATTTGTTACACATCGACCACCCTTGCTTGTGAAGTTTAATACATTTGACCGTATTTTGATTTTGTATTCATAACAAATGGGCATGGTTGTTTCCAATTAAGTTAACAAGCTTGCTTGGAGTTGAATAACATTGATTGTGCATAAACCTCATTCACTCTGAAGTTATTGAATGCATCAATCTGTTATGCTTGTGACACCTTAATTTTCTTCTGCTTGTAGGGAGTTGATATGCTTACTTGCATGCGGGTTTTGATTGCAAGGATATTTTCGTTGTACACCTTGTGATTAATCATGTACCACCCTTCATGTCTTACTTATGAATGTGTCACTTATCCAACTATCTTCAATCATTTAAGAGCATGATTGAGGTACATTGCTTGTATTCATGACATACCTCATTTTTGTTTAATCAATTGCTACTTAGAAGTGAGCTATGCCCAATATTGCAAATCAATTATCATGCTCCAAAGTCCTCATGTAGTGGTTTTGTAATCAAGCCATGTCTTTCACAACAATTTTTTTTTGTATGTTCATCAACATCTTCATTTCAATTGAGGTGATTGTCATTCACTTATCGCTTCATTTTCATAGACATGTTGCAAGAGAGTTGTTCGTTCAAGTTCCACATGATGTCGTTTAGTTCATGTTCAAGTCGTTTGCAGTTCAGTTGGGTCCCCTGTAGTTAACTCGAAAATCTTTGCTTGTGTTCAAGTCATTCAAGTCATGGTTCATTTAAGTTAAGTGAGGTTCAAGCTTTTTTTTTTATCAAGTTTGATTTTAGTGTTTTGCTCATTTATTTGAATTTGAGTTTAGTTCATTAGTGTTCAAAATAGGTCCCCTGCTGTCCTTTAGAGTTCAAGTCCTTGTCTTTTCTAGATAAAATTTTGGCAGCTTCCCGGCATCTCCCCCGTTTAGGGAAAACTACAGGAAACTGGACCTTCCCACCACACTAAAAAAAATGTGTATGGTAGGTGTCCTCGAACACCGCGGCCGTATTTTCTTCATCCCCCACCACGCTAAGAAAAGCGTGTATGGGTCTTCTACAGCACCTGTTTCAGAAAATACAGTTGTTTCCCCACGTACGGGTACTTATATGTATATATCTCTCTCCGTAGGCGTCGCACCGGGTTCCTATCCCACCACGCTAAGAAAAGCGTGTATAGGAGATTTTTCGGTGTGCCGCGAACTTCGAAAATGAGGCTTTAGATGATTACCCGATTCATCGAGAGCACCGCGATGAACTTCCTCTCACCATGCTAAGAAAAATGTGTATATGTTGTCGTTTTGTCACGTTGCAGGCTTCGAAATTTGGCTCTCGAAGTTTTAGGGATCGAAGGATTATACTTTTGCATTCCGGGGACGACGGGGTTTTACAAAAATGCACAAATACTCTCTCTCATTTTCTTTTTTTTTCTTTTTTTTTGTTTTTTCCCATCTCTCTTTCTTTTTTTTTATTTTCTCATATATATATATATATATATAACAGTAGTAGTTATTAGTACTAACTAATAACAGTTATTAGTAATAATACCAAAGGGGTAAATATTAATACTTACGGGCTGAGAGAAATGAAACAAGTTAATACAGGGGATTTGGGCTTTTGTGGCCTAGTGAGGTATTTGGTTTACTAGGGCTAGACCCCACGGCTTGAAGAGGTGGAGATGGGCTGGTTGGCTTAGCATTGAGGAGTTTGATCAAATGGGTTTGATTATAGGGGAAATATCAGTTGAAGCTTGTGGCTTAGAGGAGACAGAGGGCAGGACATCGGGTTGGATTTGGCTTGGTGGACGGTCAGCTAGGCTGATAGCTACCTTCGCAAACGAGCGAGCTCCCTGTCATTGTTGCTTCTGATTCTTCAAGGCGAGCGGACTCCCGTCACTGTCGTTGCTTCCAATTAGACAAGAGGGGACGTCGTAGGAAGAGGCGAATAGGGCTTAGGGCCGGCGGCAAAGAGGAGAATGCTTGGTTGATCGGAGGCTTTGGAAGAGGAGGTTGGTTTCTCTCTCTCTCTCTCTCTGAACCGAATATGTGGCTTGCGAACAGGGAAGGATGGAGGCGACGGGCAAGGAGTTCAAGGTAGATTTCGGCTGTTGTGGAGCTCGGTCATGGCTTGGGTCGCCGCAGGAGGAAGCTTGGTTGGAGGAAGATAATGGAGATGGAGGAAGAGGGAAGAGATGGTGTGGATAGGGATATAGAGGTGTTGGATCTGCTAGCTGTGGCTTGCGGAAGCTGGATGGGAGATGAAATGATCGTGGAAGAGGAAGCTCGCGAGCGGGGAGAGGAACGAAACTAAAAAATTTTCCTTCGTTCTATTAATTTAAGCAGGCGTTGGAACACGGGGTTCTGCATAGAAATAATGAGAAAAGATGCAAACGGCGCCGAATGAACAGTGATTCAGCGACATTTCAGCAGGTAACGGGATTTTTGCAGGATTCGCAGGTAAGGATTTGAGCAACTTTTTTTATTATCTCCCTTTTTTTATTTGAGTCAGAGGTCAACAACTACGTGGGGTCAGCTTCATAAATCCTTTTTCTCCATTGTGTCTTGTTAAGAGTCAAATTCTCATTTAAATCTAAAAAAGTAAGGTCATTTCTAAAATTTTCTAACCAAGTTTTTTAGGTCTACCTCTACCTTTCTTAACATAAGCCAAATATAATACATCTACTTTCCTAACTGGGTCATCGGAAGGCCGCCGTTTTATGTGACCAAATCAACTAAGGCGACTCTCTCTAATCTTATCATCCACTTGAGCTACTCCAACATTTTCACATATATGATCATCAAGATTCTCCAAAAAAATTTGTATGCCATTTCCTTTCCATTATAACCTCTTATTATATGGACTCACGTTATAGTGGCACGAGGTTAGCATCAGAGCATGTTATGAATCTTTTATTCCCTCCTTTGGCCTCCCTTCATTTTTCTTCCCCTACCAAGAAGTATCTTGACTTGGCAGCTTCGTGTTTCTCCTCTAGAACCAGAGGTGATATCAAGTCAAGCTCAAATGAGTTTGGTTCAACTCAAAATAAAAACTTTGATTCCAACTCAACTTAAAACAATTTGATTATGAGTAAACTCGAATTTAATTTTGAGTCGACTCAAATTCATTTTTAATTGTGTGTGTGTGTGTGTGTGTGTGTGTGTGTGTGTGTGTGTGTGTGTGTGTGTGTGTGTGTGTGTGTGTATATATATATATATATAATACTGTATTATGTATATTATGTTATATACATCATATATTTTATAAAAACATTCATTTTGATTCCTATTTTAAATCAACTCATTCTACATTCGAGTGAGTCATGCAAACTCAAAATCAATTTTGAGTTTTGCACGATGCTCGAAATTGAGCCAAGCCATTCAAGTATTTTTGACCAAGGTTGTGAAAATCGGACCGGACATTGAACCAGAAGAAGGAAAGATTCAAATGTTTAATGGTTTGATCGGAGTTGAATCGGATGATGTAATAAATATTAAAATTATTTAAATATTACAACAACAACAACATCATCAAGCCTTTATCCCACTATGTGGGGTTGCGTACATGAATCCTTTTTCTCCATTGTGCCCGGTTAAAAGTTAAATTCTCATTTAAATCTAATAAAGAAAGGTCATTTCTAATTATTTCTAACCAAGTCTTTTTAGGTCTGCATCTATCCTTCTTAACATAAGGCAAATCTAATACATCTACTTTCCTAACTGGGTCATCGGAAGACTGTCGTTTTATGTGATCAAACCATCTAGGGCAACTCTCTCTAAGCTTATCTTCCACTGGAGCTACTCCAACCTTTTCACGTATATTTTTATTTCGTATCCTGTCTCTAAGAGTAAAGCCACTCATCCACCTGAGCATCCTCATCTCTACAACACTTAACTTAATATTATGCTTCTCTTTTAAGGGCCAACATTCTACATCATAAAGCATTGCAGGTCTAACCACCATCTTATAGAATTTTCCATTAAGTTTGAGAGAGGGGGGGGGGGGGGGGGGTTTCTATCACAGAACAAGCCCGATGCATTCCTCCAAAAATTATTTAAATATTACAACAACAACAACAATAACAAGCCTTTGTCCCACTACGTGGGGTCGGCAACATGAATCCTTTTTCTCCATTGTGTTCGGTTCAAAGTCAAATTCTCGTTTAAATCTAATAGAGAAAGATCATTTCTAATATTTTCTAACCAAGTCTTTTTAGGTCTACCTCTACCTTTCTTAACATAAGTCAAATCTAATACCTCTACTTTCCTAACTGGGTCATCGGAAGGCCGCCGTTTTATGTGACCAAACCATCTAAGGCGACTCTCTCTAATCTTATCCTCCACTGGAGCTACTCCAACCTTTTCACGTATATGCTCATTTCGTATCCTGTCTCTAAGAGTAAATCCACTCATCCACCTAAGCATCCTCATCTCCGCAACACATAACTTAGTATTATGCTTCTCTTTTAATGGCCAACATTCTGCACCATAAAGCATTGCAGGTCTCACCACCATCTTATAGAAATTTCCCTTAAGTTTAAGGGGGACTTTTCTATCACACAACAAGCCCGATGCATTCCTCCACTTCAACCATCCAACTTGAATTCTACTGATAACATCCCCATCTATTTCACCATCACTCTGAACAATAGATCCAAGATATCTAAAACGTGTACTCTTATTAATGACTTGATCGCCCAAAGTCACAATCCCCTCACTAGGTCTATTACTGCTAAAATTACACTCCATATATTCAGTTTTAGATCTACTCAAGCGAAAACCTTTAGACTCTAAGGTTAATCTCCAGACTTCAAGTTTACCTTCAACTCCCTCTTTAGTCTTGTCAACAAGAAGAATATCATCAGCAAAAAGCATACACCAGGGTACATCCTCTTGTAAATGTCTAGTGAGAACATCCATGACTAACGCGAAAAGATATGGGCTTAAAGCTGATCCTTGATGTAATCCAACCGAAATAGGGAAATATTTGGTCAAACCACCTTGTGTTTGAACACAAGTAGTAGCTCCTTCATACATATCTTTAATGATTTGAATATGAGCATTATTAACTCCTTTCTTTTCAAGAACTCTCCATAGCACTTCTCTTGGAACTTTATCATATGCTTTCTCTAAATCAATAAATATCATATGTAGATCCTCCTTATTCTCCCTATATTTCTCCATCAAACCTCTCAATAAATGTATGGCTTCCATAGTAGACCTACCAGGCATGAATCCAAATTGATTTTGAGAAACATTAGTATCACGCCGCAGCCTACGCTCCATAACTCGCTCACATAGTTTTAAAGTGTGACACATTAACTTAATTCCTCTATAATTCGCACAATCTTGTGCATCACCTTTATTCTTATAAATAGGAATCAATACACTCATTCTCCACGCATCTGGCATCTTTTTAGTCTTCAAAATATTATTAAAAAGTTTAGTTAGCCAAGAAATTCCTTCATCTCCTAAGCATTTCCACATCTCTATTGGGATATCATCAGGTCCAACAGCTTTTCCACACTTCATTTTCTTTAAAGCCTCTCTAACTTCGGTTTTACTAATACGCCGATAAAAACAGAAATCTTTATTTTCATTTAGGATGCTAAGGTCACTAAAGTCAATTGTATTCCTACAATCTTCATTAAAAAGTTTATCAAAATATCTCATCCACCTTTGTTGAATATCATCTTCTAAGAAAAGTACTTTTTGATCTTCATCCTTAATACACTTCACTTGAATTAAATCCTTACTACTCCTATCTCTTTGTTTGGCTAGCTTATACATATATCTTTCTCCCTCCTTAGTATCTAATCTATTATATAAATCATTAAAAGCTAAGATCTTTGCATCACATATTGCTTTCTTAGAATCCTTACATGCCTCTTTATATCTTTCCCAATTATCAGAATTTTTACATCTAAACCAATTTTTATAACAAATCTTCTTATTTTTTATCTTTTCTTGCACAATTGGATTCCACCACCAGCTATTTTTACTATTAGGGGCTTTTCCCTTTGATACTCTAAACACATCTTTAGCAATATTTTTAATATCACTAGCCAATTTTTCCCACATAACATTAGCATCCTCATGCACAAATAAAATCTTAGAATCTAAAATCTTACTCTCAAAAATATTTTTATTACTATTCTTTAAATGCCCCCATCTAATCCTAGAAAATCGCTTTACTTTATTTTTTATTTTCTGTCCTTTCATCTTAAAGTCTAAAACTAATAAGCGATGTTGGGTACATAAACTTTCACTCGGAATAACTTTACAATCTTTGCAATCTAAACGATCTACTTTTCTTATAAGAAAATAATCAATCTGAGTTTTACTATAACCATTCTTATAAGTGATGAGATGCTCATCTCTTTTCTTAAATAAGGTATTAGCAATTAAAAAATCATAAGCTAAAGAAAAATCTAGTATGGTCTTACCACCTTCATTAGTCATTCCAAACCCATATCCACCATGAATGCTTTTAAAATCATTTACCTCTCTACCAACATGTCCATTTAAATCTCCTCCAATAAAAATTTTTTCTTTGAGAGGTATCTTTTGAATTAATTCTTCTAAATCTTCCCAAAATTTTAATTTTGAACACATATCCAAACCTACTTGAGGAGCATAAGCACTTATAATATTAATAATCTTAGCATCAACAACAATCTTTAAAGCCATAATTCTATCTCCAATTCTATTAATATTTATAACATTATCCTTCAAACTCTTATCTATAATCACGCCTACACCATTTCTAGTACGACTCTTACCTGAATACCAAACTTTAAATCCTAAACTATCAATCTCCTTAGCCTTCTCTCCAACCCATTTAGTTTCCTGAATGCACAAAATATTTATCTTCCTATGAATCATAATATCTATTAATTTCATTAATCTTCCTGTAAGGGAACCTATATTCCAAGTTCCTATCCTAAAATTATTTAAATATTATTTAAATAAAATAATAATGGCATAATAATCATGCAATAATATAAACTTGCGACTAAAAAAATCATACATAAATAATAGTTTCTATAATTTTAAATTAAAACACATTCAATTTTTAAATTTATTCACATTTAACATAAATTTAATTCACATATAAATTTAATATAAATTACTATTAATTTATATTATATGCTTAGATATAATTTGCATCTATAGGTTATATACCAAATTTATATTATAAATTTACATTTATAAACTATTTATGTTAAATAATTATCATTAATAAATAGATAAAAATTACATTTTTATAGTGTATAAAAAAATAAATAAATCAAAAAAATTATGCTTCATTGGTGTTTTGGGGTAAATAATTATTATAAGAATTTCATACTTATTAAAAAAATTAGGTTTTTTAATTTAAATTAATTCATTAAGTTGCAAATATTATTTAATATTTAAACCTTAATGTAATAAATTAATTTATTTAACTATTTTTATAATTCGACAAAAGAACCGGCCGGTTCAAAGGAACCGGGATCGATTGACCTGTTCGTCGGTTTAGTCCGGTTTGATGCATAAGTGATTTTCAGGCTGGACCGGACCGGCCTTATGACCGGTTCAATAAGACCCGCCGATTCAGTCCGATTTTTAAAATCTTGTTTCTAACATCCCTATCTAGAACATCCATCTTTGTCATGTATGACCCATCGACTAAATAATTAAAAAAAAATATTATATGACCCATTGACTACCTAACAAAAAATCAATGTTATAGAAGTGTCGCTACACCAACATGGTTATAGATCATGTCATTGCCCAAAATGACTATCAAAAGATCCATAAGAATAAAATCACCCTGTGATATCATATATAATAAGAATTTTAGAAATAATGATCCAATATTTAATAAATGAGACAACAATCCGCAATAGTCAAAATTTGACTAGATTCCTCTTTTTTCCCTTATCGAAGTGATGCCACTTCAATACTAGAATTGGCCTTTTTTATCACGTTTTCCTTTCAGCTTTTCTTGCAATAACCTATAATCAAATTTCTAAGATCCAAATTTCTTGTAATAGATGATCAATCAGATTGAACTATCCCAAACTCAGTTTGCTTGGCCTGCAAATTATTGAGTCAAGCCAAAATCAATCTTGAACCTGAGTCTCGCTCAAGCTAAATCCCTAAGCCCAAAACTGAAATGGATTGAGCTTGAGTTTCAGCAAGCTTGGTTATATTTCAACCCAACCCACATGCTACTTAATGGTGCTATCTAATGAATTGCCTCTTGATCAAAGACTAGATAATAATTTGTAATATTTAATAAAAAATTTAGGGGATTTCTTGTTATTATCATATATGTATAATTCAATCTATGATAAATTTGTATAGAAAAAAGTTTTTAATGGCATGATACTCTTAGGTTACATACTGGTTATTATTTCATGTGTGTAGCATTTTAAGAATTCATTTCTTGCTATGAAAAATTGGTCAAGTTAGAGCTCAAATTAAGGTGCAATATCAAAATTGAGTCGAGCTTAAGTTCAACATATTTGAGCCCAAGTTGTGCTCAAACAAAAAAAAAAGAAGAGAAAAGGACCAAAATGATCCCTTTACTCTTTATGAAAGATCAAAATAATTCACAACTATATAAAAGAACCATTTTGATCCCTCAATTTCTTAAAGAGGAATCAAAATAATCCTACCATGAGATTATTTTAATTCTTTTTTAGGGACTTGAAGGACTAAAATATATAATTGAGGATCATTTTGATCCTTTATAAATAGTCAAAAGACCATTTTGGCCATTTTCTCAACAAAAAATTGGGCCTATAAAAATTTTAAACCAAGCTCGAGCCTTCACAAAGTCCGATTTGCTTGGATCGATTCACGAGCCAACATAAACCTTTCTTTTTTGACTTTGATCTAGATTCTCACCTTCTTCCTCACTCGCTTTCTCCATGCTTCTCCTTGTCCTCACAAGTAAGTTGCATGGTTGGTCTTACACGTTGTACCTTCTTTCTCAACCCATTTGATAGATTAAAAGATTTCATCTTTGTTATAAAAATAGAGTCCTTTCCAAACATCAACGTAGTAGCAATATGCTCATCAGAGGATGATGGAAAGCATAGCAAGATAAAAGCATTATCTTTCTCTTCAATATTCCCATCCAAATTTGCAAAACCTGACAAAAACCTATTGTGGGAAAACAAATGTTCTAGTAGTTATGTGCCCTCGTTCATGAGAAATACAAACAATTGTTGCTTCAAATTAAAACAGATACTAACTTTATAATGTAGAGGGGCTTCAACTTTTCTTACATATCCTATATAGTACTCTAATCTATTACGCTGTGAAAAAAGTTCGTCTCCCAAACTATGGACAGCCGAATTAAGCAATTTTTTATCCATGTATTCTTTCTCAAGAGCTTATACCAATTAGGGAATCCTTCTTTTCAATGCCATACGTAAACCTAAGGCAAAGATACTTTGATTTTCATTTTCTCAATATTGAAATCATTTTTTCCATTGAACTTCTCAAACTCATATTTAGTAGTGCTGGAAGAAGGCTTTGATTCATTGAATGACACCAATTCCGAAGAATTAATGTCGCAAATCTTATACCAATTTGTTGTAGCAAAAGGGGCAAAATCGCCTCTTTTTGAGAACATTAAAAAGAGCAATGGAATTACCCAAAGAGACACAAAACTAGCACTACACATAAATAAAATAGAGAGCACTAAAACAATAACACACAAAAGAATATTAGGATTTATGTTGTTAAGTCAAAATAACCTAAATTCACAGTGTGAGTTGGCACAAAAAGTCTATTACCAAACTATGGAGTACAAACTAAGAGAAATAAAAAATAATAGAAAATCCTTTTTTGCAAAAATTAAATAAGTATTGGAGAAAATCTCACTAAATATGGAGTAATATTTCTCACAAGAAAGCCAAAGAATAAAGAAGAAGAAATATTCTCTTACCAGATTTCCAAGCACAAAAGCAAATGATCTCCTTCCTTAAACGATCACTATCACAATTTCTATTGGGAAGTACAAGTAAAGCCAGAAACTCTATATATTACAACTTAGAGAGAGAAATGAATTGTCAAAACAACTAGCCACTATTTATTAGTTTTGAGAAGAGGAAGCACAAGGTCCCTGAATCACCAAAGTAAGGTTTAATGCTCGAAGGAAATAAGATTAGGCTTTAATTTGCAATTACCAAAATAACTCTCTAGTTTTGATATAAGCCCTACAATATCAAATATTTAATAATACGAAAATAAGAAAATGAGAAATCTAAAGATATTAATGAAAGTTAAATATTCTCTTTTGGTTTGAAATATTTTCTCAATTTTTAAGACCAACTTGACTTTATTTTAATTTACACTTAAATATCCAAGACATATCTAATAAATGGAATTCAAACTTTATCCCGATGTATTAATATGGCAAATTTTAATTTACATATGTTTAGATATTAGTATTTTTTAGCATATGCATGTTTTTGACGGTCAAACAGTAAAAGTTTAATGAACTAAAACAAATGCATCTATTCCATTTTCCAAACTAATATTTAACCGAGCTATTGGGTACTTCAAAAATAATCAATTCAAGTTGAGACTTAAGAGACTATCAATAACCCACCTGCAAATCTCAGATTTTGGCCTTGATTTCCCATTCAAAGCAAAGTGATTTCCAAATTGGATCTCCTTAAACATGCCGGGATAATGCTTCTCAATCCAATCAATTGTGTTAGCTTTGATCACATTTTGCCGAGATCTGCTAGGAGCAATAAGATCTAGTTAGAATGTGACAAACATGAAAACATTCACTTCCATGATGGAGAATATTTAAATGGCACATTAAAAGGTGGCTTACGTAACAACTGATAGATCACAAAATGTTGAAAGATTTCGAAGAACGGCTTGAGAGCCAGGGATGGGATCAATTCCTATTCTGAAGGAGAGAGAATTATAAAATTCATGGACTCGCATATCAGCTGCCAAATATTGTTACAATATACATGAACAGGGCATCAATAAAAAGTAACAAAATTCCATGAAATAAAAAATGATAGAATTTTGGATGATTTGAACATATAACGAATAGTAATACCTTCTGCTCGAGAACAATTCCAAATCTGTTTATTATGGAACGAAAACAGAAATAAGATGAGGAAATAGGTCAAATAAAAAAAAATCCCTCCAAAACTATAGTAAGGAAAATGCTTCATATGACAAACAGAAAAAAGAAAAAAAAGACAATCTTTGAGTTAAGGGAGATTAGGAGAATACCCTATAGAACTCGTATACATAATATTCTGAGACTTCATGATCTAAACCATAGTGATCTGTAATAAACTTATTCAATGCAGAGAGAAAGCTTCCGAGGACTGACAATTAGGAAAATATAAGAATTGTAAGAAAAAGTAGACAACTATTGATTTGATAGTTTAGTTTAAAAGACATTTCACTCATATGAAAACTCAATGAAATAAAAATAGTAATTAAAATTTCTTTTCGATTAATAATTCACTAAAACAATTTAGCAGGGAATACTGTCCAATACAATGAGCAACCAAGTTTAAGACATGCAAAAATCCTTAAAGAAAGGTAGAAGAAAATGAAACAGACGCTAAAAAATCTTTACGCTCTTAGTGCTTTGCTCGTAACCCATGAACCCAATAATGTCACCACTAGTGGGAATTTAAACTAGCAAAGCAAAGTCTCTTCAAAGAATAAACCCCTAATCAGGATACAAATAGATCAAAAGGCCAATACAATTCACTATGCTCCCTTAAATAAAAAAAAAGGAGGAAGAATGTTTAGCTTTCACCTTGAAAATCCATTTTGTTAACACCGATGGAAAAAAAAAAGACACAAAATCACTAGATAACGGAGAAAACATAAGACTATAGAAAGTGCCAAAAATAATAAGAAGACTTCATAGCTTGGTAGAAATATCAAAAGATGAAATGTCATTATGTCAGTTTAGATGATAAATCTTGAAAGCAAAAATAACATGTGACTAAGGTCAGCCTTATTTATCATGTTATAAATCTCCATGAAGAAATAAACTTGGGAGGAGAATAAATCTGTTACAATGTCCTCAAAGTTTAGGTTAGCAAAATAAGAAACCTGCAATGGAAACTTACACAGCCCCAGGGCATTACAAGCATACCAAAGTTAACTAATCCAGAAGCCTATATGATATATGGCCCCTCCTGGCATTTGCTCTTGCGAGAGACTTCTTGAGCAGGAAAAAAAAAAATCTAATGGATCATGTATTCGGATTTAGATGCACAAGTGTGATTTCAGTTTTGCATTACACCGGGAAATCACAAAAAAAACAAGGCCCAAAAACTCATTCAGGGATCCATAGCAGTCTGCGTTGTCAAAATATTTAAACACAGCTTTTACAAATCAATCATTAAATTTCAAAAATAATGAAGAGGTTATGAACATTTTCTAAATGAAGCAAACAATTTTTAAAAAACGAGAATAATTAAACATAATGAGTTATATGTACTTGCCCGTCCATGTTAATATCTACATTCAATGTGAACATTTCATTTCATTATATCTATGAAATAAAATACAGTAATCTGTTTATTCTCTGACAAATGGTGCTTCATAAGTGCTTATATCAATGAAATTAAAAGCTACATCAAGAAGTTAAGTACATTCACGGAAGTAGAAAGCCTGATACATCTAATAATTCTCTAGCCGAACTTTGGGAAGAAAATATATGATGCTCATAAGATTGTGGAAACAATTTGATAATACACTAGAAGCAATCAGAGGCAAGAAAAAAGATGGATCTAGTCCCTTTGTTCCTGAGGCATGAAGGATCAGCACATTGCCTATAGTTCAAGCTTAATACAAAATTTCCTAAGATAATAAACAAGAACTTACAAGATTGCCAAGTAGTTCTGAAATTCAATCTAATCTCTCTCTTTGTTGACAAAAAAAATCATAGATTCCCATTTTCAGGGAAAGGAAACTCCGACCAACATATTTTAAAAAATGTACAATAGCCAAGAGACTGCATGTTAAATGCAATATCTTCATTATTTAACACCATGAAGTCATTAAAAGGTACAAGAAATAATAAGGATGGTACACCGAATACGCATCTCCATTATAAGGGCAACTTGGAGCAGTTAAAGGCATATGATTAATGGATAAGTGGGTATCATGGATGCCTATAATCATGATTTAGCCAAGAACAAAATGTTTCACCAAATAATTTCAAGCAAATAGCATAGAGCTGTCTTTTTTTTTTATAAATTTATACTTCCTCAGATCACATGGTATTCCATATAATAACAATTGTCTCCAATAGGAGGACCTTTTGAGGAAAAAAAAAACTAGTGTTCCATCATTCATTAAGTAAACCTAATGTCTTCAATATCTAAAAAGAATCAATTATAGTTGGAAGATTGATAGAAGTAAAAGACCTACATTAATCTGGACACAGCCTAAGTTCTTATCCATACTATTTAGGTCATCAGAAACCTCGATGAACAACAAATAACAGAATTGACACAGATCGATAAAGGGTTTGTAGAGAGATACCCTCATCAACATCGACAGCAACAACCATTTTCTCATATTTCTGTCGACTAGGTATGCCAGGAGGCTCCCCAAACCCCTTCAGTAAATTCACACCAACTTCATCCTCAAGATGTACCCTAGAACCATGAAAAAACTGGCTCGGCGGAGCAACGGCATGTGCTATAGCACTTCCATCATCTATTCTTCTGGGAAGACCATTTTGATTCAAGGACCTTCTCAATCTAGAAGGATTACCAGAACTAGGAGCAGAAGAGCGACTTTCAACGAAATTAATATTCTGAACCTTACCACGGCCATCCTGCCTTATTAAACCATAAGGGTAGCTGGAAACGGCGGAGAGGTTAATCTTGCTAAAAGCCATAAAGCCTCGAAGATTGGAGATCAATCCGAAGGCTTCCCTTTTAATCATAATCATGTGAACATTCAAGCAATGTAAATCAAATACCTAAAACAATACAAGTTTTTCGCAAAAGTGAAAACAAAGAAAAATTCCTCTTTGATTCGACCAGCATTAAAAAAAAACAGTCGAAACTATAAAAATTTAACAAAAACTTAAAAAGATTCCCTTTAATCAATCTTTTCGATTGATATCAGATCAAATAAACAGAAATAAGGCAAAAACCCTCATTTTTTGCTTAAGAAACTGTTAAAGTATAGTACGACAGCAACTGCAGGAAGCAGAACACAGGGAAAACGAGATCGTACCAATGGGGAAACCGACACAAAATTCGTCATTCGTGCAAGGGAAAGCATCTCTGTGTATAGGTCGAGAAGAAAGAGAAAAAAGAACAGAGATTTTAATTCTGAGAAAAAAAAAATAATAGACAGAGCAGTTTAATTTATCACGTGCCTGAATCTGGATGAATGTTGGGTCCTATTTTTATGAGTATGCTAAAAATACTGTTATTATTTATCATTGTATTTTTATTATGCACACTCATAAAAATTTGATGGTTCTTCAATCCGAACTCTGCACATAATAATCTCTTCTAATTTAGGCCTCACGTGGTTGCACAAAGTTTGTTTAAAAGAGACTGTTTAGAAAATACAGTTTTTAAAAAAATATTGTTTAAATAAATTGGTATTTGTTTGATTAGATTGTTTTTTGTATGTTTATATAAATTTAAAAATAGATATAAATTATTTGGTTGTGATATCAGCTTTATCGTTTTAGTCATAAATTAAAAGAATCAATTTTTCTTATATCAAAATTAAGTATATATTATTTATTTTTAAAAATTATTAAAAAAAATTAGCAACTATAGAAAACTTTTAAAAACTCTAATTTAAAATATCATATCTTCTTACATAATACTTACTACAAATAGTTTAAAATTAATTTTATTACGTATTGATTAAAAATAATTTTTTATACTTATTGCGTCCTGGAACATTTGCGACAATATAGAGATATAGAGTTTAACATCCATGCTTTATACGAAGATCCATCATACATATAGATAAGAGAGAGGGGTGCAAGTGTTATAAGAGACACTAAGATTTTTAGGCGAAAAAATTTTAAAAGGAGAAAAATCATAGGGCCTAGCCCAGTTAAAATGATTATACTAGAATTTATTGTTGATTACAAATTAGGCCCTTTAGTGAGGGGAAGGCCTTCGCTCGATGTAGCAAATATACATTGTGACAGCTTAAACTCTTAATTATCGAGATATTACCCGCTTTGACCAGAGGGCCTCACGGTTTTGTCTTGTTGGTGTAACTTCCCAGGAGGTCACCCATCCCAGAATTTCTCCATGATGAGCACGCTTAACTACGAAGTTTCTTAGTGAAATTCCAACTAGTACATCAAAAGGCACCTCGATGTTTAAGAGTTTAGCTTCTTTTTTACTAAGGGGTTTCACAATCTCCCTCACTTAAGTAACTGACGTCCTCGTTAGCATCTTTATCCAGAATCATCCACCAGCAGATAAGATTCTAGAGGTGGCACCTACAAGTTCAAGTGGTGACTCCCACAACATAGCACTTTGTCCCATACAGGGTTCAAGAGGTGGCTCCCATGGCGTAGCACTTTGTCTTGTATAACATTTAGTTCTCATCTTCTGGCTGGTGTAATGCTCTGATACCATTTCTAACAACTCAAACTCTTAATTATTGAGATATTGTCCATTTTAACCTAAGGGTCTCACAATTTTGTCTTGTTGGTGTAACTTCCCAGGAGGTCGCCCATTCCAGGATTTCTCTGAGATGAGCACGCTTAACTATGGAGTTTCTTAATGACATTTTAACTACTACACGAAAAGGCGCATTTATGTTTAAGAGTTAAGAGTTTAGCTTCTTTTTACTTAAGGAGTTTCACATACATGATATAGAGCACCTTACATGTTGTGAGCTGGAAGAATCAAGTGATATGAGAGTTATTCTCAAGAGAGTGTTGGCTTGTTCGTTTGGTCGGTAGGAACATAGTCGATCGACGGTGGTCGGACGGACCTTAGTCAGGCGATGGTGGTTGGAGGGATAGTAATCGGCAAGGGATGGAGGTTAGATGGACTATATTTCACAGGAGACAGAGGTCAGAGGGGCCCTAATCGACGAGTGACAGAGGTCGGAAGGATCGTAGTCGGCATGCAATTGAGGTCGGAGGGATCGTAGTTAATGGGTGAATGGGATCAGAGGGGCCATAGTCAGTGGGCGACCGATGTCAAAGGGATCGTAGTCAGCAGGCGAAGGAGGTTCAAGGGACCGTAGTCCGCAGGCGACAAAGGTTGAGAGGACCGTAGTCCGTGGATAATGGAGGTCGGAGGGATAATAATTGGCGGGCAACGAAAGTCAGGGGGATCGTAGTCGGCTGACGACGGTGGTCAGGGGGACGTAGTTGACGGGCAATAGTGGTCAGGGGGACTAAAGTCTGCAGGTGATGGTGGTTTGAGGAAACATAGTTGATGGGCTATAGTGGCCGAAGTAAACCGCAATCGGTCGACAACAATGGTCTTAGAGACAATAGTCGACAGACAACAGTGGTCGGAGGGACCATAGTCGGTGGGAGACAGAGGTCGGGGGAACCATAGTCGGCGGGCGATGAAGGTTCAAGGGACCAGTTAGCAGTTGACTAACGTAGAAGGTATCGTAGTCAACAGGTAACTGGGGCGGTGGAGTAACTTGAAGAATTATGAATATGATTTAGGGCTCTATCAATCCCTAAACAATGCTTAGATTTTTTTATATATAAAAATTATAAAAATCACACTTAATATACGCCAGTATACATGCCGAATCAAGTAATATAATGATAGAATAAAGTATCGATCTCACGGGAAAGAATATTTACTTGCAAATACTAGTACTATCTATTACAATTACAACAATTACAACAATTATCATACTCAATAAAAATAAAGATTGGTGGAGATTCAATCACTTTTATAAAAATTAATATCAAAATAATTGATACACTTATATAAATAAAATATTTTGGATTGATGAAATATAAATTAATATTTTTCAAATGATTCTCTTTTTAATGTGATGTTATTCATAGCATATGCATCATCGATCGCTAAGTCAAGTGTGAAGAGACAAAGGAAGGGCTTAACTCGTTCCACTCTCAATATCACTCTAAACTCCCATAATCTGTCATCCTATGAAAAGTTTAGAAGAGTAAGTAAATCATGTACTATTAATTACCCCCTCATGATAATCCATCTCTATAAATTTGATAGATAACAAGCACTGTCTATGCTTGCATTATACTAATCCAACATACCTGATTGTGCCTCCTTTCTTAATCGTAGGTTCTACATTATATCTGATATTAACTACACATATGGTCACTATATATATTAAATGAAGACCTCGTATATTGAAAATATCATATCATCACTTTAAAGACTAAGAGAAATCATTAGTACTCTATATTTAATTTACATCATCAATCTAAAACAAGATAATTTAGCTAGACATGAAAAATAAATGAAGCAAACTCATTTCCATTAATTACATAAAAAAGAAAGGAAGTACAGAAGAAAAGATATCATCGGATGGTTTAACAATCTTCACTACACTCCTCCTTGAACTTACAGAATTGCTTCTACAAATACTGACCAAACATTCTAATGAAGTGGATCTAGTGTTCCCTGAATTTCCTTTAGTTGTCACTCCTAAGAAAATTTCAGAGAGACACTCTGAAGTCCGACTTTTACTAAGTGAATGAACTCTCTTACAAACATTACAAATGTACTATTTATAGAAAACACAAAAAATGAATTTTAGCATCACGGTGCTCGAGACGCTTGCATTACGGTGCCCATAAAATGAACTAATGCCACATTGCTGAAGGGTTTCCTTTGCTGCGGTGCTTGCTAACATGGACCCGTTGTTTAATGAATCGATGTGTCGCTTTGCTGGCAGAACTTATCTTGAATGTACAACTGTAGCGCTGCGGTGCTACTGATGATTAAGAACTGTGGCATCCACATGGCACTACTTGGCTTGGCGGCACTAACTTTTGGCACCGCAGCATTGTACAGACAGAGACTGGGCTTTACAGTGCTGACCCATTCGGCGCTGCGGCACTGTCTAGATAGAGACTAGGCTTTGCGGCGCAGACTCCTCAAATGCTACGGGGCTGTCCAGACAGAGACTGGGTGCTGCCATGTCCATATTTTAGCGCTCCGGTGGTGTCAATGATGGCGATGCAATGGTATTGTGTCTGACACCACGGCGCTGTACCAGCACTTAAAATTTTTTCCATTTCATGTATTTTTCTGCACAAATACAACTAAAATAACACATTTTTACTGATAAATTAACACATAAAATATAATATTATTTACACTTATCAGCGGGCGACGGTGGTCAGAGTGGACCATAGTCGGCGAGCGACTATGGTCAGAGGGACTGTAGTCAGCAGGAGACGGTGGTTGGAGGGATTATCATCGGCGGGCAATAATTATTGGAGTGGTGTGCTGATGGCAACCAGGCGAAGGTCCGGTGGCCATCGAAGGTCGGGCGGATGTCCGACGGTGACCAGCGGATATGCGGTGGTCTGGTGATAGTCGGCAGTCAGGCGAAGGTCCGGCGGTTTTCGACGATCGGCGGCCGGGTGGAGGTCTGGCGAACGTAGTCGACCGAGTGGAGATCCGGTGGTGGTCGGCGGACGGGAGGTGGTCTGGGGTAGGTTGGCGGGCGGGAGGTGGCCCGGGGCTGGTCAGTGGATGATCCGTGATCCGGCGACAATTGGCAGACAGGCGGTGGTCCTATCCACAATTTAAAAAGAATCTTTGAAATTGCATCACTAAAAAATTTATTCAATAAATACATAGTGATTCTTAATGCATACATCCTCAAAAATGAGGATAAAGAAGAGTAAATTAACAAGCCCAAACATACAAAAGCATTAGGCTTATCAAGCCTTACATTTTTTTTACAATCATTTGGATAGTGTCCATGCTTGTGATAGAAATGACATCTCTCATCATTTTGTTCCTTTTAAAATTGGATAGATGACACATTAGCCTCTAGGTGTCATTTATTGTCCTTTTCATTCTTTTTTTAATATATATTTTCATTTTAGATTTAAGCTAATCCATGAAATTAATTGAGTAAATTCCTAATTTCTTAAGTCTTGCTTCTTCCTCTTAAATAAGCATAATAGTTGATTAGGTCACAATTTATTTTCTTTATATTGTTATAGTGTGTATTCAATGGCTTGCGAAAATGGAATTGGGTCCTCATCAATTCCTTAGTCAAATTTTGACACTTGTAGATTAACCACATAATCATTTGAAACAGCAGATCTTCTTGCTCTTTGGGTTCATCTTACTGCTAATATTGTTCATTAATCATAGGTTCATTGGCAATAATTACATCATGGGATGTTTGATCATTCATTTGTTCTTGATGTAAGTTGTCAAACTATTCAATAACTATAGAGATAACAGCAATAGAAGAAGTAATAAATAAAGAAATCACCACCCTAACTTCTTGAATTTTCACTTTATGTGGTTCTAAACCCTAAACTAATTTCACTATTTTTAATAAACTTAGCATTTTCAATTTAAATAATTCTTGTACTATAGCTAGGACAAGAAACTCTATATCCTTTAGATTTTTCTGAATAATCAATGAAGAATTCACATGTTGTTCATGAGTCTAATTTCTTTTGTAATGGAATCCCTAAAAATCTGTTGGGCACCCCGGACATGTAGGTGCATTAAATTAGATTTTCTTCCAATCCGCAATTCAAAAGGAGCCTTTAGAACCTCATTACTAAGAACTTTATTTAATAAAAATATAGCGATTCTTAAAGCATGCATCCACAATAATAAAGATAATGAAGAGTAAATTAATCCACAATAATAAAGATAAAGAAGAATAAATTAATAAGCCCAAGCATACAAAAGCATTAGGCTTACCAAGCCTTATATTGTTTTGACAATCTTTTTGATAGTGTCCATGCTTGTGATAGAAATGATATCTATCATCATTTTGTTCTTTTAATTCGTAATTTCTTAAGCCTTGTTTCTTCTTAAATAAGCATAATATATGATTAGGTCACATTCTATTTGTTGTTTATATTGTTGTAGTTTATTTGATATGAACCATACTCAAGAGACAAGGAGTTTATAATAATTTGCACAAGAAAGATCTCACTCACATTGTTTTCTCATAGAACTTAATCTTAATACAATATTTGTCATTTCGGTGATCTGTCATTCATTGCACGAGAACCATCAAACGTAATGGTTGTTAATATACTTGATATATCATAAAAAATTTATCTTGATCAAGCACGGATCTCGAGGCAGAATCAAGTTGGAAACTTCAAGATTTAAATCGGAGACCATCTGAACTCCGATTTCAGCAAACTTACAGACGAACTGAACATCTCAGAAATATGAACCCAACGACATCAAATTCGACCCAATCCGAGCTCAAATGGGTCTAAATCAAAGACCCGAAGCACATTTGGAAGGTTTAAACCATAATTTTGATTACCAAACGGTCTCCAAACGTGACATGCTTATAGTCGAATCGAGCGACTCGACGAGATGAATCCAACGAGCTCAAGATCGTCGAATTCTGACATCATTAAGACATTCAAATGTCCAGTCAACGGCCTATGATCAAGGGGATCGATATCGACCGTCCACTTAAACCACTCCCAATTTACCCATAATCTTCCTTTTATTTACTGACCATGCCACTCTTAGAAAACTATAAATAGACCCCTCATTTCTCATGGATCGAAGGGAGGAGAAAGGGGGCCAAGGAAGAAGAGAAGGAAGGGAAGGAAGAGTTCTCCTGCCACCAAACACTTCCTCGACCACCTCTCGGCCACCGACAGACGCCGAAATTCTGCCCATCGTCGGATTTCTACCCGACTCAGGACTTCCGCCCGTTGCCGGACTTCTACACGGCTACCAACTGACGTCGGACTTCTGCCTGACCACCAACTGACGTCGAACTTCTACCCGACCGACAATTGACGCCAGACTTCTACCCGACTACCAAATGATGTCAGACTTCTAACCGACAGCCAACTAATGATGGTTTTTTTGCTCGGCCACCAACTAAAGCTGGACTTTCGCATTGCCTCCAATTGATGTCGGACCTCCATCGCCCTCCGATAATGGTCTTCCTGACCACTTTCGTCCGTAGACTACTGTCCTTCCGACATGGTCTTTTCGACCTCCGTCGCCCACTAACTATGGTCCTTTCTACCTCTGTCGCCAGACAACAGTCCTTCCGACCACCGTCATCTGAATATAGTGTTTTCGACTACTGTCGCTCGTCGACTGTGGTCCTACCGATCAAATGAACTCGTCAATAGTGATTCTTTCAAGTCCCATCATGTAATGTATTTTATATGATGTATTTATCAAGCCAAGGCCTTCCCCAAAGGAAGGGCCTCATTTGTAATCGACTGTAAATAATAGTGGATTCATTCAAACTGGGCTAGGCCCTGTGGTTTTTTCCCTTTTCAGAGTTTTCCATGTAAAAATTTTGGTATCTCTTACTAATGCTGCACACTCTCTCTTATCTGATTGCGTCCTGGATCTTCGT
Source organism: Dendrobium chrysotoxum (assembly GCA_019925795.1). Taxonomy (NCBI): domain Eukaryota; kingdom Viridiplantae; phylum Streptophyta; class Magnoliopsida; order Asparagales; family Orchidaceae; genus Dendrobium; species Dendrobium chrysotoxum. The sequence continues at coordinate 14,604,780 of CM034312.1, read as the reverse complement.
GCAAAGCTAAGACGTTAAACTTTATATTTCTCTACCGCCATGAATATTCCATGATGCAACAATACTCATTAATATTCCAATAAGCGAATTATCAACAAACTCATATCGAGATAGATCTTTCACAACTTTCATAATTTCCTTTACATTATTAGCTTTAGGAATTGTTAGCTTAATGGTTTCTGCTTCATTCATCCGCAAAAACAATCAACTAAGGTTTTATTTGGGACGGCTTTCTTACCACTTCTTAAAAGTTTTTTAGTATAAAAATTACTAAAAAACTATTTTAAGATTCATTAATAAAGCCGTCTCAAACGAAACCTAAGTTTGTCTGATCTTTTCGAAGAGTCTTGGAAAATTTTTTGTTCTATTTCAATAACTTTGTTGATTAACTAATTTTGCTTAACATGCACATCAAATTAGATAGTGAAAATAATAATTATTTCAATTAAATGAAATAAATATAAGAAGATAACTATAATGTATATTAAATTTTATGCAAAATAACTTACTAAAATCCTTCACACGATAGTATATACATAAGACGTTATCAGCATATCTCTTAAGTAAGTATTAAATCATAATTAAGTAATTAATCAATGTAAGCCACTTTATAAAATTATTATTTCTAACAATTCAATGCCAACGAGGCAGGCCACAGGGTGCCGCCATCTCTAATTAAATTGAGTAATTATCATTTCCTGCGATGAGATTTTGCTAAATATTATATAACGCTCCAAAATTTCCTGCGGATGAGATCCACTTATTTCTATAACTTATAATTTTAGTAATAGATTCTAAATTCAGACAATTACATACATGCCCCTAGATTATTATATATTTATATATCTAATATTTAAATCTTTGTATTCACTATTATAACATTCAAATATCAGAATAATATTAAAATATATACATGAAAAAATATATTTATTTTTAATAAATTTGATGCATCCCCAAAAAAATAATCTTGATCGGACACGAATCTCAAGGCAAAATCAAGCGGGAAACTTCCAAAATTAAAATTAGGTTTAGGGTTTAGGGTTTAGGGTTTAGGGTTTAGGGTTTAGGGTTTAGGGTCCAAATTCAACCCAATGCGAACCCAACGACACCAAATTCAACCCAATCCGAGCCCAAATGGGTCCAAATCAAGGATTTGAAGCGCTGTTGGAAGGTTCAAACCATAATTTGGATTACCAAACGGCCTTCAAATATGACATGCTTATAGTCGAATCGAGCGTTTTGACGAGACAAATCCAACGAGCCCAAGATCGCCAAAATCCGATATCTCTAAGACCTTCAAATGTCCAGCAAACGGTCCACGATCAAGGGATTCAACATCGACCGTCCATTCAAACCACTCCCTAACTGCCCTTGATCTTCCTCCTATTTACGGGCTATGCCACTCCCATAAATCTATAAATAGAGCCCCCTCTCCTCTTGAAAAGGGACACCTAATCCTAAGGAGAAAAGAGAGAGATCGGAGATCGCCCTTGCCTCCTTGCTCCTCCTCGACCACTGCCGGAGTTCCGTCGGATCACCGCTTGATGCCCTGAACTCCGCCGGACCACCGCCTGACTCCTTGAGCTCCGCCGGACCACTGCCTAACGCCCTGAACTCCTGCGGACCACCGCCTGACGCCCTGAGCTCCGTTGGACCACTACCTGATGCCCTGAGCTCCGCTGGACCACCACCTGACGTCCTCAACTCCGCCGGGCCACCACCTGACGTCGGAGTTCCACCAGACCACCGCCTGACGTCCTCAGCTCCGTCTGACCACCACCTAATGCCCTGAGCTCCGCCGGACCACCATCTAACACCCTGAGCTCCGCCGGACCACCACCTAACGTCCTTAACTCCGTCGGACCACTGCCTAAGGCCCGAAGTTCTACCAAACCACCACCTAGGGCCCAAAGTTCTGCCAGATCACCGGGTGACCCTGAAGTTTCGCCAGTGCGATATCAGACTTTCACATACCCCCGACTTCAACCCTACGGTTGATACTTGTAACCTGATCGCCCTTGAAGGCGAGTCAGCCCCCTATAATCTACTCAAGTTCTAGTGGAATTATTTCAACTGGGCCAGGCCCCGTGGTTTTTCCCTTTTTCTAGGGTTTTTCATGTAAAAATCTTGTGTTCTCTGTATGTGAGCTGGATATTCGTGCAACGCTAAGACGTAAAATTCCATCTCTATCACCACATATATTCTAGCCCGCAACAAAATTAATATTCATAAAATTTTTTATATAATTTAAAAATTAAAGTATTATATAAATAAATATAAATTTTAGAATTTAGATATTTAGATACATAAGAATTAAATAATAGGTATATAAATCATCTAATTTTTATTAATTAAGCTAATTAATAGCGACAACAAGTCTCCTTTTTTTTTGGAGAATTTATGGGGCTAGCGGTTCCAAAAAGAAGAGATGAGTGATGGATTTAGGGAAGCAGAAACAAAAAAGGCAAAGAGACTGAGCAAGAATATTCTTAAGAATAAGCTAATCTGCAGTCTTGAGGCCCCCACCAAAGCCAACCAAGTAAAAGAAGAAAATCTATTAAAAACTCTTTTGTGCCACACGAATTTAAACCAAAATGCCACCTCCAAATCTTTATAGTAGCCTATCAAAAGGATTTAAAAGTAGGACTTTCCAAACCACACTAAGTGGCTATTTGGTATGCGGTTAAGGCCGTATTTAAGGTGGATTTGAGGCGAAATCCAGCCAAACGGCCTAAAATGCAAAACCAAATCTCACAGAAAATGAAAGCCGCCGTAGACGGAAAATTCCGGCTTTTCGTCGTAAATCTCGGATTTCCGAAATTCTCTCGTTCAGCGGATTCAACGGATTTCCGAAATCCTCTGGCTCTATTGGCGTGGGAAGAAAGAAACTCCGCCCAAATCTTTCAACCTCTTTAAATCCTAAATGGAATAGCCAAACAGTCACATAGGATTTATTATGAAGGTTACCAAACAGTTTTTAGGATTTAACCCCCCCAGAATTTCGTTAATCCAAATTAGGAGGATTTACGAAATCCTACTTAAATGAAATCCTATATTCTATCAAACAGCCCCTAAAGAGGATAATCAGCGGCAGAATTCGATATCGAAATATTAGAGATGGCATTATGAAGAGAGCTAGTTAAAGTTACCGGGAAAAGACCCTAAACCACCATCCACCAAAATAGCTCAAAACAGAGAGCTTAACATCAAGTGGAAACAGGTCCGAAGGAGCATAAAACAACTCTGTCAGGAAATCCCAGAGCACCAGAGATCCCACCACAAGGAAGTCCTATTGCTATCAGCTAGATAGCCATCCTAAAGGAAATATTGCTCTTAATCAAACAAGCAATCTTAATCAAATGTCTCCAACATGCAGAAACTCTCCTACCAATAGGCTTCCAAGAGGAAATGTAATTGTTTCTGAACCAACAACTCAAAATAGAGTCAGAAGAAAAATATCTCCAAATTAAAGCCGAGAAATAGGCATGTATGAGAGCAGTGGCGGAGCCAGAAATTTTATTCAGGAGGGGCCTAAATTAAAATAGTTATGTTTGCCGTCTCATTACCGAAGTCAAGAGGAGCTGTAAAATAAAAATTTAGAATGCAAATAACATGGTATTGAGAGCTTAGAAGACATAAATATTTGCCACGGGCGGTCACCGTTTAGGGGCAAAAGAGAAGCGTAAGGGAAAACGAAAGCCTTGCACGAGGTCGTGAGTCGCAAGTTGTGAGAGAGACACAAAGGGGAAAACGAAGCAGACCGTTTGGGTCAATGGCTAAAATTTACATGAGATTCTTTAAAATATTTTCATTTCAGCTAATTTAAGTGAGTTTCAAATTCAATCATTTTAATATAATTTTAGCTAAAATTTAGTCGAGATTTTTTAAAATAAAGTTACAGATAAATGTCAAAGATTTCAATTAAAAATTATGTATTTATTTTTAACAAAATTTTAATAAAAATATTGAAAAAAAGGAAATGCATTGATTTTAAAGGACAACACACTTAAAAATATATGTAAATAAATATATAGAATATAATTATATATGCAAAATTTTACTCTAATAGTACATGTATGCAACAAGAAAACTTTAAAAAAATAATTATTTGTTTGATAAGAAAGCTTCTCTTTCCATTTTGCTTGATGGTGATTGGCTAAACAAATATATAATAGGTTTTTTTTTTAGGAGGGGCCAAGGCCACCATATTAATCTCATTAATTTCATCCACCCCTAACGTGAAAGACTAACAAAAAGAAGACCATTTATTAACAACTAACCAGTTAGAAATGAAAAACCACTACCTCTATTTAAAGTCAAAGTCGAGGTCAAAGTCAAAGAAGTCTTCAAAATTCAAAAATAGTGACGTAGAATTTTCAAAAAAAAAAAAAAAACGTTCGAAAAGAAAACAAGGGGTAGGAGAAAACTTGAATGTTCACGCTAACAACTAACAGCTAACAAAGCAAAAACTAAACTTTGTGTGCTCACACTTTCAAAGAATTCAAATTTTTTCTAAAATATCTCATTCATTTGTCAGTAGCCAAATGGGAAGAGAACTACTTATATTACAGCTGCAGCAACAACATCACAAAGAATAATCTATACCTTGTTTATTTTACACTGTTTCTGTAAATAGAACGGAGATGTTCAATCGATAGAACGTTTATTGACAGGATTGTCACAAAATTTCCAATTCCTTCAGAAATGAAGAAAGAAATCTCATCATACAGTTCCTCACTTTTACAGGAGAACTTATGAATTTTCGCATAGAGAACTGAGAAGAGAACCAAACCTCAGTCATCTGATAATAAAATTCTCTCCAACTGACTTAGAAGGAACTTGTAGGAGATTTACTCGAGCTTCCCTCTCCATTTTCTGCTACAGATCCCACCAATCCCTGCTCAATATCGTCAATCCTAGGGCTACTGCTAGGAGAAACACTCGTCCTCTTCCCCATGCTCAAAATCCTTCTTAAAGACCACAGCTTTGGCGTAGCAGGTGATCTCTTATCCTCCACAGGCGACTTTATTTCCTCAATTTGAGACCTGCTAGATGGCAATGGTGATACCGACGATGAGAACAATCCCTCAGTTGATCGACTAGGGATTGAGATAATTAAATTTCTCTCAGAAGAACCAGATGCGCCCGAGTTTTCTTCCTCCGAAGCCAGTCTCCTCACGCTAACCTGATTCAGATTCCCCCAAAACAGAACATTCGTAGGTATATCAGGCGATTCAGCCGATCGATTTCCATCATCTTCGACGGTCTCAGGGCCGACCGTGCAACGACAAATCGGGCAAGTGGAATGGGATTGGAACCACATATCAATACATTCAAGGTGGAATCCATGGTGGCATTTCGGAAGCAGGCGAACCTCTTCTTCGGCGGCGAGTTCGGAGAGACAAACGGCGCATTCGAGCCCGTCCTTGAAATCACTCGGCTTGTAAAGCGTGATTGGGATTGAGCTGAGAACGGCGGGGTCGAGACCTCGACTGGGGACCGGGGCGTTTCCAGCCGCGAAGATGAAATGGGCACGGCGACGGTTAGGCCTTGATCCCCAATAGTACCTGGCGTAAAAGTAAAGGAGGAAGACAAAGATAACGGTGAGAAAGAGGAACATTGCCGCAACGACAATGGTGAGTGAGTTTATCTTTATATCCATTCTTGAGCCGCGGCCGATGGACGATGATAAACTGTTCTCCGCCATTTTTTAGTAGTAAGGTAAAAAAAAAAGGTATTTTGGAGGTTAGATAGGAAATTGGTGGGGGAATGCAGTTTGCTTGTTAGACGGGGTCTTATAGTAAGAAGATGACGCGAGCGAAGCCCTAAGAATTGCAACGCTTAAATAGCGGGAGAGGGAAGGGAAGGAGAAAGCGAGGAAGGTGAGGAAACTGATAGCGCAGTTGACGAACATGAAGAGATCAAAGTCGAGTTTTTTCTTCTGCGTGTTGGCCAACGTTGGAAGTCTAGGATTTGGAATTTCTGTCTATTAAAATTTTAAAAATAAATATTAAAAAAAAATCAGGGGAAGGAGCTAGTTTTTTTTCTTTTTTAGTTTAAAAAACGATTTTTTTTAAATATTTTGCCAATCTTGTCCAGTTGCTAGGACGACTTGACCGGGTCGTCGTATTTTATGAGTTTTAAAGTTGATTATGACATTAATATTGGGTGCTTGGAAAAAAATTGGATTTGATGTTTATCCCAATTAGGGGTCAGGTCAATAAATCATCCGACCAGCTAATTTGACCCAAAAAATACAGATTCGAATTAACTCGTTTAATAAATAAATCGAATTTGGATTATATTGTTCGACCCCAAGGCAGATTTGTATTAATTTGAGAACTATTTTTTAACCAAAAAGAACTTTTTATTTCTTTTTTTCTTAATTTTTTTACTTATAAATGCAATCTTCTTTTTTATCAAATATTATAAATTTTATAGTCAATAAATTATAAAAAAAATAACTAAAATGAGTTAATGAGTCGAATTGGGTCATTCAAGTTGATAGCATGTAAGGTTTTATTTTTATTGATCTCAATTTCATGTCGACCTCAAATCCAGCCCATCAATCCGGTTTGACACCCGTAATCCCAATTCAATATCTTAATTTTTATTATGCCTATAACATAAAGAAAAAATTGTGAAAAATATATGATATATGACATAAATTATCTTTAAAAAAATTTATATGCTAATATTTTGATATTTTATCATAATTTTTTTAGTAAATATCTTATGAATTTTATTATATTTAAATTATTATATATACTAATGAATCACCTCATGTGAATTAATTAAGGACCGTATTATATGCATTGCTGGAATTAGGAAAAGTTTTTTAAAAAATCTTATATATCTATATATAATAAAAAATTTTAATCTTTAATTATTCTTATAAATTGTAAAAATTTTATCCTTCTAAATTTTGGATAAACATTTTTCACCTCTTCTTACTTAAAATTTCAATCCTATCATTAAAATTTATTATTACTTAATTATCATTTATATAATTTATTTTAATATTTTTTAACTATTTTGCTAAATATCATCACAATTACAAATTAGCAATTTCAGCTTGTCAGCAACCCAAAAAAGTTCAAAATTTTTATTTGATTTACTTTTTTTTTTGGACATTTAGGTCAATTAAGATAAATTCACACACAAAATACATTCGTAAGACTCGAACTTAAGACCTCTTAGTAATCAAAACTCCTAACCAACAGACCAAATTGAATTATATTGTTAGATTTACTTACTGCAATTGAACTGCCCCAATAACATACCATCAAATAAATTGTTGTTACTAAAATGTGAAGGAAACACTCCTAATCCATTAAAAGAGATATTACAATAAATATAAGATGATCGATTCAAAATGAAACCAATGCAACAATTATTATTATTATTACTTTAGAGATGAGCATCAAAGTGTGATAGAAATTAATAGGCTAATGCATTTTAAGGAGTGAAAGCTTTAAATTAGGAGTGTAAGTGAGCCAAGTCAACTTGAACTAGACTCGTTAATGAATTTACGAGTCGAGCTTATCGAGTTAGGAATTTGAGCTTGAGCCTATAGTTGAGCTTATATATCATACAAGATCGAGCTCAAGTTGACTTGACTCATAAGCTCGTCGACTCGCTCGATTAACATAAAATATATTTTAAAATTAATTTTAAATTGATATTATATAATATCTTTTATCTTTTTAAAATTATTTCTATGTACTACAATTATTTTATTTGCATATTAAAAGTAAAAAAATCTTATAACTCTATATTTTCTTACTATAAATCTATCGCATAAAGACCGCATAGATTTTCAATAGTTTATATCTCAATCTGGTCTAACGCACCTCTCTCACTCTCTAAGGGCTCAAACAGGTCTCCTATAAACCCCACCTTATCAAAGAGAAACTTCATTCTAAGTCTTGGGCTTAGGCTTCATTTGGGACGACTTTCTTATTGTTTCTTAAAATAGTTTTTTAAAATAAAAATTAATTTTTTTTTACTAAAAAGCTGTTTTAAGAAGCAGTAAGAAAGTAGTTCCAAACGAAGTCTTAGGCTTCGTTTGGGATGGCTTTCTTCCTGCTTTTTAAAGCAGCTTTTAAGTACAAAAAATTAAAATTTTTTAACTAAAAAGCTGCTTTAAGAAGCAATAAGAAAGCCGTCCCAAACAAAACCTTAATCTACAAATACGTTCAGACTTTACAAGTCTCCGCAAACACTACTCAACTCAGTAGTCACAACACAACTCTAGTTATAACTTCGAAGTTATTTTTTGCCTTCATTACATGATTAAACATTCACGACCATAGAAAGAGTTTAATGTCTTGATTTTATATAAAAATTCATAACTTAGATAAAAAAAAGCTTCAAGTGACACCAAAATTTGTATATGAACAACAAAAATTTTGAGGTCTGACTTAGTTGAAATAATTTATTTTATATATATATATATATATGAGTAACAGGACTAACTCTTCCCCTCAAGTGAAGAAGATGAGATTATAAAGTATAAACCACTAGCTTAACCTCTTGTGGTTGCTATAGAGAATGATGGAGATGGAGAAGCAATGAAGGGTGGTGACAGAGGTCAATAGATGCTAATCAAACAACGATGATTAGACTAGATAGATGTATGATTATGCTTGAACAATGAGATTCAGGCAATGGTTGAGGCAATAGTAATTGAGCGATGATGGTTAGACAAAGATGGTTGGGCAATGATGATGATCATCTAGAATTTGTTAATTAGATCTTTATGCTTTTCCCAAATTAAGGTCACAGTAATTTTAATGTGAAGAATGATAGCCTATTTATTATTTTTTGATAAGACATTTTGGTAATTTTATCTAAAATCCAAAAGCACTCCATCAAATGACTTGTACTTGTTTCTTTGAGTATAGACCATTCTTTAGAAATTAAAGTGTCTTAATGACCTCAAATTTAGTGATCTTAAACTCGTTAGATTCCTTCCGTCAAAATTCTCATTTTATTATAAGCACCCAAGATTCAGAGATTATTTAATCATTTAATTAATGTCATAAAATTTTAAACCATGCTTTAAGTACTTGATTTGGACTTATTAGAACTCAGATCGAGTTGTTTTTGGTGCGGTTGAACTTATCTTATCAAAATGTTCGCTTTGATAATAAGTTCATTGAAATTGAGGTTTTGATGGTTCTTAATTTATTTTCAAAATTTTATAATTCAAAAAATGCATAAGATTCACTCATGATTATATAGATTTTCTTATGACATTTATCTAAAAATATATTAAGTCTAAAAAATTTGAGATGTAAAATTATAGTTTTAAAAATATTACAAAGTATTGTCACTATTTGGATGTCAACACGGTCCTCTCATCAAAGTTGTTGACAAACTAAAGTCTCATCAATCATAATTTCATCATTTCTCGAAGTTTTCACACTAAGTAAAACAAGAATTATAAAGATCAGGTCTGCGGATGAGTGGTCAACGGAACACATTTCTTCCATCTTATTCGAGCTCGAATCCCCTAATTGTCCAAAAAAAAAAACAAGAATTATAAAAAATTTCGGCTTCAAACTCCTCAAATTTACTCAAAAGTATGCAAACTTCTCTGAAAGGTGCTCTTAAGGACTCCAAAAATGCATGAGGGAGCATGTTTAGATCTGTTATATGGCTATGATGCACCGAAATTTTGTAATAATGGCGCATACGTTAGACATATGTACTTGCCCAACACACGACCGACATGCATCCAACACGCCATAAAAAATTAACATACCATCATGACTGACATAAATATCTTTAAAAATAAATTTTAATTTTAAAAATATGCTACATAAATAACTTAAGCCGTTTATTTCTTTTTAGTTAAAATATATTAATTTAATAGCTTAATTGCACTTCAAAATTCATTTTATTTTTATTGTTTTGACTTAATTTCATAAGAATTTTTTTGGCAATGATTTTATTATTATTATTTTTTAAGAATCAATTGCCTCAAGTTTAATTTAGCAATCTATATATTATGTGATTCTTTTTTTCTTCAATTAAATTATGCATATGTAATAAATTTAAATATATTTTTATTTTATGATCAATTGAAATAATTTTTTTATATAAAACCATTTTAAATTTATTTAATTTAAACTTCTATTCGTTCGGTAATCACCTCTCTCTCTCTCTCTCTCTCTCTCTCTCTCTCTCTCTCTATATATATATATATTAAAATTTCCATGAATATCTTAACTTCATACAATGATCCAACAAGCACAAATATAAGTCGTACAAGACAATAATTTTTTTCGAGAAAAACCAATGGGAAAACCTATAGGGCATGGCTATGTTGTGATAATCTACTATATAATTGAAGTTATAAAAATCAGTTCTTCTCCACAATTTAAAAAAAATTAGGATTAAACAACTGAAAATAATTGTCTAATTTTAGTTGTAAGAATTACAGAAGCCAAGTATCCACAGGCATGCATTTGAATTCTAGTATTGGTGTTGGAAGTTAATAGTCAATTGGCAATAGTCGAATGATGATAATTTAGGTGGTGATGGTGGTTTGCTAATGGTGATATTGGTGGTGATTATCAAAAAATTCAATGGAGCTATTTACATTTCTTAGTTTTGAATCCCCTTCAAATAGAAGTTGACAACCTATTTATATCACTTTTTAGTGGAGTATTTTGATAAAATTTAGCTAGAATCTAAAACACTCAATTGAGCAATCCATATTAGTCTCCTTGATCATAAATGATTAATCCAACAATGGAGTGCCTTAATGATCTCTAATTCAAATGATCTTGGGCTCCTTATATTCTTTTTCTCAAGCCGCTCAATTTGACTGTGAACACACAAGATGTTGAGACCATTTGAACTTTCAATTAATATTCATAAACTTTCAACTATATTTTGAGTGCATGATTTAGGCTTATTTAGATTCATATTAGATGATTTGTGATGTCAATAGCTTCATTTCATCAAGGAGTTCAGTTCAATTATAAATTCGCCAAAATCAAAACTTGGATGTTCATAAATTTAATTGTAAAAATTTTCAATTCAAATATTACCTCGAGATTCGTACTAATCAAATGAATTTTGATGACTGACAGACATCAAATATCAGGCGATCAAAAAGATCAATGTTTGATATGGGTCGTTGGCAAGCATTGGGCAATGGTCTATAGAAAACATAAAGAGTTAGGCAATGATGGTTAATTAACTTGGTGTTCTCCTCATAAAAGAAAATATTTGGGTGACTGCTAAGATAAACATCAGTGGATGATAAATATCAATTGCAGAGACCAAGTGACTACAAAGACAAACATCAAACATTAATTTCTGGAAGATAACAAAGATCAAAATATTTGGGTGACTGCTAAGATAAACATCGATCGATGATTGACAAAGAGAGATAATGGACGATGTTGATTGACGGCCAACATTAGGTGGCCAACAACGATAGGCACAATGTTGATTGAGAGTGTGACAATAAGCACCATGTTGATTGACAGTAATCACCAAGTGTCATGTGACAACAAGCAACGAATGGGTGTTAAATAGATTAACTGTTAGCATTAGATGGTGGGTGATAATGAGTGACAACAGGTTGGCACCAAGTAACAAGCATCCCATTTGGTAACATCTCTCTGCTTAATTTTCTTCTTTAATAATGTCAAAATCCGCGTACAATCATATCAATTTTGCAAGTCATACCAATACAAAGTCCTCCTAGCTTCCCAAGCTAAAAAAAATATAATAAATGGAATCCTTCAAGAAATTGGTGCCCATAATCAAATCAAATGGTCAACTAGTAAAATGAATAAGAAAATCAACCATATCTAATATATCTAATACACATTGTATAAATTGATTCATAAATACAAAGGCAATCAATAAATTTACAAAAGAAAAATATCTAATTAGATAAATGGCAAAGCAAGCAAAAATCTTAACACTAAACAAATAGAAATCTGCTTTTAATCCACAAAGCACCTCAAATAAGCCTTGATCAACAACTATGCAGAAAATAGAAGTAGACCCAATATTGTAATTTTATAATTGTTGCATGTTAAAATGTTTGTAACAGGAGAAAAAAACTTTAACGTTTTTATATTGAAAAAGAAATATGAAAAAAAAAGCTGATAACATACCGATATTCGCCTCGACCTCCTGATCCTGTTAGTGACAAGACAGGAGTTATAGATATGCAAGGCAAGCCAGAAATTTTTTTGAATGAAGGCCAATTTTTTTGCCAAATCAAGAATATGACAAATTAGAAGCCTAAAAAATGTTGGTTTGCTTAATCTTAGAATCAAATACTATTATGGATTTTCATTAGCATCCGGCTTTCAACTTAGATCAGACGTTAACCCCTCTACTTACGTTACCAGCTTGAGCAGTTTTTCCTCTTGAATGCCATGCTACAAAAGCTTCAATCCGCCAGTTACATCATCAACAACATCAGCAGGTCCTGTTCAGCCACAAGGCGCTAAGAAATTTGAAGTACAACAGGATAACTGGGGAATTATAAAGTTATGCTCTCCAAATAAATATTCACTCGATAGATTTTCTAGATTTGTGGGCCGCATCAATATATATGCAATTTTTTTGGGCAAAATTTTTGGTCAAGTTTTCATGATCAAAATTTAATGATCAAAATTTAATCACTATGCTGATCATTAAATTTATTTGAGATGAGTAATATAAATTGTAACTGATTGCTTGTGAATTGCATTAATCTCAAAAAATTCAACGATTTAAATACACAAAAAACTTATATGAATATGTAATCCGTTCAGGAATGTTTAGGACACAAGAAAAACATAAAAAGGAAGTTTTATGTGTGGGTTTTTGTTTTTGAGAGTGACGAACTACTCCATTGCAAACCCCGAGAAAGCTAGTCTAAGTTTTCACAAACCTATTTGTTTAATACTTGCCTATCTTCTTTCTCCATGCACGTGAATATTAAAACTTCATAGTTATGCACCATTCCAAGAGACCATGTAAGCAAAGGGCATGGTAGCTTGGGTTTGGTATGTCCCTTTCATCTTGTATCTCTCCTGATGTTGGTGCTTTCTTCGCACCATATCAGATCTAAACCCTCTCTTCAAATTTGATTTTGACGATTTCCCCCCTTGCCTGCGATGCTGGTTTGAGGGCTTAATAACTCTTGTCTCTCCTCCTCCTCTTGCTTGTAGTTTCTATCCTAACCTCCAAAAAGCGCTCCTCTTAAAAATCGTAGATCTACCTGATCACTTCTCGGTGCCCGCGGAGCAATTTGTGTTCAGGGGTTAGATTCGGCTTCAATCGGAAAAAGACTCGGCAAAATTATAGTCAACTTGAACTCAATCAGTCAATTAAACAAGTAAAAAATCCAAACCTAAATTCAACTTGATCAAACCTGAGCCGACACAACACAAAAAACATTTAATTTGTGATGGGTTAGGGTCAACTTGATCTCAAAATAAACATAATAATTCGATTTAGATATGACAGCTTAAAAAATAACAAAAATTTATAGTTTTATATGTTTTGCATTAAAATAATGAATTAAATAGCTAGGTCATTATTTTTTGAGTTGACCCAAACTCGACTCAATTTTTTTAAGCCACTTATGCTGATCCAAATCTGACCTGAATATTACACGGGTTGGCCTAAACCCAAATTTTTCGAATTAGGTTCAAGTCAGGTTTATATGTCAAGTCCAATATCAACACCCCAACTTCCAATACTTCTCTTCCAACACCCATTAAATTCTCCCAAAGGACAACGGGAGATACCCCCTCCCAAGACCAGCACCTCCAAACCAAATCCTTAAAAAAAAAAGATGAACAAAACCATAACTCGTCTACTTTACGTCAAGTCCATGCATTGCTTCTTGAAATGTAAGAAAGCTCTTGAGGGAAGAAAACATTTTGGATTGTCTTCACCATATAGTGGTTCACAAAAGTAACATTTTATACCTTTTGAAGACCAAAATAAATATAGACTTTCTTTGAGGCCCTAAATTCTTCCATAATCTTAAGTTCTCGTAGATTTTGAGGGACTTCACTAGGTAAAGTGAAAAAGTCTTCTTCTCCAACTCTCATTTTGGATTGTGATTTATACAAAAAATGGGGCTCTTGAAGGAACGAACTATGCAAGACCCTTAAGAATTTCTCTACTGGAGTTGGTCATAATGGATTTTAATGGGGAATTTCAATATTATTCACTCCTATAAAAATAAGGTTGGTGGTAGGATACCTCTACCTTCAAAATTAATTGATTTCAATGAGTGCATTTTCAAATCAAGATTACTTGAGCTTCCTAGTGTTGGTCTTACTACTACTTGGTTCAACAATCAATTATACTTTCCTATCAGATCTAAACCTGATTGGGTTTTCTGCAATGCCTCCTAGATCAACAATTTCTGTACATACTAATTTTGTTATGCAATGGAACTAGCGCTTTCAAGCTAAAAATTCCAAGAAACTATAGTAATAGCCCAGTTTTTAATGTATATGAGTTGATGTTATTTCAAGAGCTTGTTATTAGCTCCATGGATATAACTTGTTTGTTGACCTCCGCCTAATAGCCAAAAGAAATAAAAAAAAATCATGAAATCATTACCTGCTACAGTCAGCTGAAGCCCATCCCGCCGCAGACCTGCAAACGACGCCGAAATTGTCGCATCACCCACGCTCGTCTCAATCCAGCGACTCTTGCTCGTGTTGATAAAAGGTGATCGAGGGAAGCCTTCGGTTCTGCTCCCGTTCTCGGCTCAACCTCACGCAAGAGCTCCAGCTCCCACTTCTTTTTCTTCCAGCTCTCATAAAGTCTCTGACCGGTCTTCCTCTCCGACTCCACCTCACCCGAAAAGCTCCATAGTCGCAAGCCCCATTCGCATCTCCTCCCACGCAGACCTCCAACCGCAATCCCTAGAGCCGCCGGCCTCTTTGCTCTTGTCTGAAGCCGAACCCAGTCGAGACCTCGTCGCCTCCCGCCATCTACCCGACCTCCTCCTGCGATTCCTACCTCACGCAAGAGCTCTGCAAGACGTCCGCCTCCTGTCCGTCTGCTGGATTCGACCCAACAAGCCGCAAACACTAGTTAGAAGCCGAACTCCCTTGACCGAGTGATCCACTACCCGAGCTCCAGTTGAACCCGACACCTGTGCCGAACCCCTACCTCTGCTCCGACTTCCCCACTCCCGTCGAGCTCCTCCGCCAGACCCGAACCCAGCAACCGACGAAGCCTCCACCCGCAAGCTCCAGGCCGTAATCTCCCTAGCCGACATTCAACCTTGCGATCCAGCCCCATACGACCTCCTACCCGACCCTTCCTCCTCTCTAAACTACCCGAACTCAACCCCACCCAAGCCCAACTACATCCAGCCGCAGGAAATACAGCTCCCACGCCCAAATCCCTAGACCTAACCGAGATCTCCCAGTGCTGTATCCGATCTTACTCCTACCCGACCACTTTAGTCATTAGGTATACATTTAGTTTAATTTTGTTTTATTTTATTATTATTATTTAGATATTATTATTAATATCATTAGTATTAATACTAATATCTTTATTACTCTTTTTATTTAATTACTGTTATTGTTATATATATATAAAAAAAAAGAAAAGAAAAAGGAAAAGAAAAGAAGAAAAGAAAAAGAAAAAAAGAAAAGAAGAAAAGAAAAGAAATTTTGCAAACTCTGAGAACCTGTTTTCGAGGCTTACACCGCGACAAAACAACCACCTATACTCGCTTTTCTTAGCGCGGTATGAGGAAGTTCGTCGCGATATTTGCAACGAAATGGGTAATCACTCAAAATCCCGTTCTTGACGTTCGTGTCGAGCCGGCAAACCGCCTATACACGCTTTCTTAAGCGTGGTGGGAAGGGAACTCGATGCGACACCTACGGCGAGGCGGGTAGGCCCTATGCACGCTTTTCTTAGCGTGGTAGGAACAATCTTAAGTACCCGTACGTGGCTCTGTACCTACGGGGAAACAACTGCTCTTCTTTTCAGGTACATTTGAAGACTCATACACGCTTTCTTAAGCGTGGTGGGGATTGAAGACTTTACACGGCCGCAGTGTCCTCCAAAGAGGGCACATACCATACACACTTTTCTTAGCGTGGTGGGAAAGGCTCAATTTTCCGTAGTTTCACCTAAACGGGAGAGACGTCGGAATGCTGCCGAAATTTTGGGTGAAACATAAAACTGCACTCGGACTTGATTTGGACCTTAAATGAACTAAAATGAAACTTGAACAAAAAATATATATACAAAGAGTCTGGACTAAACTTGAACTCAAACTAAATTTAGAACTTGAACTTGATTTGAATATCAAGTGGACAAAGCTTGGACTCAATTTGAATATCAAACGAATGTGACTTGGACTAGTTGGATTCAAACTCAAATGAACAAAGAACTTGATTCAAACTTAACTTGCTTGGTTTGAACACCAACAAAGACTTTCAGCTTGACTACAAGGAACTTACAAGATGTGGGCCTGAACTTGATTTGGACAACAAGACTTGTACTCAAGTTTTGAACCATATTTGAACTTCAATTGAATTTGAACAAGGACTTGGACAAGTCAACAGTAGACTTGTGAACATGTACTTTGAACTCAAACTAGGGCAAGATGTGGATAACAAGAACTTATGCATTGAACTTGAACTGTAAAACGCCAAGCGAAATTTGAATTTGCAAGCATAAGATTCAAATCCGGATGAACTCAATATGGCAATAGAAGACTTGAATGAATTCAAGTCTGAATGAAACTGAACTTGGAATCAAACATATACAAGGAACTCAAAGCTTGAATCATATGCGAGGGAACTCAAGCTACAAGAACATTTGACTCAATGTTAGATGAAATACATTGATCCTTGTAAATAAATGTGACTAAGCTGCAACAAATGCGAACACCCACGAGTTCTTGTAGGAAGGATATTGCAACATCCTCGTCACCAACATCGGGGTACAAACAGTCACACTACAAGACTCCAATGCGCACAAACAAAGAATGTAATAGACTCCTACAACAGTCCCTATAGTGCCTGTTGATTGAAGAAGGCAACACTATCAATTGACGGTGAAAGATCCCTCCTTGCAAACAAACACTTTTAAACCACCTGAGATTGATTAAAGGTGGAAATGAAGCAAGTACAACGAATCCTTGTGGGCATAAGTACAAATAACACCTACAGCAGCGGTGATCAAGATGTTACGAGCACGTTGAGTATGAGGATAACTCGATGTACGGAGAAGGACACCTCCTATAAAGATGGAGGAGATGTTGAGCAAATTCGAACTAAACTTCCTGTGTTCCAAAATTTCCTACTTGGTCCTATACCTAGGAAGAAATAGTTATGACATCCACAACCCAGATGCCTCTGTTTATTTGAAGGGCCGCAATCACTGATTTCAAGCCAACAGTAGGAAAAGATGATGATGAAATAACCAGAAGGTTCCTTGCTGATTTCTATATGAGTCACAAGAAGAGAAAGCCAGATCAAATCATTATGGAGTGAGTGAATCTCAGTTCAGTCAAGTCCTGAACGTCATGTTGAATGAGATTATCAAGACTCACGAGTCCCTGATGAATGAATGGTCCCCTAAGCTTATACTGATGATTACACAGAACTCAAAAGCGAAAGATATACAATATATACCAGCCCCTAAGGGAAGCTGTGGGAGACCCGTTGTACACTCAATCCATTGTCCACAAGCAAAGTACAAGATGAATATAACAAACATGAGCTCCTACGAGCTGTCATAGGAGACCTTCTATAAATATAAAATGTTGCCTCTAAACAGAATATAGAGAACCGTCATCAAATACGAGCTCTTACAAGCTACTGCAAAAGACTCTTATACACCTAACACAACGCCACCGGAGCCGCAACATCCTTACAAGCGGACAGAAGGCATGTACGAACATCTAAGTAGAATGCTGCATTCAAATGGTGGTCACCCGTACAACGAAGCACAAATAAATATTATAAAATGTCCCCCACACGTGCACTATAGTTTGTATACACTTAGGTACACAAAAGGGGTAAGTGCAATCATTAAACCCGCATGGGCCCCGGCAAGCGTGTTATTAGTACACACGTGACGTCTAGAGATGCTGCGCGGGTCAATAAGTGAATTCAAGTTCGAGCCCGATCCTTCTATCAAGGTAGATAGGAGTCAACACGGCTTGAAATATTAAACAAATATACAGCCGCGAGGTCGACTGGGATATTTGTTTTATACGTTCATATTAGGCCTTCAAGGCCTATAATCAAGATAATTCACTAATAAAGGCACAAAGCCTACAAAACCCGATCCTCTATCGACATCCCGATAGAGTCGACAAGGTTCAACCCATAAATACAAAGGACCCTAAAGTTACCCCGATGATGGCCGTGTTGAATGCGAATCTCAACCGGAGGGGTTCACACAGATCATTTCAAAATGCCATCCCAAGCTCCCACAAACTTCAAAATCTCCCGAAATTCCAAAAAAAAAATATATTTGAAATTGAAATTAAACTATCAATCACTTAAAGCAAAACCCATCTACCCTCCGCAACAGTTTGCCGAGGTGGACAAATCTGAAATAACTGCAGCTCACAAAGAGCTAATGCTTGGTCGAAAATATCACTAGGATCCATTCTCAAACAATTTCCTGCCAACAAGGATATGGTACGAGTCCTCTAACCGGCAGTTTCGCCGCCAAATGGCACTGCAGGATAAACGGTTATGACTCGGGCCCTTTGAACCAGGTGGTCGCCGCCAAATGGCACCATTATATTATGGTTATGGCCAGAGCCCGTATACTCCATAATGGCATCAAATCCTTGAGATATGAATCAATATGATATGATCGATAGGGCACAAAGTCCTCTGTTAGCTAAGGTGGATTCAAATTTGTCCCCTTAGGCAAATACTCCCCTCAGGTCTACAAGGTACCCTTGGACGAAGCAACCCATGGCTGCCGACAAGGATCCTTCTATCAGGTTGGGTCAACTACCTCCTCTAACTAAGTAGACCAGGGACCACGATGGCCCGGGACGACGGAACCATGGGATCTTGATCGGGTCCATTATCCATTCCCCCACCATCCGCTTTAAGTACTAGATGGTGAAATTTTCAATTTTAAATATCAATCCCTCAACTTTTCAAAACCTCAACCTATGCTGCTACTATATGCCAGATACACGTATCTCTACGTATCTGCTTGATGACTAGCCTTAATCGAAAGTTCTCTCTCGTGATCGGGAGGGGTAATTAACTATAGGGGTTTGCGCTTATAGGAAACCAGAACTCAGATCATAAAGTCCTCGCACAATGAGGGCGAAATCTCTGGGTAGTGTCTTATCTACAAACCCATTTGCCTTCCAAAATTTACCCCGGAACTTAGTTTCGTTAAAACTCCCCCCGAAGAAAGCATAAACGCGGGCGGAGGCCGGGGCCGAATTTTCGGAGCCCACATTGTTCTTGTAGTTATTCCAGATGATGAAATTGTGTTGATTTTGATAATAGATTTCAGAGTTATCTTATCAATTGACATGACAAACCTCTTTGTGAATAATCGAGGACTATGCATCACATACCACAAATTGCTTAATGAGTACCAAATGTCAAATTCAAAACTAAATTTATCCAAGTTGAGCAAATTTGATGGAAATACACAAATTCATTCTAAATCAAGAAATAATTTGAGCATTATTTATTTATTTTCATTACTTGGTTTATTTTATTTTAGTTTATAATTTTTTTTAATTGGAACATGTTTGTAATTATGAACCTCATGAAAGCGTGTATTAGCTTCCTAATGTTAGGTTAGTCTATATAGGTTGACATGAGCTTAGTTTGGTTTGGTTCTTAGATACCTTCAAGTTAAACCCTCGAGTTTAAATATCTTTCAGGGGTTGTTTGAGTGGAAAAACTTGAAATTCAAGAGAGTTTTAAATACAATGTAAAGTAAATTTATGCATTTAAAAATTTCACAGGTGATTGGTTACTTGTAGAAGGAACTTAGGAGTTTAATTTTTTTTATTTGGTTGCTTGCAAAGTAAAACTAATATTTGAAATATGATAGCAACCAAATGCGTCAGGCACCAATGGTGATTGATGGTAGTGGCAGCGGTGGCAGCCAACAACATGGTAGTGAGCGGTGACAAACAATGGTGTCGGTGAGCAAAACTTCACACTTTCAATGTACTCAGAATTTGCCCAAATCGGGCAAATTCCAAATACATTTACAATGAACTTTCAAATACCTCAACAGATTACTCTATATTTTGATAAACTATAGCATTATCGTTGATGAGGAACTATTGCGGGTTGTATTGTTACAACTGCAAGATATTTATGCTGCTTACAAGAGTTCATTTACACCAGTTCTGATAGTTTTTGTGGCTTTTGTGTATGTATTTTGTAGGCTAATTACGGGATGGTAGTTGAGCTGCTTAATTGACTATGCTGAAGTGCTACTTACTAGACAGTTGTTGCACTCACAAGATGGATCATATGTGTATAGTTTTATGTGACAGATTCGGTTGATCTAAGCTATGAAGATCTATAATGTCAGTAAGGAATGAACTTCCCAAACAATGCAATCAGCAGCCGATAAAATAGGAAGGCAATTACAACACATGCAAAAAACATCCAGTACCAATTGATCTAGCCATAACAGTAAATAAAGGATACCATAGCCGCAAGAAAAATAGTAGGAGTGTTGGAATACGTATTATACTAAGAATCTTATAAGAATCTTACAAGTACTGAATGGTAATTACTTGCAATAATAAATTAAATAATCAAGGCAATCAAGACACTAGAGAACATATCTAGTTCTCATAAACAGCAACATCATAAGCATGTCATATTCAAAATAAACTAGAAAATATAAAATGAGACAAATTGAATAATACCAAAACTCAAAATGTCATTGTGTCCATCCTAACAAACACATACTACGTTTCTGACTAGTTAAACTTTTAGATATTCATCGCCATCTCTTACCCATTTTGTCTATTGTATGTCCAAACGTGCATACAAATTATGTGGTCATACAAGTAATAAAATGATGAGTATCAAATATCATCTCATAGACTGTGTCAACAAATTACTAAACTTGGATTGATTTCATACTATTTGAACAATAGAAAGCATTTTGAATAATAAAAATAAAAAAGAAGAAAGAAAAATAAATGCGGACTAAAACAAAAAATAGGGAGTGCTTGGGGTTATAAATCAGGCTGACAAGATCTAAGGATTAAATTTCATAGAAATTCATTCTACTGGTTTAGTGGTGATACAATCAAGAGTTACCGATAACTTGTTGAGATCAAATCTAAAAGGGACCTACTTTTCTCTCAAAAGCCTAGGATTACTAACTTCTCCAAGCAACATTCCTATGATAGAGTCAATGTAGAAAAGTTTCATTTCATGGCGCACTTGATCTATTGAATTACAAGATTTCAACATAGATGTCTAGGGGTGCAACCAAGTCAAGCTGACTCACGAGCTGGCTCGAGCTCGACTCGGTAACAGGCTCGACGAGCCGAGCTTATCGACCTCGCGAGTTGAGCTCGAACACAATTTCGAGCTCGAACAGCCCTCCGCTCGGCTCGCGAGCTCGTCGAGCAGCTTGCAACACACGCTGACCGGCGGGAAAATGAAATAAAAGGATCTTGCCGACAGGAAAATGAAATCGCAACTGATACTGGCGGCCGGATGCTGGCGAAGATGACGCGAATGCTGGCGAGTGGCGACGGATGCTGGCAAAGATGACGATGACAGACCTGGCGAGTGGCGATGGATGCTAGTGAAAACGATGAGAACGGATGGAAGCTGGCGACGGACGGACGCGGATGAGCGGCTCGAACTGCAGCTTGACGAGCTCTTTTTTTCCCTGTCGAGTCGAGCTCGACTCGAACAACCCCTGACTCAAGCTCGACTCGACTCGACTCATTTGTACCCCTAGCTCATATGTCTATCTCTCAAACCAAAATTTCCCTTATGCGCTCTATGATGGCCTCCAAAAAATGAGATTGGCGCCAAGCAATGAGTCTGGTTGCCTGGGCATCATGCTCTCAATTTTGTGGCACAAAAAATCTAGTTTGAGCAACTGGGTGCCAGGATTGGGTATCAGGCTAAGTGCTGAGGCTCTCAAAGCCTCCGAATGTGTTATTTTCGCCAGATTTTGCTTGGATGGATCTAAAATGCTTCCTTTGCTCAACACATACAGAAAATTCATCAAAATAAATGCTCTCCTACCTAAATTTAAATTAATTAATTCGTGTAGCGAATTTTTAAGTTTAAAATGCAAAAAAAATTCTAATCAGTATAAATATAATAAAAATCACTTGTATCATCGATATCTCTTATTCCAAAATCAACTTTGTAATTTCC
Source organism: Dendrobium chrysotoxum (assembly GCA_019925795.1). Taxonomy (NCBI): domain Eukaryota; kingdom Viridiplantae; phylum Streptophyta; class Magnoliopsida; order Asparagales; family Orchidaceae; genus Dendrobium; species Dendrobium chrysotoxum. The sequence goes on along the minus strand of CM034312.1, from coordinate 14,582,392 downwards.
TTGTCTACTAAACATTCACCCTCACTGTTCTTAAGGCCTCAATTTCATTCTTTATACTACTTATATTCTCTTGCATCTTGGTCTATCTTCCTCCCTACCACTAGTCCTTGCGTTATAAATTTACCCTCTCTTCTCCACATATTCTCTTTGTTAGCAATGCACCATTATAAGAAGGAACCTTAATATCTGAGCTTCTCCTTCCCTCAAGCCCTCCCCAACAAACGCAACACCAACTATCCCACCACCATGAATTCTAACCAATTGACTAGAAGGCTAAACCAATGAGCAAATAAACTTGACGGTAAAATAGCCCAGATCAGTGAACCTGTCTTTCGTTTAGGAAGGACTTTAAAACAAACAAGCATGGTGAAAGTCCATTATTATTAACACAATATCACTCAAGTTCATCATAACCCCATTATGTATCATCCGTTGCTATCTTATTCTACGTTCATTCAACAGTTGTATAAACTAAACAAAACTCCCCTAATGAGTCGAGCAAGAAAATCCATTCCAATAACAAGAAGTGCCACTCAATGCAAAAACAGGTAACATTTCTCAATTATATGAAAATCAGAAAGATAAAAATAGCAAATAACTTACCAAGAATCGCCATCACTGTCCTTGAATCTGTAGGAAATGATATCAAATCAGATCTGAAGTGTTATTCTGATATGAAATCATTGAGGAAATGAAAATAGAATAACTGGTACTTGCTAAAAAGAAACTACAACTTGTAAACCAAAGTGGTGCCAAGATGTCAACGCCATGGTTGGTTAAGTGTGTGGGGGTGCACAAGCAGGTCGGATGGAGTTCTATTGCTTTGCCAAAACAAATGCAAAGCAAGGAGACGGAAGATCAGAGAATAGTGGGAAAGAAACTTCTAGCAACTTACTCGGTGCAATTTGCGTCCTTCCGGCATCAACTGTTATATGGGTTGGTAGCTTCAAGGACTTTGCTCTTTCCTGATATGTTTTAAAAAAAGGCATATAAGTACAAATTTCTAAAGTAAAACACTAGCACTTCAATTTTTTTTTACATTAATCAATTGGTCATTGAAAATGCCTGGGTGATCCGTATACTCCATCATAGATATGTCAGAAAGAGGATTCACTTCCGAATTTGGGAAAAATTAACATAAAGTTAAATAACTACACTAGGATGTCTGGATACATCAGATTACAAGGGCATGCAATGTTTGGCAAGTGCCTATCATAAATATGATCAGGACATGGCACCTGCGCATATAGACACAAAAAATGCGAGTAATATATTTCAAATAAAAAAAATTCTGATATCGGTGTCCAACATGGAGGAGACATAATTGCATTTCTTCAGCATTTTTGGGTCTTTTTTTTGGAGGGATGGGAGGGGAGTTTGATCATGGCTTTCTATGATAACAAATGTAAGTATCATTTATTTTACTACTAATTGGCAGATTTCTTTTTCATTTTATTGATGACTCAGACTTCTATTTGAAATAATTTTTAATATATTTAGAAGGAAAATCTGATGCTCACACATTGATTACTTTATATATTAATAAAATAAATTATGTCTAGTACCTTTCACAAAATTAAATTACTAACCTAGGGAAATTTACTTAAATGATGCCAAATTCTATTATATTAACATAATCGACACAAAAATGTTTGTTAATTACTCCCATACCACCAAAGGCTTTTAACTACATCAAAACTATCATATAAGAAAGTGATCACAAAACCCTAACAACCACCTTTCTTGCCTGCACCAAGTAAAATATCTCAGATACGCCACTTCCCATCACCTTTTGCCTTTTGGCAAAGATCATGTTATAGGTGGCGTTCCCATGAACCAGTCTGAGAAAAATTGTCACCCTTTCTCATTTCTTGTAAAGTTCATGCTTCACTAAACGACAGCCCAAGGAAAAATATCGCTCTCATCCTTGCCACTTTTCCCCCAAGCAGGAGAAAAAGCTAAGTTACTGCTCCCTCTACCTTCTTTCATGGGCACGACAATGTAATTTCTTCTCTAATCCTCATACTTCCCTTCCTTCACCATCTCCTCGAGAATCACCCATCATGCATCAACTCATTCACCGGTCTCTATAATCATTTAACTTGCAAGGCCCGAATACTTTTTTACCAATGTCGAATCTTCAGCAGAGGAGGATCCACATATGATATTTATTGATTTAGAAAAAGTATATGATAAAGTGTGCTCTGGAGAGTTCTAGAAAAGAAAGGAGTTAATAATACTTATATTCAAGTCATTAAGATATGCGGGAGCTGTTACTTGTGTTCAAATACAAGGTGGATAACCAAGTATTTTCCTATTTCATTTGGATTACATCAAGGATTAGCTTTGAGCCCATATCTTTTAGCTCTAGTCATGGATGTTCCTACTAGACATTTGCAAGAGGATGTACCATGGTGTATGCTTTTTGCCGATGATACTCTTCTTGTTGATAATAAGGTTTAAAAAGGTGAAATCAGAAATCGAGGCATTTTGCCTCAGCGAGGCGAGGCGTAAGCCTCGAGGCAGAAGCCTAAAAAAAAAACACAGGAACTTACAAATAATTCACAAAAATGAAAAAAATAAAATAAAACATCAACATATTTATTTGATTCATCAATATAAAGATATAAACTATAAATCTCAATATTAAATTTTATTATAAAATGAAAAATTAAAATGAGATTCAAAGTAAACACTCATTTAAAACTTAAATACACCATTAAGATTAAAATTCATGGCGGCCTCACTCTTACTTTCATATTCTTCATAGTAGCCCATATATGTAATAATTATATCATCTTCTAAACATTCTTCAATTATAACAATTTTTTTCAACTCCCCATATTAATTAACATTGGATTCAAAGTAATATAAAATAAAGCAACATATTAATAACACAACAAAGTAATCCATTATATTTAAATATCATTTTATATATTTTTTTTAAATTTGAACTCCAATTTGTAACTTTCTTTAAATTGCTTGTGAAGTAGAAATTATAAATTCAGTAATCATTTTAATATTAACATTGATATTTTAATTCTTTTTATCATCAAACGCATTCCTCCCCTTTCAATTTTAAATCTTTTACTATTTTTTTTGCTACTATTCATTCATTATTAGAAAATATATCAATAACAAACAAATGGTTTATTTCATCATCACTAGTTATTCGCTGCTATAATTGAAAGTGCTTATCTTTCAAATTTTTATTAAACATAACACAACCATTCAACCTGGTTTCTTCGTCCTATATCTAATTTGTTCCTTCTCTTTGTATAATAGAATAAAATATATTTATTTTTATTAATAATATATAATAACAATTATAAAACTTAACTATAATGAGGAGCTGCCTCGAAACGCCTTGAGGCGTGCGCCTCATTTAAAACATTCGTAAGCCTCACGGGCACTAGCGAGGCTTAAGCCTCAAGACGCTCATTGCGTGCCTTAGTTCGAGGCGCGCCCCTCGAACGATTTTTTAAACCATGGTTGATAAGACTAGAGAGGGAGTTCAAGGTAAACTTGAACTATGAAGGTCAACCTTAGAGTCTAAAGGTTTTCGTTCGAGTAGATCTAAAATCGGAAATATGGAGTGTAATTTTAGTAGTAACAGATCTAGTGGAGGCTATGACTTTGGGCTATCAAGTCATTAATTAAAGTATATGTTTTAGATATCTCAGGTATATTATTCAAAGTGATGGTGAAATAGATGGGGATATTATTAGTATAATTCAACTTCGATGGTTGAAGTGGAGGAATGCATCAGGCATATTGTGTGATAGAAAAATACCCCTCAAACTTGAGGGAAAATCTATAAGGTGGTGGTGAGACCTGCAATGCTTTATGGCGCAAAATGTTGGCCATTAAGAGAGAAGCATAAAATTATGTTAAGAGTTGCAGAGATGAGGATGCTAAGATGGATGAGTGGCTTCACTCTTAAAGACAATATAAAACGAGTATATACGTGAAAAGGTAGGAGTAACTCCAGTGGCAAATAAGTTTAGAGAGAGTCGTCTTAGATGGTTTGGTCACATACAATGTCAGTTTTTCAATGACCCGGTTAGGAGAATAAATGTATTCGATTTGGCCAATGTTAAGAAAAGTAGGGGTAGACCTAAAAAAACTTGGTTAAAAATATTAAAAATGACATTTCTTTATTAGATTTAAATGAGAATTTGACTCTTAATAGGACACAATGGAGAAAAAAGATTCATGTAGCTGCCCCACGTAGTGGAATAAAGGCTTGCTATTGTTATCCGATCTTCAGCTGCTTTTAGTAGCCAATAAAATATATGAGCATGTTTTTTAATTTGGAAGAAAGGGAGGGTGGTAGAGGGTGTGGGTTTGTGTTGGTTGGGCTTAAACAAATGTTTAACTAGGGTAACATACATGACAAAGCGGTAGTTTTGATGAAATTATAAGCTTTTAATGGTATCAAAGTAAATGATAATATATATAAATATATATATTTATATATCTTATATTTTTTAAAAAGTTTCCATGCCTATACTGAGTATAATAGCATCCATGGATATGGAATTGATCTGATGTTCTTCCAAAATAGGGATTTTCTGACAAGATTGTTGGTCTCCAACAATTCCGGAGCATTAATGTCAATCATCTATATCAACTGATTTTGCATAATTATTTTCAAGCATCTTCTATATCAACTGATATTGCATAATTCTTTTCATAACGATGTCAACTAAAATTCCTTAAATAGTTGCATGATATTATAACTTTACACCGGCCAAGTATATGAGATATCATAGTAAAACGCAATTGCATATAGTTCACTTTATATAGGTACCAACAGATATAAATAGGACACCATATGTGCATAAGAAGAATAGCATGCCAATTCAAATGTTATAAAAATCACCATACCTGTAAAACAAGCATATCTTCCTCACTTTCAGTTCTCAAAACTACCTTAACCTGTCCACACATTTCCCACCTGCAAACAAAACTACAAAGAATAAAACCAAAGAGCCACAAAAACAGCAATATTTAAACGTCCCACATCTCAGAAAGCAAGTTGCAACAGAGAGAATTAGATAATTAAATAAAGGACAACGATGTAGATTAACGTTATACCTGGTTAACGCTCTGGGCGCTCTGTTATGGAGTTTTTTATACAAGCCCAAAGTTGCATGGCTTGCAAAATAACGGCACAGCAAAAACTAGCATTAGTGAGAAAACAAGTTCAGCACTAAACAGCATATTTAATAATGTTGACAGTCTGGTTATGCACGTAATTATGAAAGAAAGGCAATAACGATGTTCACGTAACAACTGAGTGACCATACCAAATGAATCAACATCTGTTCATATTTCATCACTGAAATTTAATTCCATATGTAAAACAGCCTAAGAAAATTTTAAAAAAAAAACAATAAATTCAAAAAACTCTCCATGGTATGCATGTTTTCAACTAAAAAGTTAAATATTTCTATGCTTAACAATTACCACTATCATTCTTAAGGCGAATTTATTCGTAACAATTCATGGAAAAGTGTATACTTCATGAATCCCGCTTCATTCTCCAAACCATGAATCCTAAGGAAGCCCACTTCAGACTTGAAAATGTGAATCCTTACATAATAGAGAGAGAAAGAGAGAAAGAGAGAGAAAGAGAGAGACTATAATCCAAATCTTTCACTCTCCAGTATAAATTATGAATGGCTAAACTCTCTCTCTCTCTCTCTCTCTCTCTCTCTCTCTCTATCTCGATCTCGATCATCATTAAAACAACTGGTATACAATTTGAATAACTTTTATGATCATTTAATTATCAATCAAATAGATCTTTTTTTTTTAATGAATGCTCCAATTGCATAAGAAGATAATTGTGATATAATTGTAGAGACTTTCAAATGGCTTGGAATCAAATCGGTTATTAATAAGCATATTTCATATACTAGACAATTTTGATTGATAAAATACATTGGTAAAATTAGACTATCAAAGGACAAATAAATATAAAGCCCAATCATACTTGTAATTTTCATATGCCTCATGAATAGTTAAATCAATATAAAATGATGAAACTCCATCCACATGTAATTCTTATATTTTAAATAACAATCATCTGTGTGAGATTTTGAATATAAAGATGATATTAAAAAAAAGTAAATTAAAATAAATTTAGGAAAGAATAGTCATTCTCCTCCTAGGAAGAGAAAAGTCCATTAAGATTGCATTGTTGATTGTGATATGCCGTCGAAGAATTGCATGTGTATCTAGAGTCATCAACTTTTATGATGATTAATCATTTATCAAACATGTGAAAAGCATAACGATGATTGGATGACAAATAGAAATCAATTTAAAAGTCAAATTTTAACCATGAATTTCACCAATCAAAATAATCTAACACATGGAAGGTATCATTAAGTAATGCATTTAATTAAAACCCATTAGAAGGTCTATACACTTTGCAACCACGACAATCTTATTATGCAATCAAAGTCATGCAAGGCCTAATTGGGGCAGCTTTTTTATATTTTTCAAATTACTATCACACATCTATTTGGTTACTGTTTTATTGTTGCTTTTCAAAAATTTATATGATGAGAAACTATTTTTACAACGAGATATGCTAGAGTGTGGTAGCTATAAAAAAGTTATTTATTAATTTTTTTAAATATATTTTTAATACTCACAACAATCCTAAAAAAATTATTTTTCTCATAACAACACTACAAACAAATGCATTTGCCCCAAACAAACCCTTAAAGTGAAAGGTTTGATGCATCAAAATGATAATCAAATATTCTTAAAACTTCTTCAAATCATATGGGCCATAATGGGTAGTTTTTATCTTACAATTAAAGGTAAATATCAAAATCTAATTGAGTAGTGAATAGTGATTCAAAGAAAGAAGGATATTTCTCCACCTAGGAGAAGAATGACTATTCTCCTAATTTTATTTTGGCACATGTTGCTTTGTATAATATTCAAACTCAACATCACAAAATTGATTATGATTTACAGCAAAAGATTTATATATGGATCAAGTTTCATTAACTTTCATGATGATTTAAACACTTATCTTTTATGTGAACAATAGAAGAATGATTCAAAGACCTATAAAAGCTATTTTAAAGTCTAGTTTTACCAAATTCCACAAATCAAAACCTTCCATGCATGCAAGATATCATCAAGGATTCCAAGTAATTTCAATATCTTTGCATTTTTAAACTGCATCTTATGCAATTGAAACCATCCATTATGAAAATTTTGATTAGTATGAAAAATGATCAAAGAATCATAAATATCTTTGAAATCATGCATGCCACTAGTTTTAATAATGTTGAAGATAATGGATAATTTTAATCATATATTTGAATTTTATAAGATCAAAATATAATTGGGTAGAGAATAGTATCCCTCCTAGAAGGAGAAAAGTTCATCCTATTATATATATATATATAGTGGTATAATAAGAGAAATAAATCTAAGCATATGAAAAGCTTCAAACAGATATTTTTCATATGCTGCATATTTCAATTAAAACTTTTATTCATCACTAAGGCTTAGTCGGACAATTTTTTAACAAGTTTACTTTTTAAAACCTGATTTCAAAATTTTAATTTCTGCAGTAAATATGGACTGAAAGTTATACTTCATGTCCTCCTCCATGGCTTTACGACCATGGACATTGATTGCAAGCCAGCTTGTCCATCTCTATGAGATTAGTTCATCACTAAGAACTATTAGTACTATACTGCCTTGCACATCTTCCATGATTTTACCAGCATAACTAACACACCCATAAACTAAATTTCTTGTTCATCAGTGTGACTAGCAATGACTTTATTTAGCACCAAACAACATAACACAACACAATAATAGCACAGAATTAGCATAACCAAATGAAATCCAAGTAATAAAGCAATTTAAACAAAAAAGAAAGGAATTTCAAGAATTAATGACAAGGGAGGGTAAGAGAAGTATTGACGGCGACAGAAATAGACGATTGTATTTCTCAAAGGAACAGAAGCATTGGCAGTGAGAAAGATGGATAAGATCAAAGATTCAAATCCGAGCCTATATAGTAAATAATAAATATATAACTCGCAATCAAGTTCTAATTCAGAAAATGTGAATCAAGGCAGGTTCTCAAGTTACAAGTAACACGTCAACCTGTCAGCATTTAGGTTGAATAAGACACAGCACAAAACTCAAGTTTGGTCGAGTTGAAACTTGCAACCAGATCTTTCTGCAAAGATTAGCTAAATGTTAAATTTCAAGAGCTCCTATCCATAGAGGCTACTTGCTTGGAAAAAAATTGACTCAAAATATCCTAACCAATTTTTTGGTCAAGAAATATCTCAAAGCCATTAGGTTTGCTTTGAGACGAGTGCAATGCATGGGGAATTTATATTTCAATCATCTCAAAGAAAATATACTGGCTTGGAGGACCATCCTGATAAAAATTTGACTAAAATATCATAACCCAAAACTTTCCCTACTAGAGTTTGAATCTAGTTTATGAAAAAATGGAATGTTTCAAGAATTAAAATGCATCAACTTCTAAAGTTGTACTCCAGAAAATAAGAAGGATGACTAATCAATAACTGCATAACAAAATGCTCACAAGAATCATGAAAATTGTGTTGAAAGAATTAAAGGAATATTCCTAGCTAACAATGTCCCCAGATAGAAACACAATAAAGTATAGATTAAATAATATCAAGAACAAAAAGCCTTGAAATGATAGGCTGGTCATTGTAGCTCCAAAAAAACTATCAACCAACTCTGTTCTAACATTTGGTTGGATCCCAAGTTAGGTCTTCCTCGGCCCAACCCTTAAAAGTGAAGCACGAATCCTCAAAGGTTTTCAGATTTCTCCTTATGCCTAATGTTTAACGCAAATGCCATGTTTTAAACATGACATGAAATTATGTGTCAAAATAGAGTGAGAGTCCCATAGAAAGCCAGGTAATATAGTATCTTTTTTCTAGTATTCCTTCCCTGAATCCAAACCTATCCATAGGTGGGGAAGGAAAGTTCAGGTGGCCCAAAATGGTGCCTTGAATGGGTGAAATAGGCACACAATTGGTCCTTAGTAGGGTGGTTTGCATGGCTCATAGCCATTGCCCATGGGCATATTGACGTTCAGTGCCAAGAATAAAAGGCTGCCCAGAAAGCCACTTCAATCACATCCTTCCAAAAAGCATCAAAACATGATTTCATGGAAAGGGGCACCTCAAGCAACGCTGCTCAAACCTCAACCACCTCCTAGAAAGCATCAAAGCATGATTCCATGGAAATGGGCACTTCAAGCATCCTCCTTTCCCCTTTTAACTGGTCCTTTAAAACTCTGTAGCATTTTGCTCATCCATCTCTCCCTATATCATAAACAAACTTAAAAACTAATCAAATTATTTTGTGTCATGAATTTTTTAACAATTATAAAAAAAAAATCAGACATTGACTCTTAATCATTTAGTTGAGTTATTGATATCTATAAGCATACTCCTAGAACTCAATCACATAATTGCTACCATGGTTCAGTAATGTTCCAAACAAAATTTTTTTGTAAATATGGTGACTCAAATTGCGTAGATGATTGAATAGCAAACCTCCTAAGGAAATTTGAATCATAATTAAGGAATTAAGCCTTAATCATGAGTAGAAAGATCAAGAATTCTAACCAAATAGTTATCACTAGGTGAGATCCATGAGATCCATCTACATATTAAGAAGAGCACAACCATCAATATTTCTTTGTACAGAGATGCATTCATAATAGCACAACTGAAAGATCAATTACAATAAATATGAACACCAATTAGTAAATAAAGTCATGTATATACTAATTAAGAATGTTTATGAAATTAGTTGATTCCAATAAGAGCATCAAGGTTAATAGGTATCAATCTAGTATCCATATCCTTCTAATTCTATCGTTATTGTTATTTCCTCAAAGAATTATCTTGAAATGGTTCATGATACAATGAATATCAAGCTAAAATAATAATAACATCAAAGGAAACATAAACCATGAAATGTGTTATTTGCTTTCCATCCAATAACCTTTATTCAACATCTGGTAGGGTCTTGTATCATTTTCTTCCCACTTCCTCAGCTGGCAATATTCTGAGCTTTGAGCCTCTCTGCTCAAATCCAACCTCAGAACCGTCACTTACCAGCTAGGAACTTTCTTTTGCTCCTTCAGAAAGCAAAAAATATTCCTTAATTAACCTGGATAGGTGGTCATTTTATGCAATATTACTTTAGTAAATACCCCTTCCAAGAGCACTCTATTTTATAAAATGGACAGCATTTTTTATTGGAGAAAGTAATTGAAATAGTTTAGCTTGAAAATATTGTTACCAGCAGATCATTGTTTGCATTGCAAAACACCAAAGCATACAATCAAGCACTTAAGTTTATGCGTGCTCGGGAACAGAAGTTCATTTGCATGCACCCTCAATCCTATGTTATTACTGGATTATAACTTTAGGCTCGTATTCCAAGTTAGTCCACCATATTTGTTTTGTTGCATGAAACATACACTTTGCCCGTCTAAGAATATATAAAAAGCCCAATCGCCCATTACCAATCAAGCAAACGCAAGGGGAAAACATGTCCAGCATATAATACATTAAGCATTTCCCAAATTTACTGCTATAGAAAACCAATTAAAAGCATAGTTTGCATTGAGAGCGTTTAGATTTAAATCTACCTGCACTGAGCAGCAATCTTCCCTTTTCCCATCTTCAAGTCATTTCTCACAACGAGTACCTGCAACGAGTTCTTATACTTTTCAGTCAGGACCTGATGATAAACCAAGTCTAACTAAAATCTCTGCTTAGCTTAAGATATGCAACTAAGTCGCAATATCAAGGGAAGAGGTGGTGAAAATATCAACTGATAAGTGAAACTGGCAGAAGGAAAAGGGACCAAACCAAATAAAGAAACTGAAATTTGCATATGGATTTATACCATTTTGAAGTCTTCGAGAATTTCCGCGAGGCTTTCGATCTCAAAAAGAGCAGGCTTGGTATTCTTGCTTTTCCGATCCACTACCGTCATGGCGTCTTTGTTCTTATCACTAGCCTTTCCCCGGACCACATCTTGGACCAAGTAGAGAAGCCACCGAGCCCCTTTTATACTACTATTCTTCTGATTTTCCTTATCGTCATCGTCATCGGCGTGATTGAGGGTGCGGAAGGAGCGGGCGGAAAGAAGGTAGCCAGCTGCGAAGCACACAGCGCCGACAAAAGAGGCGGTGCCGGCGGTCAGCAGAGAGACAGAACCCCCCATGGCCGGCGAGTCGCCACCACCGACGCAGAGGCCGGGTAGACTACTGCTCCAAGGGATCTGGCCTCGCTTTCAGGAATATTTTGCGATTGGCCGAGAGCCGAATGGCTTCCTCAGGCTCGAAAATTTTTTTATTTTATTTTATTTTATTTTAATTTTTTACTTTTGACCCAATGAAGATTTTTTTTTTGAACGGATATCTACCGCTGCTACTATAAAAGAGTGTTTGACAGGTAATTAATCTCTTGGCGGAATATAGTGAGGCCATTCACTAACATCGGATCCACACTTATTTGTCTTCAATAAGACTATAATAAAGAGGATTCTCACTATCATATACTAAAATTTTGAACTCAAAATTTCTTAATTAATAATTAAAATTCCCAACTAGCACATCAAAATGAATTACATCTCGGCCTCCAACCAAACTTATAAGACCTAAAGTGTAGTTGTAGGGGTTGCTTGAATATGAATAGATTTGTAAATACTTTAAATTTGATGATTAAAATTTGAAAATTATTTGATATGTTAAAAGATAAAATTGACTAAATTATAATAGATTGTTAAATAAATATTTTGAAATTTAAGATTATTTTATGTTACAATATTAACTGCGATACATTAAGAATTTATTATACTAGCATCCGCAAACTAAAAGATAGATGAGTTACATGAAGCTCATATGAGGGATATGAGATTTTTAAAATAAAAATGAAAGAAAAAAAAAAGGGGTCTAACCCATTTAAAATGATTTTATTAGTGTGTCTTACATTACAAATGATAGTCTTCCTTATAATTAGATAATGCATTCATATAAATATAATAGATATGAACTATGAAAGATGTCTTCCATTGTGGGAGTAAATGATGTATTGAGGTGTTGGAATTACCATCAAGATAAGCTCAATGATATGTTTGGCCTTTCTTTATATAAGAGAGGAGATTCGTAATCTGGGCGCCTGTTGGCTAAGTGGTATTGAGTTGGTTTTGTTTGTGATAGGTGGAGCATTGGTGCCATTAGTGATGATGGGCATCGGTGCAGTGATGTTAGCATTATTTGATGAGATGGGCATCGACTTTGGTGTTGAATACACACAAAAATCTTGTTGGCAAAGATAAGCGTTGACGTTATTGATAATGACCAACATTGATCATAATGATGATCATGATGTCAACCTTTCTGGCAACAGTAGTTGTCAAACTTGGAGTGATGACAGGTGTCGGTGTTGTTGGTGATAATAAGCATTGGCATCGTAGGGTACAATGGTCATTGGTGTTGGCATCGATTGGAGACATCAATCTTATTAGTGATGATAGACGTTGATGTTGTTGACGAAGGGCAAGTCTTAGTTCATGTGGCAAAGATAGATGTTGGCCTCCATGATAAAGTCTGGTGTTAGTAATTTTTTACAACGGTAGACTTTAATCATGGGGGAGATGGCAGAAATTCATAGTCGATGTACTTGCGGACCTCAACCTTAGTAGCAGTAATGGCTATCAACAATATTGGTGATGGAGGGCATTAGCCGCCAAAGTTTTATAATATCTTCTTTGGCATCCTTTTTGGGGTTCCATCCAGCTTTTTCAAATGAGCAGAAGTGTATTTTATCGATTGATTTTTTGTGGAAGGGCGTTATGATCATTTCAACTAGAAATCAAAATGCTCAACCAAATAGTCCGTGATCTCTTTTTATCATAAAATAATTTTAGGCATCTTATTATTTTAATAATATTATATTTAAGTAATGTTGAGCTCTTTCTATTCGTTTCATTAAGACACTCATTTCGATACTCATATAATATATCATAGGCATACTTAAATCTTTACAACAGACCATTAATACTATTTTCACATATGATTTAAAGAAATCTAAGATGATTGGCCATCAATTAAGTGCATCAAATATTTTGAATGCTTTTGATTGCATTAGAAGAGAAATATCATTTTAACTTTGTAAAATATTTGTAATGGCTTTTGCATTAAATATTCATAAAATGTTGATGACAGGTAGAGAGTAAATAAAACTAAAATATTAGATTTATGCTATATTTTCTTTCATTTTCCATATGATTTAAGAAATATAAATTTATTATAAAAATGAATGAAATTTTATTTATATGTACTTTCAGTGAAGTAAAGATCATCAGATCTTGAATTTGAATATTGTATAAGATGGTAGATGTTATACAAGAGTGAATAATGGTTTTATAACACGTACACATCACCTATGTGTGTGAAAATAGCCTCTCTCTCTCTCTCTCTCTCTCTCTCTCTCTCTCTCTCTCTCTCTCTCTCTAAACAGCTTCACATGAAGAGGTTGTCATGTTCTCAATTTCACAAACCTATGAATAGAGGTTTAATAAATCTAAATACATTTATAAGGTGCAATTTATTTTGAAGTACTTTTAATTTAAAGTTGTTGCAGGCTAGTATATTCGCGGCGGTAAAGTGAAAGAAGTTATTGTCTTAACAATGCACAGATAAGTTGAGAGAGCAAAGAAACACCAAAAAAAATTTTATGTGGAAAACTCAAAGAGGAAAAAATCACGAGGCCTTGCCCAGGTGAAAATATTCCACTATAGTTGTGTAGGTGCTCATTTCTTAGCTTGGAGACGGTGAAATTACAATAGTTTGGGAAATTGGTCACACTTTGCATGGGTACTCGGGAGTTTGTAACGAACAACCTTGGTTGGATGATAGAGGTTAGAAATCTGATGGCAACGACTAGGAGAAGGTCCACAAGAGCTTGGCAGCCTGGCGGAGGTCTGGTGGCGGTCAACAATCGGGCGGAGGTTCGGCGATGGTCGGTGGTCCGGTGAAGATTCGATGGCGGTTAATTGGTGGTCTAGCGATAGGGCGAAGTTCAAGTGAAGGTCAATGGTCCAGCGGCTACAAGCAACCGAGGTGGAGGTTCGATGGTGGTTAGCGGCTGGGAGTTGGTCCAGCAGCGATTGACGGCCAGGCAGTGATCCGACGATGGACGGGCATAAGTCTGGCAGAGTTTAATGGAGGGGCGGTAGTTCGACAGTGGTCAGCAAATGGGCAGTGGTCCGACAATGGTCAAGCGGAAGTTCGATGGAGATCGGTGGCTGGGCGATAGACCGACGATAGTCAAACGGAAGTCTGGCGACCGAGTAGAGGTTCACCTGCTGTGGTGCGGGTATAACTCTAGGATTTTTAAAGCCTTAGCGCTTTCTCCAATCTCGAGCTCAAGGTCCCCTTCATGAAGGGAGCAAGGTCATATTTATAGATTTTTGTGAGTTTCATACCCCCGTAAATATAAGGGAGATTAGAAGCGAATCCGGAGCACTCCATTAAACAGCTCATATTGATTCCCCCGATCATAGATCATTTATTTGACATTTAAGTACCTTAATGATGTCAGAATTAAGAGATCTTGGGCTCATTGGATTCACCTTATCGAGCTATTCGATTCGACTATAAGCATGGTATACTTGGATATCATTTGATTATTTAATTAATGCTTTTAAGCTTTTGAATGCTCAGATTGAACTAATTTTGGTGTCGTTTGGTGCGTCTCTTTAAAATGCTCAGTTTAATTATAAGTCTGTAAAAATTGGAATTTAAATGGTCATGAATTTAATTCAGAAAGTTATTAACTTGAATGTGCCTCGAGATTCATGCTTACTCAAGACGATTTTTGTGATGTATCAAAAGCAAATAAAATTCATGAGATTTGAATATTTCAAATATTTAATTGGAAGAAAAATAAATGCAAGCTAATTTTGTGAAGTATTAGACCTTTTTGCCTAGTTCATTTTTACCTTTTTAAAATTTGACCAATTTGATAAAATTTTAAATACAACAACAATGTGAAACTTCGCCGGCAAACACCGCCGCCCTTGTCGGCTGCTCGCCGCCAATCTTCACCATCGCTGCTAAAGGCCACCACCGACCGCTTGCCGCCAATCTACATCATTGCTGCCAGAGGCCACCACCGGCTACCAGCCATTGCATCACCGAGCCAGCCACCTCGCCACAGCCCTTGTTCAGACGCCCCACAACTATGACGTCGGATTTGATAGTGAAGTAATTTTACTTCAAACAAGATAAAAAAAATTAAAAAAATAAAATTCTCCCACGTTCCGAGATAGCTACATTTTTGCTAGTAACAGAGACAAAACACAGGCAAATTGGGAAAGCTGTGCCACCTCCACTTGCTTATGGGTAGAAAACTGAAGCAAGTAGTTGAGATGCGAAACAGTCTTCTCCTTGACTCAGAATTTCTAAGAACTGGAAAAACAAAATGGCCACAGTTCAACATTTCTTTTCCATTATGGTTCCAGTTTTCATATATATCATCCTAATTGGATTCACCTTTCAAGGAGAAATTATTTTATGCAGAGACGGAACGGATAGAACCCTTCGAATTTGTCGCATTTTTACTAAGTATTTGCTGTGCTTTTATAAATACTAAGTAAAATGGCAGCAAATATTCAATTATGAATGCATTTTTACTAAGTATTTACTGTGCTTTTACAAATAATCAGTAAAAGCGCAGCAAATATTTAATTATTTAGTAAATATTAAGTAAAAGCGCAGCAAATATTCAGTAAAAAAGTAATAAATACTCAACAAATACTCAGCAAATATTCATAATTGAATTTTATGAATATTTGCTGCACTTTTACTAAGTATTTGCAAAAGCGTAGCAAATACTCAATAAAAGTGGAGCAAATCCGAACGATTCTCACCGTCAGTCTTCGCACAGAATAATTTCTCAAGCTCTTCTCTATTTAAAACAACCAATCAATTTCTCTCTCCTCATTGGGCTTAGGCTTCGTTTGGGACGGCTTTCTAATTGCTTCTTAAAGCAGCTTTCTAGTACAATAAATAAAATTTTTATGCTAAAAAGTTGCTTTAAGAAGCAATAAGAAAGTCGTCACAAATGAAGCCTTACAAGATCCAGTAAATGGAGTTCTTATAGGGGTGGATTTATCATGGGCCCTTGGGAGCAGGGGCCCCCATTGATTATGTATTTAATGCTTAATTAAGTCTATTTATGACTCCTTAATTACAAATAAAAGTAAATTATTACTATTACTTATTAATTATTTTTTTACGGTCTTCCTCAATCCCCCGCTTTGCCTTCTCATGGAATTTTTATTAGGTTCGGACACCGAACGTAGCTTTATATTCGGACGCCAATAAAATTACGACATCTGTATTATACAGCTGGATAATCTTTTTTAATTTTTTTCTTGCCAACCCGCAATAAAATTACGACGCTCAAAAAATATTTGAAAGCTGCTGAGAAAGAAGAAACGAGGAGAAGCAAGTGAAGATGAAGACTTGTTTGAAGGGGGAGAAGCCGGTGAAAATGAAGATGAATACTGGTTTGGAGGTGGAGAAGTCGGTGAAGATGAAGATGAAGACTAGTCAAGGGTTCCGAGGGGGCAGCGCCCCCTGGCGGGGGTCCGAGCCGTTCTGTGCGGTACCGAGCATTGGTACAGAGCAGTACCGAGCAGTACTGAGCATTGGTATTACCAAAGAATTACTCAGTATTATCAATGAATTACCTAGGCATTACTCGGTATTATCTAGGAATTACTCAGTATTACCGAAGAATTACTCGGTATTACTCGGTATTACCTATGAATTATCTAGGTATTACTCGGTATTACCTAGAAATTACTCGGTATTACCGAAGAATTACTCGGTATTACCAAAAAATTACTCGGTATTACTTAGGAATTAGTTGGTATTACTTGGTTTCTCTACTTGTTATTTTAATCTAACTGCCTCTACTAATCAATTTCTTAAACCTTAAAAAGGACAGGTTTTTTAATTTTTCGCGTCCAATCCGAGTCGGGTCGTCGGACCACACGGAAGTTGTCATAACACTTGCTGAAAACCACAATTCAACGGAATTGGATATCGCGTCGATAAATGCTACGTGGCACAATTCTAGTGAAATCCGACCGTAGAGCTACATCCGGTGTCCGGACCGAATAAAAATTCCTTTTCACGAGCGCACGGACTGCAGGCGAAACACCGACTGTAGGCGAAACACTCTTCTGGCTTTTTCTTTCTCGTTCAAACGCCCATCCTTCAGGCTTTAGCAGTTCATGTTCAGGGTTCAAGGTTCACAACGGCTATTTATTGTAATGCCAAATAATAATTTTAGGCATTTTTCCCTGTCTTCCTCAAACCTTTTACCCGCACACTTCAGCTTTCCCGCACGCAGCACGCTGGTAACTCCTAGTCCTCGAGCACTCAAAGTTTCAAATGTTCACGCCCCTCTCTTTCTCTCTCTCTCTCTCTCTCTCTCTCTCTCTCTCTCTCTCTCTCTCTCTCTCTCTCCGTTTTAAGGATAGATCCACCCATTTTCTGTGTTCATCTTCCTTTTCCTTCTTAAGGTCCAGTTGCTGTTACCCGTTAAACCAAGGTTTTGAATCAAATCAAGCTTCAAGTTCTTATCAACCTGACATCTACTCTTTTTAATGAACCATTGTTGTTTACCTTTCAAAGAAGAAATATTGAAAATAAAAATAAAACCCTCTGTTTGTATAAAAAGGGAAACTCCTTAGTTAAGAAAATGAATTATTAATTGAATTAATTTTGTATGTTATTATTCGATTCAAAATTTTCAGTAGAAAACATCTTTATCTAATTATATTAGAAAAGAAAATTTGGCTCATAGAGTGAGAATAAGAAAGGAAAGTTAGATCTTAATGAATAACTTAAGAAATTAGTTTAGAAAGTATTCAGATAAACTCCTTCACTCAAAGAAGGACCACTTGAACAAACATTTAAACTATAATTATATTAAAATTGTTTGTGAAGGAAAAAAAAAAAAAGTTCTTTCGTTCATATATTTTGGAGCAAAGGCTAACAACCCAGGGCTCTTACCCTGGAGTAAATAACATATTAGACAGAATTTATGTACACGAAAGAGAAACAGAAGCCACACCGAAGCTATTTGCTGGACGCATCAATAAACATGGCTCGTGTCCAGTGTTCAATGTCTTCAGCTTGAGATGGTGGAGGAAGTATAGGGTGTTCAATCAGATCCCATCCATCCACCATGGTTTCTGATACTCTGGCCTCAGTTGTGTCAGCATAAAGAAAACTAGCTGCAGAGTTTGAGAGATTATTTCGAGCGCTTCTCTGAATAGCAAGTTGAATTATGGTTATAAATTGGAATAGGTTTATGGAGAGCTTTAGATCTCAAGAAAAGCTATGATTGGGATCTTACCGTTATCATCATACTGTGTTCACTCTCAAGCAAACTACTTGTAGATGCAGTAGAATTTGCGTTCCATATTGATTTGTTCAGCGGCTGGGCTTGATTATCAGACCTGTAAAATTATTCCAATTCAAATCTCAGTTCAGTTTTTATGTTCTTGGGTGACGTGGCGCATCCGAATTGACCTCTGGACGTGTCCGGACACCGCACGTAATCATTTTTCCTATACAAGAGGCAAGCAACAAGGTGAATAAAGGCTAGATGAAATGCTTACTTTGGCTTTGCCATCTTCAAGGAAATCACTGCACTCATTTCCTTAGAAGAAGACAACGTGGCCAATACTTTGGCAAAGGCTTCAAAAGTAGACGCATCTGGAGATATATCCAAGCAATATATATTATTGCAATAAGCTGTAATGCATGCCACACTTTTCTTGAGCAGTGAAATCCCTTTCTGCAAATCCTTTTGGGTCTCTAGAGAACATGCAGAAGCAGTGGAATAATTAAGGCTAGTGCTTGGAGCAGAATCCAAAGAGGATTTCTTTTCTGATTCTACTGAAGAAACACTAAAGTTACTTGAGCTTCTTTCCGACCACGAGGCATCACCAGTTGAAGAACAGAAATTTTGCCGTGGGATGAAAAGAGGGTATTCCTTGCTGCGCAGTAGCCATAAATTTGTCAACGATTAGAGGATTTTTTTATGCTTGTTGTGCATAGCAAATAAAATTGCAACCACTGAACCTTTGAGAGGATGGCCGTGCTTCCCAGTACGAATCTCGTTGCCAAATACGTGAACATGAACCCTGATTCAAAATTTCATATTAGAATTCGGATTATAAGAGCATCATTGCCAGATCGATATAATCCAACATAAAAATAATCATAATTGAATGCTCGAGAAGTATTTGCATGACCATAATGATAAATTTGGAAATTGCAGCGTGCGATTAAATGAATACCGTGTAAGTGCAGCTATTCTAATAGAATAGAACAAAGACAAACAGTTGAGGTTTAGAAATATTATCATCCGATTCTTATTAAGGTTCACAAAAATATTTCATATTGATGATGGAACTTTAAAGGAAGTTCTATAATGGGGTGGCCTTCATAGCACCCAAGATTGTCAAGCATAGTTTTTGTAAGAGCAATCTTTGCCAAAATTAATCAGAAACTATTTGCATGCAGACTATAAAGTGTAGTTCAATATTTTGTCTCTTTCGTATCTTATTTTCCAAAAATAGCAGCTAGGTCAAAACGCCATATTATATTTGGCAATATTCATTTCTTCAGCTTTCGATTTTTCTGTGCATGTCAGTGTGTACCTATCTAGACTTTTGTTACTTATTGTCAATGTTTGATTTATTAAAAAAAAGTCTGTATTAACCGACACTTACTAAGAGACGTAGAAGGCTTTTCCTGCTTTGTATGGGAAATTAAAAATGATGAAAGTAAAAATGTTAAAGCAAAGGTAGTCCTCTAAAATTGTATGAAAGGTGAAAAAAAAAAAAAAAAAACTGGGAGATCCATAGCATTGTCAGGGTTTTATAAGGTAGCAATTCAAATCACTCTTCACATTTTCATCAGTATGAGAATATGTGCATTCATGTTACAGACCGTATCGAAGAAAAGACAATATGGCAATTAAAAAATGTATGTAATAATTACCAGAAAAACGTATGTAATTTAATGCAAGAAAGTTACCAAGTCAATGTAAAAGCTGTTGGGTAAAGAAAAGGGGTGCCGGATCAAAACTGAATAAGAAAGCTGCCAATATAAAGCAGAAGCCTGCTAAGTGAAGCAAAATAGCTAATTAGTTTTCGGAGTAGGAGCAAAAGTTATGAACTACAAGAAGGGAGCATTTGGAACAGCTTTTCACAACTGTTGCAGTACTTAGATTTTGGTAAATGGGGGAGTTGGCCGAGCAGCAATGAGAAATCAAAACAGAGCTTTGATGCCAAATTTTATAATGAATGGGGCGATGGGATTGGACATCATAGTGAGCTTTTTTTAATATATGATTTGGTAAGAAGACACGAATATGGTATGTGAATAAATTATTTAGGGGAAATTGAATTCGAATTTTATTCCTTCAAATCATTATATATATATATATATATATATATATATATATATATATATATATATGCTTTCAAGGAGAATACATAGAAAAATAAAGACATTTAATCTAATTAATTATAATAAATAGAAGAGAAAAGTCATTTAATCTAATTGATTCTAATAATTATATCCCATGGATCTTGGAATCAATCCCACAGATCTTTGTGTTAGAAGAGAAAATCTCCAACTGCAGCACAAGGATTGCTGACTTGTCAAAGCCGTGGGGCCCCCCCTTGCCGTGTGATTCAACACCCCCCTCAAGTTGGGTTGTACAGGTTGTACAATCCTAACTTGCAAACAAACTTTCCAAGTAGAGAGCCCGATAATGCCTTTATTAGAACATCATCAAGTTGTTCATAAGTTGGGGTATATACTATTTTAATTTCTGAGTTCTTTATTTTCTCATATCTAAAGTGTCTATCAATGGTAACATGTTTTGTTCTGTCATGATGTACTGGATCTTTGGCCATATTGATTGTGGCTTGATTGTCACATTTCAACTTTATCGTGCCTTCAATCTTTATTCCCAATTTAATCAATACTTGTCTGATCCAAATACCTTCACAAATAATAACTGTTAATGTTCTCAGTTCAGATTCCACACTGCTTTTAGAAACAACAGATTGTTTCTTGCTCCTCCTTGTCACTAGGTTCCTCTACACAAATGAACAATATCATGTGGTTAATTGACTGTCAACCTGGCTTCCTACCCAATCTGCATCAGAATAAAGAATCAATTTTCTATTTTCATTTTTCTTGAATAATAGCCCCTTTCCAGGAGTCTTCTTGAGATATCTCAAGATTTGATATACTGCCTCCATGTGCTCCTTCATAGGATTACTGATATATTGGCTCACCATGCTCACAGCAAACCCAATATCTGGATGGGTGTGAGAGAGCTATATAAGCTTTCCTACCATACGTTAATATCTTCCTTTATCTACTGGAAACCCCTCCTTTTCTATCCCAAGTTTCTTCTTAGGATCCATAGGTGTACTGGCCGGTCCGCATCCCAACAGGCCGGTCTCCTTCAGTAGGTCTTAAGGTATACTTGTGTTGTGAAACAAATATATCTTTGGTTGATCGAGCTACCTCCATACCAAGGAAGTACCTAAGTGATCCTAGATCTTTAACTTCAAACTCCTTGAACAGAGCCTGTTTGATTTTCATTATTTCCTCTATATCATTTGCGGTAAGGATGATGTCATGCACAAATACAATCAATATTGCTACCTTGTTTCTTTCTGACTGCTTCACAAACAAGGTATGATCTATCTGTCATTATCTAAAACCACGGCCTTTTACATACTTTGAGAATCTTTCAAATCATGCTCTAGGAGACTGCTTTAACCCATACAAAGATTTCAACAGTTTACACACTTTATCCCTTCCATAAGGCTTCTGAATCCCCATTGGAATCTCCATGTAGACTTCTTCTTTCAGGTTCCCATTCAAGAATGCATTCTTGATATCTAGTTGATGTAGGGGCCAATCTAGATTTTCTACTAAGGAAAGAAAAATCTTGATGGTGTTGAGCTTTGCAACAGGAGAAAAAGTTTCCTGATAGTCTGTTCCATAAGACTAAGTGAATCCTTTTGCAACCAGTCTAACTTTCAGCCTCTCAACACAACCATACTCCTTATGTTTTACGGTGAACACCCATTTGCTGGTCACAACTTTCTTTCCTAGTGAGAGATTCATAATTACCCATGTTTGAATTTTCTCCAAGGCCATAATTTCTTCTTTAACAGCCTATCTCCATCCTAGGTGATTCAAAGCTTTCTGAATATTGGTCGGAATATGCACATCATCCAACTTGGAAAGGAAGACTTGATAAGTGTCTAATAATCTGCTATAGGAGAGAAAGTTTTTGATTGGATACTTGGTGCATGATTCTTTATGGTCATTTGATGACTCTCTCCTTTTGAACTTCCTCATTCTTCTCCTCTGTATGAATCTCTACTTTGCTCAATCCATTGAAGGAGATTTGACAGCTGCAAGACGTGTCTCATTGCTTTGCATTTGCTAATTTTTCTTTCTTTTCATTGAGTATATATATTATTGCTCCTTAATGGCTGCTCTTTGCAGGGATTGATTAGGACTTATGGGTGGAGGTAATAGGTCTGAAAGTGGAGGTTGAGACATAGGAGATATGCCTTGGGAAATACTCATGGTTTGGATTTCTTATGATATTTGTTGATTTTGACCGGACTCTGTTTGATTGTATAATAAGAAATTCCACTCCCAAGTTTAAAATTCTCCTTCACTCTCCCCCTGAATTTTAAAACTAGTGAAGTATGGGTTGTTTTTAAAAAAGATGACATCCATGATTTCAAATACCTTCCCAAAAGTAGAGCAAAAGCATTTGTAACCTCTTTTTGTCGGGTAATACCCAATAAAGACACTTTTTTTTATCTTGGGTCAAGCTTACTCCTATATTGTGAATAGATATGAAAAGGCAGAGTACCCAAAAACTTTAGGTGGAAGGTTTGATGATATGAACCGAGCATGATGATAGGCTTTCAGTAGAGTTTGTCTAGGTGTTTCAAATTTTAATACCCAAGTAGGTAACCTATTTATTAGGTATGCAGCAATAAGAATGGCTTCCCCCTATAGATATTTTTGGTACTTTTATGAATAGCATAATAGATCTGGCAACTGATAGGTCGGTGCCTATCCAACCGACCCCACCTTGTTCAGCCAAGGTCTACAGGAGGCGGTTCAAACCGCCTCCTCTCTAACCGCCTAAGCCATAAGGACGTGGGCCCCTATTTAATTTAATAAAATATCCTATTTATGGCAATGGGATTTGTTTATTTGAATTAATCTATTTTGAGAAATGATGTTTGAATTAATCTATTTTGGGAAAGGAGGTTTGAATTAATCTATAAATAGGCATGAGAGGTGAGGGTTAAGGCATGCTTGATTTATGTTTTCTCTTGGAGTCTCTTGGGGTCTTGGGCTATAGACTTATTGTCTAGAGATTGGGAGAGAACGATCCTCCTCTCGAATTGAGGATCAATTGTATCTTTGACTTTATGTTTGCTTTGCTTTGATTTATCTAATAAAATTTACTGTTTTGGGTTGCTTTCATTATCGTCTTGTGTTCTTTCTCGCTTTTTTTACCAATTTATTGTTAGGGTTACTTGCGAACTCAAGTATTTCCGTAAGGATTACTTGCGAACTCAAGTATTTCCTATTAACTTCTAGGAGTTGCCTATTTTTTTCCTCAGCTAACCCATTTTGTTGAGACATATATGCACATTAACTCACTTGGATTATCCTTTGGCTTGATAGGTATTCTCTCATGATATAATAAAAGTACTATCTCCCATTGTCTAACTTTAAGATTTGAATTTTTGTATCAAACTGATTTTGAATCATTAGTTGAATGATTTGAATATTTTTTCAACTTCAGATTTTTTCTTTATTAAATAAACCCAAGTGAGTCTAATATGATCATCAACAAATATCACAAACCACCTTGCACCACTTATATTTTTAACTTTTGAGAGTCCTCAAATATCACTATGGATTAAGGCAAAGGGATTGAAAGGTTGGTAAGGAACAATTGAGTAAGATGATCTGGTATGTTTAACTAATTGGCAAGTTTCACATCTAGAGACTATTGGTTCATGATGTTGTTAGGCAGCAACTTCAGGATCTCTAACTGCTCCTTGGTGAAAGGAATAGCTTCAGCTTTGATGGATTGATCTAGCGTGGTATTGACAGAGTTCTCCTTGCTTTCTTGTGTCGATTTATTTGCCTACCAATCAGCTGGTTTTCCATGAATCTTCCAACATGTCTCCTTTGTATATCCTAGTTTGGCACAGTGCTCACATCATGGTCTTCCTCCCTTCTTTTGATGTCGATTTTCAACATGTGAGGCTTTTCAATTGTTGCAGACAGTAAGAGCATTTCCTTCTTCAACCTTTGGAGATCCTTGTAGGCCTCCCAACATGACCTTTCTTCTACTCACTTCCCTTCAAACTTTAGAAAAGGCCTCCCGAAGATTTGGAAGAGGTTTGGTTCCCATGATCCATCCTCTAACGCCATCCAAGTTATTGTTCAAACCTATCAAGAATTTGAATATTCTTTCTATCTCGACAATCTTCCGGTGAGGTGCGTGATCTTCCGGGCATTTCCATTGATAATGTTCAAACATATCTAATTGTTGCCAATAACAGGTTAGAGTATTAAAATATTGAGTTACTGTCAAGTCCTCTTATTGGCAGTCATGAAGGATGGTCTCAATTGCGAATAGCTTGGAATTGTTGTGATAACTGGAGTAGGTCTCTTTAACGACCTCCCATATTTCTTGGGCTGTCTCGTAAAGAAAAAAGTTCTCACCGATTTCTACATTCATGGAGTTGATAAGCCAAGACATAATCTGATGATTGTCTTCTTTCCATTTTTTGTAGAGAGGATCAATTTGTGCTGGTATAGGGGCTTCACCAGGGAGATAGTCCTCTTTCCCTCTCCTGCAAATAAACATTCTCACCGATTGAGACCATTGCAAAAAAATTTGCTCGTTAAATCTGTGGTTTGTGATGAGAGGAGGAAGAGGAGAAGATTTGTCTGCATATCTAGAGTTTCCAGAGTTTAAACCAGTAATATTTAGGTAGGAGGATGAGATCTCGCTATCTATGGACATGGTTGGGTTTCCTCGGTTGAAAGAGAAGATGAATTTTAGGCAAGGGCTACCAGTGCTTGAAGAGAGTATGATGGAGAAAGGGAGGAAGGTTTGCCGCCAGCACTCAGAGAAGGCTTAAAATTTTCCTAAGCTCTGATATCATAAAGAAATTGTTTAGGGGAAATTGAATTCGATTTTATTCCTTGGAATCATTACATATATATACACTCTAGGAGAATAAACAAAAAAGAAAGACATTTAATTCAATTAATTATAATAAACATAAGAGAAAAGTCATTTAATTTAATTGATTCTAATAATTATATCCCATGAATCTTGGTGTCAGAAAAGAAAATCTCCAATTACAGCCCACGGTTGCAGCCCACAGATTGCTAACCTATCAAAGCTGTGGGCCCCCTCCTTGCAGTGTGATTCAATAGTATGCCAGAAGGATTGCAGCATACCAAGAAGAATAGGATTGAGGAGATGAGGTAAATGAACGTCTAAATGGAAAAGAGGTAGAAGGTAGGGAGAAAGAAAATAGAAAAAGACCATAAGGGAGAATTAATCCCTAAAGGGAAAGCAAAAAACAAAACCTTTCCTTTATTCCATTTTGTAGTGACTGAAATACAAGCCTATCGGTTCTCTTTATAGAGTTATGTGATAGGAAATACTTGAGTTTGCAAGTAATCCTACCGGATCTACTTGAGTTCGCAAGCAACCCTAAGCAAAATTGATAAAAACAGCAGGAAAACACAAGAATTTGGAGCAAATCAAACTAGGAACGATAGATTGCGACTTGAAAATAAAGCAAAGCAAATGCGAAAGCAAGATACAAGAGATCCTCAATTCGAGAGGAGGATCGTCTCTCCCAAATCTCTAGACAAGATCGTCTAGAGCCCAAACCTCCAAGGAAACCCTAATTTCAAAACAAACAAAACATAAACATCCATAATCTCCCTTCCCCTCTTTAATACAAAACTTTCCTAATAAGTTTTCCCTCCCCATGCCTTAGCCGCCCCCTCCAATTCAAAATCAAAGCCTCTTGGGCTAGTGGGGCCCACCCATTGGGCGGACCAAGCAAGGGGAGGCGGATGGATTCCGCCTCCTGTAGACCTGCTGAACCGGCCCCTTGGCTGGTTGGGCCGGTTCAGCTTGAGCCGGCACATCAATACCGCCCTCCCAAAGAATCACCTTGTCCTCAAGGTGAAAATTCGGAAACTGCTGTTTCACCCTCTCGTAAGGCTCCCACGTGGCATCGTAATCAGGAAGGTTCTTCCACTGGATCAACACTTCCTTAGTTCCCTCTTCCTTCTGACGAACCCCCATCAGCTCCAAGGGCTCCAAAACCACCTCTAACTCCTCCGTAAGTGTCGCCGGCAGCTCGGGGTTGGCAGTATAGTCACCAATGGCCTTCCTCAGCTGTGATACATGAAAAACCGGATGTATAGTCGCCGTGGGTGGTAGTTTCAGCCGATATGCTACTGCTCAGATCTTCTCCAGCACTTCATAAGGCCCAAAGTACCTTGGAGCCAGCTTCTCATTTCTCCTGTTGGCGACTGTCTTCTGTCTGTATGGCCGGAGCTTCAAGAACACCCTCTCCCCTACTTCAAACTGGATGTCCTTCCTGTGCCCATCCGCTTGCTTCTTCATAATCTGTTGAGCTCTCAGGAGATGTCTTTTCAACTCCTCCAGCCTTCTATCCCTCTCTTCCAAGTACTCCTCTACTGAAGACACTGGGGTACTGCCCCTCCCAAAGTGCACTAAGTGGGGAGGATCCCTTCCGTACAACACCTTGAATGGAGTCATCTAAGAAGCTGAGTGAAAAGAGGTGTTGTACCAATATTCTGCCCATGATAACCACTTAGCCCAAAGCTTGGGTGTCTCTGATGCAAAACATCTCAGGTAAGTTTCCAAGCTTCTGTTCACCACTTCCGTTTGGCCATCCGTCTGTGGATGATAAGCTGTACTCCTTTTCAGAACTGTCCCTTGCAGCCTGAACAACTCTCTCCAAAAATGATTGAGGAACACCTTATCCCTATCTGATACTATCGCCTCTGGTACTCCATGCAATCTGATCACTTCTCTGATGAAAGCTGAAGCCACTGTTACTGCAGTGTACGGGTGTCGGAGAGGAATGAAATGAGCATACTTGCTCAATCTGTCCACCACCACTAAGATCACTGTGAACCCTTCTGAACGGGGTAGCCCCTCTATGAAATCCATGGATATCTCCTCCCATACTCGTCCCGGTAGAACTAAAGGCTGTAGTAGTCCTCCTGGTGACATAGCCATGTATTTGTTCCTCTGGCAGATCTCGCATCTGGCTACCAACTCCTCTACATTTTTATGCATCCCCTTCCAGTATAACTCCGAGGCTAGCCTTCTGTATGTCTTCTGCACTCCTGAATGGCCCCCTACAACGCTTCCATGAAACTCCTGGAGCAAGCTCGGGATGTGGATTGAGGTTCGGGGCATGACGAACCTTCCCTGATATAGCAATCTGTCTCCCTCCAACAAGTACCCTGGGTGGCTACTCTCTTCCTTCAGCAAATCTGCCCTGATTTTTCCCAAAGCACTTTCTTCTCTGATGGCCTCCCAATCAAGCATCAACGGAACCGAAAGTGTTACTGTCTGCAGCTCCCCCATACATCTGGACAAGGCATCTGCCGCCTTATTCTCTACTCCGGGTCTATACTGAATCTCAAAATCGTACCCCAGCAGCTTGGACAGCCACCGCTGATGCTCTTCTGTCACCATCCTCTGCTCCAGTAGATACTTCAAGCTTCGCTGATCTGTCCTGACAATGAAGTGCCTCCCCAGTAGGTAGGGCCGCCACTTCTGGATGGCCAAAACGATGGCCATTAATTCCCTCTCATAGACTGACTTCAGCCTGGCTCTGGCTGTCAGTACCTGGCTGAAATAAGCAATGGGCCTACGACTCTGCATAAGCACTGCACCTAGTCCGTATCCGGATGCATCTGTCTCTACGATGAAGGTCTGAGTGAAATCTGGCAAGGCTAGGACCGGTACTGTAGTCATGGCCTTCTTCAGGCTCTCAAAGGCTAATGTAGCCGCCTCCCCCCATAGGAACCCATCCTTCTTCAACTGTTCGGTGAGTGGCCATGCTATAGTGCTGCACCCCTTTACGAACCTTCTGTAGTACCCTGTCAATCCTAAAAATCCCCTCAACTCCTTCAGATTCTTTGGCACTGGCCACTTAAGCATTGCCTCAATTTTGGACTGATCTGCTGCCACCCCTCCCCTTGATACAACGTGGCCCAAGTACTCTACACTGCCTTATGCGAAGCAGCATTTCTTCAAGTTGGCCCTCAGCTAGTGCTCATGCAGTACCTCTAACACCTTTTTTCAAATGCTCCCAGTGCTCCTCCTCTGTCTTGCTGTAGACCAAGATATCGTCAAAGAACACCAATACAAATCTTCTGAGATAAGGTTTGAAAACCTTATTCATAAGGGCCTGAAAAGTAGCGGGAGCATTGGTGAGGCCAAAAGGCATCACCAGGAACTCATAGTGTCGCTCATGAGTTCTAAAGGCTGTCTTGGGTATATCCTCCTTCTTCATCCGGATCTGATGGTATCCGGATTTCAAGTCTATCTTGCTAAAGATCACAGTTCCGCTCAATTCATCTAGTAGCTCATCAATGACTGGGATAGGAAACTTGTCAGGGACAGTTTCCTTGTTGAGGGCTCTGTAGTCCACACAAAAACGCCAACTGCTATCCTTCTTTTTCACTAATAGAACAGGACTAGAGAAAGGATTGATGCTGGGTCTGATGATTTCGGCCTCCAACATTTCTCTAATCAACCTTTCAATTTCATCTTTCTGGAACTGCGGGTAACGATACGGTCGTACACTGATAGGTGACACTCCCTCCCTTATTACGATGGCATGCTTCTGCTCCCTCTGCGGTGGCAATCCCTGGGGTGGCTGAAATACCTCTTGGAACTGCTGAATCAACGGCTGAATGGAGAGGGTATGTCCCCTCCCTCCTCTAATCCTGCTCCCTCCAAACTGTGCAGCTCCACCAAGTATCCTCCTCCTGCCAACTGTATATCCTTCACCATAGTTTTGAGAGAAACCATGGACTTAGATAGCCCTGCATCTCCCTTAATCACTACCTTCCTTCCATCTATCACCAACTCTATCGTGAGTGCTCTCCAGTTCACCTTGGTGTCTCCTAAAGTTTGCAGTCATTTCATCCCCAGGATGACATCTGTACTCCCAAGCTCTAGTGGAAGAAAATCTTCCTTCACCTGAATCCCCTGGATAGTCAGTAGCACTCCTCTACAAATCCCCTGGCCCTTCTCCACCTTCCCCGTACCCATCATCACCCCGTAGCAACCCGTATCCACCAATCTCATTCTCATCTGGTCGACGACTTGAGAGGAGATGAAATTGTGGGTAGCCCCACTATCGATCAGCACCACTACCTCCCTGTCCTGGATCTCTCCCTTCACCTTCATGGTATGATTCGTCGTGAACCCTACCACTGAGTTCAGAGACACCTCAGCCAGATCCAAGTGCAACTTCTCCTCCATCTCCTCCTCTGTCACCTCCTCCCCTCCCTCCTCAGTTTCCTCGTCATCACAGACGGTGAGAACCTGAAGAGTTCGGTCCTTGCATCGATGCCCTGGCGTATACTTTTCATCGCACCTGAAGCACAACCCCTTTGCCCTCTTCTCCTGCATCTCCTTCTCTGTCAACCGCTTGAAATTTCCCCCACTTCCACTTCCTCCTGTCTTCTCCTTGGTGGTCTCTCGATTTCCCCCTGTTGCAGGAAATTTCGATGCTAGATGGGTGGTCGTCATCCTATAAGTTCCCCCTGTGCTGCTACTCCTGGCCCCCCTCTCCAGATTTCTCTGATTTTCCACCAGCTGGGCTAACTTCATAGCCTCCCCCAAGTCACGGGGCATCAGGACCTTCACTGCTGCTCTGATCTCTGCCTTCAACCCCTTCATGAAATTTCCCTCCAGTATTGTATCTAAGAGTCGCTCCATCCTACTAGCTAGGTGCTCAAATCGCTCCCGGTAGTCAGCTACTGATCCCTCCTGTGTCAGAGCAAAGAACTGCTCATAGAAATCTCCTCCCCAATCGGTTTGGAAGCGTTCTATGATGCAATCCTTGAATTCTCTCCAGGTTCTGATAGCCCTCCTTTGGTCTCTCCACTGATACCATGAAAGGGCTTTTCCTTCCAAGCACAAGCCTGCTGCTGTCAGTTTCTCCTCCTCCGTCAGCCCATTAACGGCGAAGTATCGCTCCACCTTGTAAATCCACCCATAAGCATCCTCTCCTTCTAATATGGGCATCTTTAGCTTCCTCACTTTCTGATCCCCACCATGTCCCCATAAGCCTCCATAATTTCCCCTCTCCCATGTGCTCGAGTCCCCCCACGTCTCCCGATCCTCCCTCGCTCTACCATGTCCCAAACCCCCTTCGAAATCGCTCCTTCTGTCTTCAAAATCAGCACCTCGACGGCCATAGTATCCCTCCCGGTGCTCCCACTCCGCACCTCTTGGCTCCACGCCTCCATACCCTTGTCTCTCTCCGTATCTCCCTCCTCTCTCCTCCCTCTGGAAAGGCTCCAGATGGGGTCTTCCTCTTCCCCCTTCCACGATTTCCACCTCTTCTTCCTCCTTACGGATTTCAGATTTGGTGTTTTTCGCTTCGGGGCCCTTTGCCTCAGATGCCGCCGTTTGGGTTTGGAATTCCAACATCTTCTTCATCATATCCCGTAGACTGGCCACTTGTCCTTCCATGGAAGGCATCCTTTCCTCCACGGTTTCCTTGATTTGATTCATCTCCCCTTCGATCCTTTCTTCCAAAGCATCCACTTTTTTGGCCGCCATCGCAATCCGGAGTTTGCAGATTCACGAAATCTGATTTTTGAAGTCAAAAAACAGCAACTTCCCTCTTTTCCGGCCAAAAATCTGCTGCAGGAATTTGCCGAAATCAGCCCTCCACCGGTCCCAAGACTTGCTCTGATACCAATTTGATAGGAAATACTTGAGTTCGCAAGTAATCCTACCGGATCTACTTGAATTCGCAAGCAACTCTAAGCAAAATTGATAAAAACAGCGGGAAAACACAAGAATTTGGAGCAAATCAAACTAGGAACGATAGATTGCGACTTGGAAATAAAGTAAAGCAAATGCGAAAGCAAGATACAAGAGATCCTCAATTCGAGAGGAGGATCGTCTCTCCCAAATCTCTAGACAAGATCGTCTAGAGCCCAAACCTCCAAGGAAACCCTAATTTCAAAACAAACAAAACATAAACATCCCTAATCTCCCTTCCCCTCTTTAATACAAAACTTTCCTAATAAGTTTTCCCTCCCCATGCCTTAGCCGCCCCCTCCAATTCAAAATCAAAGCCTCTTGGGCTAGTGGGGCCCACCCATTGGGCGGACCAAGCAAGGGGAGGCGGATGGATTCCGCCTCCTGTAGACCTGCTGAAGCGGCCCCTTGGCTGGTTGGGCCGGTTCAGCTTGAGCCGGCACATCATTATGGCTAATTAAAACAACGAAAATACCCTCAACCAAATAAAAATAAATGTCACAATAGTTCCAAATAACAACTAACATTTATACAACTAATCCTTAAACCTAAATTCATACAAGGATGACCACAATATCCATTAAATGATACTAAAAACACAAATTCTTAACTAGATTTATAGATTTATCTTCCCTAGATTGGTAGATGTGTTTGGCATAAGATAAGTCCAATTAAAGTTTAACCTAATCCCAAAATTCAAACACTAGTTTCGTTGGTTACAAATAATCCCAAAGTTCTGTTTGATAATTGCATAATAAATCCAAGTCTCGACCCAGCATAAACTTCAAGTTTCCCTAGATTGGTAGATATGATTGGCATAAATTTTGTTCAATTCGAGTTCAACCTAATCACAATATTCATGCATTAGTTTACTAGGTAACAAATAATCTCAAGATTTTATTTGATAATTGCAGAATATATCCATTTCAGCCTAGATAAAATTTTAAGTTTTTAGAAAGTTCTGGAGTTCAAATCCTTTCAGAACCACAACTAATCAACGAGACTGATGGAAAGAAAGCCCAATGTTCATTGAGATGTGCCAAAATAGTGCCAATCTGCAGTTCTCTTGATTTCTTATCCGTGAAATCACTATAAGAGGCGGCGGCCATAGTGAGAAATAGAAAATCTATTGTAACCACAACCCCATGATCAAAACCCATAACAAACAAAACCATAAGTAACATGATAATAAACTCGAAATAGTAACAATAGCAGCAACAAGGTATGCTACAATCCAGCATTAACTAGAAAGAAAAAAAAACTACTAAAAAATAACAGATAATAAATTAGTAATAAATAACTAACAGACTGCTAATAAATTGCTTATAATTTAGTAACACGGACTAGAATAATAATAATCATAAAATAATAAGATCTAGAGGGCATAAAAACTCCAATACTCATGATAAAATAAAATTTTAAAATTTAGCTTTTCAAGAACAATAGATTTGCCTCAATTCTTTCATAAATATGTAAATTAGCTCACCGCAAAGCCTGAAGCGTGTAGAGTTGGAGCTGCTAGGCATGGACTGACAAGATTCACAAGTTGAATCATATACCTATCGTAATATCAAAAAATATTTTATTTATTAGGTGAAACAAAAGTAAAAAAAGGCTAAGAAGTCAACAATTAAATTCATAAAATATTGAAAATATAAAAAATTCAAAATAAATATAATTAAACTAAATCATGGGAAGACAGATTATTTAAAACAGCTCCTGAATATATTAAAACATGTGCCAAAGTGCAGAGAGCCCATACAACAATGTTTGACCAAAATAAGTGGTAATACTATTGACACATATATTTTAAATTCATTCCAGTTGCAAAGAGGGCATATACTGAAAGATTTAACTAGGCAATACCATTAGAATTAAATTTAAAACTAATATGGAAGAAAAATCAACCTGCAGGGCAAAGGCTAGGTTAGCAGTGCCCAAATAAAATATTTCAAAAGTCCTCCCGATCATAATATTGTTTAATGAAGATCACAACTTACGCACTATAAAAACTTATGTATACTAGCTGCATTCAAATTCTTCAATTATGGAGCAAGTTTTGACAATAATTTTCCAGCCAAGATCTTCTTATGTGACTTGTATCATTTTTTTTCATTTACATAACTTAGTAATTAGTTTTTGCATGTGTAATTGATATTTGGTCAATTTTACTATAATATGAATTTCTTTCTCGCAATGTGACTCACATTTGTGTAGTGGTTTTATTTTGATTTAAAATTACTTGCATAATTTCAATTTTGGACGATCTTTAAACTATAGCTGTGAACAAGTCTTACATGTTTCTTCTAATTTGCATCAAATGAGAAAAAGTTTCACCAAATAAAGCTCATGGACTGCGAATTTTGATTTATTGTATGTGTTTATGTGCATAACATCATAGTTGCATTAGAGAAAACCTAGACCCTCTAAGACGCACTGCATCATATTTCTTGATTATTTTGATTATGAACCTGAATCGATCAAGCCGGCTAAAATTGATAAATCAATTGAATAATTTAATAATTTAACTCATGAAGTAGTTTTTAATGAAATCACTTTACAAATCAAACTAAAGTTAGTTTATTTTCGATTCTTGGTTTCTTGATTCACAATTGCAAAAATAAAAAAGAACTTTATGGTTATTGAGAGAAAAATCGCAATAGCATTTTATTAGATTCATTGATAATGGTTTCTTAACAGCAAGGGCGGATCTACTAAGAGCCCGGGGGGGCAATTGCCCCCCCCCCTCAAAAAATTTTAAAAAAATTTATTATAGAATTTTTTAGGTAATTTATGCCCCGCTATCTATTTTTTAGTCGTTATTACAAGTGTTTTTAGGCAATTGCCCCCCCTAAAAGTTTTGAAATATTATAATCTTTAGGCAATTGCCCCAAGCATAATTAAACACATTGTGTAAAGATGTTATTATTAGGGAACGATGAACCAAATACAAAGAGAAATAGTAAAGAGAATCCAAAAATATCCTTACAACCAAAATTTGTTCCGGGGGCGCTGCCCCCGGAAACCCGCAGGGGCGCTGCCCCTTGACCTCGCGGCATATCTGTGAAATCTCTATACTTTTACTTATAAGTGTGCCCCCCCGAAAATTAAGATTGGTTCCGCCCCTGCTTAATAGAAACTTTAAAACTCCATCTATCAGGGTGAATTTTAAAAGGGTCAATTTCATCTTAACAATCTTTTCAGTCATTGGGTTAATTTTCTCTAAAGAAATTTTTTGCCCATATAAACTTATCATAATCGCAATTTGCATTTTTAGAACACATATTAGCATTCTAGCAATTTTATTGTTTACTTCATATCATTTGTAGGATTTACATGGCAACATTGGATAAAAAAATTGACTGTAAATTGTAGAAAATTTAAGTCTGCCATTAATGTGAAGAGATATGTGGAATTCAAATTAGATGATACAATAATTGTACATTTTAATCCTAGAAGAGTTTGTATGGTGCCTTTAAGAAATTAAATACTAAGAAGATGGGAACACAAAATCATAGAACGCATTAGGATAAATGTTTATAAATTGGAAAGCTCAAGAAGTTCTAATATCAGTATAATTTTTAATGTATATGATTTCATTATAATGTTACCAATGCCTTGGATTTTTTTATCTTTCTATCTCCCTATTACAAATTCAATCCAACACTATACCAAACAAAATCTACTCATATAATAATTGAAGACATTTTAAATGATGAGACTATGTCCATAATTGATGATGGATATCAGAGCTATATTGTGATTTGTTATGACCAACCTACTTGTGATGACCTATAGGTTACTTAATAGGAGGCAAAATAGTTATGTCGAAGTTTGCTTGGTAAATATAAAATACCTAATTAAATGGAGTCTTTTTTTTATATGGGGCATAAAGATGCAAACTTTGAAACCTGGAGCATGTCAAATTTAAGCCTTGGCTAAATAAAATCTTAAATTCCTCTACAACTTGTATGCTAGTTGGACATGAATTCTTCAAATGCCATGCAAGTCTTGACAACTACTTTCAAGTCAAGCTTTCTCCTTGTAACAACTTGAGGCCTTCAACTTTTTTGGTGACTTCTATCCTAATTCTTTTTCATCTAGACTGTGATTAGTTTTTGCATGTATGATTAAGATTTGATCAATTTTGCTACAACCTGATTTTCCTTCTTACGGTGTGAATCCCATTTGTAAAGTGGAATTATTTTAATTTCAGATTTCTTGCATAATTTCACTTTTGGATGATCTTTAATTATTTTTTAAGTGGGGTTTACATGTTATCTGACTTATAGGAAGTTTAACCCAATTAAGAGTTGCTGGACTGCAAAGGTTGATCTTTCATGCATTCTCATGTGCATCTCATTCTAGATTTGCATAAGAGAAAACTTAGACACAAGTTGTCTTGCCGAAGGGGGTGGGGGGCATCAGCAAGGTTGGGAATCAACAGCATAGAGAATTTTCAGACAACACGGAACATGTAAGGCCAACTTGTAGCATCAGCCATCAATAGAGTTACTCACAAATATAATGGAAACACAAGCAATACGAAATAGCTCAAAATATATCCAATATAGCGGCTTTTGGTGCTGAATTTCAGCAAACAGAAACGAAACCTTCAGTAGGTTGTAGTAATTTTGCTTGCAGGAATAAGAGCGCAGAAAATTTCATCAAGCATATTGAGTATGGCGCATCTTATGAGGAATTTGCTAGGACAATAAAACTGTGGTAATTAAGTTATTGAGGAGAAGAATAAAGAAAAGAAGAAGAAAGAGAGACAATTTTCAAAGAAATTCATTAAGGTAGAAAAGTTGCACCTTGTTTGAATCTTCAATCCATTTCAAAGAAAATGGTGTTTCCTTTAATACCAATTGATGGAGTAAGGTAGTGGAAAGAGCATTCTGATAGGAAATACTTGAAGATCTCAAGTAATTCCTATCAATCTTTAGAAAACAGTGAGAAATCTCCACAAAAGTCCACACAAAAACACGAAAACAATAGATAATTTGTATTATTTGATGAAAGGGAAGTGGAAAATAGCAAGATATAATTGATCCTCTATTCGAGAGGAGGATTGATCTCTCCCAAATCTCTAGACGCCACTAGAGCCCAAAGGAAAACATAAATCTAAGAGATCTCAAATTTCAGCCAAATTCAAGATGCCCTAACCCTAGGAAAACAAACTATTTAATGCATACAAATCAAAAGGAATTCCATAAACAGTCCCTACATTCAAATTTCCCTCTTAATTCCCCCAAAAATCTTTCCTATTCGGCTCTGTCTAGGCAGTCGGATTGCGCAGGAGGCGGAGAAGTTCCGCCTCTGTTGCGCTGAGCCGGTCCCGTGCAGACCGGCTGGACCGGTCTAACAATACTCCCCTCCCAAAGATCCACCTTGTCCCCAAGGTGGAAAGACGACACCCTCCTCCATTCCTTCTTGATCGCAAATAGTAAGAACCTGAAGCGTTCGGTCCTTACACCTGTGCCCCAGCGTATATCTCTCGTCACATCTGAAACAGATCCCCCTCGCCCTCTTCTCCTGTAATTCTGTTTCTGTGAGCTTCTTGAAGTTTTCCCCAGGTCTTCCTCCGGTAATCTTCTCCTTCGAAGTCTCCCTAAGAGTACCCGGTGTCGGCTCCTTAGGTGCCAAAACGGTGGTGGTCCTCCTGTTCGGACCTCCTGAGCTACTACCTCCTATCTCGCTCTCCAGGTGCCTCTGATCCTCCACTAATTGAGCTAACTCCAAGGCCTCTCCCAAGTCACGAGGCCTCAGTACTCTAACCGCTGCTCGGATCTCTGATGTCAGTCCCTTCATGAAATTTCCCTCTAGCACTGTCTCAGGAAGGCGGTCCAATTGGCTAGCAAGGTATTCAAATTTCTCCCGGTACTCTGTCACTGAACCCTCCTGTGTCAAGACGAAGAACTGCTCGTAGAAGTCTCCCCCCTGCCAGTTCGGAAACGTTCTACCAAACAATCCTTGAACTCTCTCCAACTCCGTATGGGTCGTCGCATGTCCCTCCACTGATACCAAGACAAAGCCTTCCCTTCCAAACATAAGCCCGCCGCCGTCAGTCTCTCATCCTCTGTCAACCCATTGACGGCGAAATATCTTTCTACCTTGTAGATCCACCCGTGCGCATCCTCCCCCTCAAAGATTGGCATCTTCAATTTCCTCACCCTCGGGTCACACCTGTTTCCCCTAATTCCTCCATAACCCCCCATTCCTCGAAGAGGAGGTGCTCCCCAATTGTCATGATCTTCCCTCTGACGATCATACCCAAACCCTTCATCAAAATCCCCTCTTCTTCTCTCAAAATCAGCGCCCTGGCGCTCGAAATCTTCCCCTCTCCTTACAAATTCAGCACCATTTCTTGCGTAACCAATGCTCATCTCCTCCCTAGAAAGGGGTTCTAGAGGAGGTATTCCATCTTTACCCTCCAAGATCTCCACCTCCGGATTTTCCCTTCCCCTAAACATGTTAGGGTTTCCACCACTTCCACTGCCGCCGATGTGTTCCCTTGCTTTTGATGTTGTCAGATTAGTCTTCACTTCTAGCAATTTCTTCAACATCTCTTCCATCACAGCAAACTTCCCTTCCAACCGTTCGTTATTAGAGGAAATCTGATTTTGAAGATCAAAAAATTTTTACTCCAAATCTGATTTTAGTTGCCCAATTTCTCCTTCCAAAACTTCAACTTTCTTCACGGCCATTACTCTTCCCAACATTTACTAGATGATCTTCTTCCGGATGAAATTTATTCGCTGAAATTTTTTTGGATTTCAGCCACCGATGGTCCCAAGATAAGGCTCTGATACCAAATTGATAGGAAACACTTGAAGATCTCAAGTAATT
This sequence comes from Dendrobium chrysotoxum, assembly GCA_019925795.1. Taxonomy (NCBI): domain Eukaryota; kingdom Viridiplantae; phylum Streptophyta; class Magnoliopsida; order Asparagales; family Orchidaceae; genus Dendrobium; species Dendrobium chrysotoxum. The sequence continues at coordinate 14,544,230 of CM034312.1, read as the reverse complement.
CCTATCAATCTTTAGAAAACAGCGAGAAATCTCCACAAAAGTCCACACAAAAACACGAAAATAGTAGATAATTTGTATTATTTGATGAAAGGGAAGTGAAAAATAGCAAGATACAATTGATCCTCTATTCGAGAGGAGGATCGATCTCTCCCAAATCTCTAGACGTCACTAGAGCCCAAAGGAAAACCTAAATCTAAGAGATCTCAAATTTCAGCCAAATTCAAGATGCCCTAACCCTAGGAAAACAAACTATTTAATGCATACAAATCAAAAGGAATTCCCTAAACAGTCCCTAGATTCAAATTTCCCTCTTAATTCCCCCAAAAATCTTTCCTATTCGGCCATATCTGGGCGGTCGGATCGCGCAGGAGGCGGAGAAGTTCCGCCTCTGTTGCGCTGGGCCGGTCCCGTGCGGACCGGCTGGACCGGTTTAACATATTCTTGATTGGTCCTCAGCATGAATATATATATGTTAAAATTATACAATTGGTTATTGAGGCATTTTTGCATTCATGAGGCGAGGTGTAAGTCTCCAAATCCAAAAATTGCGTAAAGTGAAAATAAATATTAAAAGTGATCTTTTATCTAATACCCAAATGTGTTAAAGGATGACATATTAACTTTCTATTAAACTATGAAGTAACAAATTGGCATGCCTATGAAATAAAAAATTACACAAGACGTAAAGTAGCAAGTGATAACTTGCGAGACATAGAATTGAAATCCCAATATTACAAGACCAAAATAACATAAAATATAGGAATTGCATAGAAGTATTATATAACATCAATTCAACTTCAAATTTCTTCTTTCTCAGTTCCCTACTCATCCACATTTAATTCTTAAAGAAAGCTGAAACAATTAGCAACAACTTAGAAATCATATACACTATCATCATTAAGGAAGTATTTATTTAAGTCGTCATAACAAATTAGTGTCTCCCCTGCCTTATCCCTATGAAGTCTAATGCCTTCCAATCTGCTTATTCTTTTTTATTTATTTTAGTAATCTTACTCTTTCATAAATGTTTATCACAATATAAAAATGAGAGTAATACTCAAAAAAATTTTAGAGGAGGAGGTGGTGGTGGTTTGCGGCTTTCAAGTAAACCTCAATAGAGGCAACGACAAAGGCGGTGGGCTGGAGGTCGAGACAGTCAAGAGGAAGTTGCTACTGCTCGGGGTTATGAAAACATGATTTGTTCGGGGCTTTTGTTTAGAATTTAGATATATTTTAATTTAAAAATATATAAATAGGGTGAGTGTATGCCTCACGCCAGCAAGGTGAGGCGGACCTTAAGGAGGGCCTCAACCAAGCTGAGGCGCAAGCCTCATTAGAATAACTCGAGGCGTAAACCTTGAGGTGTTTTTCACTGGAATTGCATTGAGTCGGGCCTTAATGCAAGCCTTATATTATGGAATTTAAAACAATTATATATATATATATATATAAGGATATTAGTCTTTGTCCTCACACAACTTCCATCATTCAATTAAATTTTTGAATGGTTGAGATTTAAAATTGTTATAAATAATTGTTATTATAAAAACAACCATTTCAAAATTTGAATGCATGCACAAGGATGTGTAAGAATATATATATAAAGAGAGAGAGAGAGAGAGAGAGAGAGAGAGAGAATGATAGTGTGGGGGGTCCAAAGAAAGAGGGGGATTAGGTCGATTTTAAATTTTTAACTAAAACTAGTAAGAGAGAGAGAGAGGTTGTCTAAGAGGTGGGAAGGTAGGGTAGTTTTTTTCAAAGGATAGCACAAATTAGATTCGAGACTGAAAATATGCCCGTTAAAAAAAGCTCCCTAACTTTGTGTTAATAGCCACAAAAAGATCCCTAACCTAATGCCTGTAATTATAGCACGTAGTTTCCTGACTGTGTTCAGAATAATTGTATATTTTTATTAAAGAAAGGTTCAATATGACTTCTGAAAATTGAGGAGCATTTTCAGGGCCTAAAATCCTCTACTAAAATGATCCTCTCTCCCATCCACAATTCTGAGAGACTATTAACAACCCCCTTCACCTGGATCTCTCTGCTTCCTCCCTCCATCTCGCACAAGAATTGAGATACAGTATATGACTATCAACTAATAGTCCCAAACACAAAGTATTTAGCATACCCTTAATATTTCTAGAGCTAGCTCATTCTCTAGGTTTTTCTTTTATTTTATGGTTCTATTTCGTGCTCACTTAGGGTATCTCCATGTCATATTTCAAAAGTTGACGCCAAATGTAATTTAGCGCCAAAAGTAATTTAGTGGGAAAAAAAAATCAAAACTAACTTTATCTAAAATAAACGGTGCTATTCAAATACAAAAGTCTTTCAGCTGTCATTTCATCAAAAAAACAAAAAAATAATTTAAATTGGAAAGTATTTAGCACCTCTGGCAGAGTTATCTTAGGAACGAGGGAGCATAAAATATTTTGAAAACTAGGGATAAAAATTGTAATAAAATCAAGAAATACAACTAGCATTTCAAAAAGAAAATTTTCAAACGAGAAGAAATTACCCTAATGATGCAGAAAGCTCATCAGATGGAACTGAATGTGGATCAAGTCCTCTAGGCAAACGAGCACCACATATTGTATCATATGAACCACCCTTTTTCTGGAAAATGAAAACATTAAGATCAAACAACCAACTTGAAAGGCCAACTTGTAAGCTCCACTCATTACAGAAATGGTAAGCCATAACTAAATCATAACCAAACAACAATAAAAAAAATTAATGAATTGAAAACTAATTCTTAAAGGCTCAGGACTGTTCAGAGAAAAAAAATTAGATAAATGTTATCTATAAAAAACTAACTTCCTACTTTCTCTAGAACATAATTAAAATTTAGGCTATACCAGCATCCATAGTACGTTATGTGATGACTTCCTCAAATGCATGTGGTGTAGCATAAAATAAAAAGATAAGACATAGACCGACTATAATTTCTTTGCTTTATAAGACATTAAGTCGTTGTTTGGTTTAGTGATATTCATATGTGCTAATAAGATGCCATTGTTATCTCAAAAAGTTTATGTATTTGGGTCAATTTTATTTTGTTAAAAAATGTTTTGTTAACTAAATCTTAATTGTTTTGTCCAATATTATCTCTATATTCCATTATATATATGATTAGCCCCCAATCCCACCCTAAACCAACAACAATAAGAACATTGACCAAGGCAAAACAATCAAGAAAATGTGTGAAAATTCTCAATTCAACTAGCTATTTACGACAATAAATTCAACATTAAAAATCCTTTTATACCTCAATGCAAAACAATCATTAGTGAAGCTCGAATTTGATCACGAGTAGCAAATAACATAGCAAGGTTTTCTTTGTTACTCTAAACAGTGCAAGCAACGCAAAACAGTAATAAAAATATACCACCAGCAAAACCCTGAATATAAGGGTGAAAGTCAAGTCGTTTAAATGGTGAGTAAAGAAAGAAGACAACAAGATTTCACTAGATTGAGGGGGAATAAGGATGGCAACAAAAAGAAGTCACGGCATGTCCATGTCATTTAATTTGAAAATAGTCATTATTATAAACTGTTATATGGAGATGTCAATAAACCAAACAACTAACATCTCATAATAATATGACATCTTATTGCAAATGTCACTATACAAAACAACCTTAAAGACCATTTAAATAAAATGAATCAGAACAGGATGCTAGCATAAACGGATAAAGTACATTTATGACAAACTCTAATGTAACGCAATTTGATAGAATCCATTTGACTGACAAGTCAAAGAGAACAAACCTCTAATTTTAGGCAAAGAGAAAGAAAGTAATTGCAGTTTATCTAATCCGTTCATCACAAAAACAATTTTTAGAAAACTATCCCACTTATTTTTTTATATTAAGATAATAAGTTAAAAACCTGAGGAATAAACAAGAGGAAAGATAATCTGTCGCTGAAAAACATAATTCCGAGTCCTGGTCACCTTTTTTTTTGGGGGGGGGGGGGGGGGGGGAGATGGTTCTGGATAGATTGATGGTGCTTATCATTTAGATATACCAATTATTGATTATTGTACCATATATTTTTCTTTTAAAGTGTATAAATGTGGTTACGAAGAATAGTGAAAGCATAGATGTGGAAAGAAACTTGACCAATATTGTATTAATAAGCAAAATTATTTCTTGATAGATCTCTAACATGTTGCTTGTAAGTGTGAAATGATATTCAAAAGAACTTTCAATATTTGGATGGTTTCGTTGATATTCTATAAGACAAAGATCTCAAACACAATTTGAAGGAGAAGCCAAAACATTCTTATCATAACTCCCGACTGTACAAGCAGCTCAAATTCAATTACAGGATTCTTGTAAAATAGGCTTCAAGTTTTGACACTATCAAGTCTACCAAAATAAATTTCCAAAAAACCATAAACAAAATTAAAAAATACTCAAACAAATATCAACACTGCAGTTCGGTGGCACAATTGAGGCAGGTTTTCCATCAACATATGGAAAGGATTATAAGAAAAACAGCTAGCTATTTATGTCCCTCGCCTCCAAATCTCTTCAACATAGAAATTATGTTGTAAGTTAGCACGAAAGGCTAATTTCCAATCACATTGCTAGATGAAAAAAAAATGAAAAAAGTGGAAACTGAATTTCTCTGAAGTTTCATACAGTTAAATATACCTATGTTCAAAATGAGTTTTTATTTTCAATGAAATTTAACAATTTAACAAGCATCAGATAATCAAGCAACAAAAATGCAAAAATTTGCAAGACATAATCTATTAGTCTTAAATAATTAAATAAAAAATACGATCAAAATCAAATCAGATGAAAAATCAAAAAGCCTTCTGCTAGAAATTAAAGATCAAGAAAGCATGCACGGTGTGAAATTCATGCACAATGTAAACCATATTATACCAAATTTGACTAACAAAACACTCTACTAGTATGAAAAAAATACTAAAAAAAAAAAAACAAGAGCAAAAATAAGGTAGGAAAATAAAAGCAAGCCTCAAGCATGCAAAGGAAGATAATGTCTTTAGGAAATCTTCAAGTCTATCGCCTAATCGACAAATTTAATCTTGAAAGTATAATTGACGCACAAACAAATAACAAATTATTCAACCACAAATTCAGCTTTTGTGTTTGACATTGAATACTATTTATAATCACAAGGCCAATTAGAAATTTCCCTAACTCAATCATAGATAACAAAGGAATCAAAACTAAAAAAATAAAAAACTCCATTGGAGAAGAGGTCACAATACCTAGTTAGAGCCGAAATAAAAAAAAACACCAATAAATTAGAGAAGAAATAGGAAAAAAAAAAACATAAGAGCCGCAGAACCCAATTAAAATAAAGAATCACAAAAGAGCAGTAGGATTCAACTAGAAAGAATTGTGCAAAAACAAATGACAACAGAAAGATGTTGAGACATCAAAGCAAGAAATCAAGGGTCTGTTTGGAACTGTTACAATATTTTATAAAAATGATTTTGAAGTAAACATGGGGAAAGTAATTTTTTTTAAAGTTGTTGTGGATATGAGAAATATATTCTTTTTTAAAAAATGAAACAACTACTTTCTTAAGGTGCCTATGAATACATAGGTGATATAACTGTGCTATGGATGTTGTCTCGTTCAAGAAAGATGGTCGAGAAGGTGTCTTGCTTGAATAGGTGGAAAGCTTCGAAAGAGACAATATAGAGATATGTGTGATTTCCTCTTAATTTTATCAGAGATGAGTTGAAGAAAAGGACGAGATGTTAGCCAAATCAGATGTTAAACATGGATAAATATAGCCAAGTCCGATGTCAAATGTGAATAAGCCTCAACCACTTACAGGTGTAGTAGAGATGTTGGAGTTAATATTTCCCCTATATTTTCTAACTTAAAAATCAGTTGGAAGACAATAGCACTCTCAAATAAATGTGCTCATTTCAACGATATCCGTGATTTTAGAATTGAATTGAAATCCCAAAATTGAATGAATAAAAATTTATAATTGGTAGGGTATTATATTGGCTCGAATGAATTTTTGACATTTAAATTCTGAATGATTGGATCAGACGTGTTTGATTTGAGGTCTAAGATGTTCAACTAAGATGTAGAAGTGAAAATTCTGAATTTAGCACTATTTGTCTTAGTTCCCTTCTATGATGCACCGACACGTATCCGACACGACACGCGTCCGACACTTCTCCGGCACGTGTCGAACATGCAGAAAATGTGTCCAATTAAAAAAAAATATTAAATACAAGTTGGACACGCGTGTCTGACACGCGTATCTTAAATATTTTATGAATTTTTTTAAATATAAATTTTTGTATTTAAATTTTTTACTTATTTAAAATATAAAAACTAAATTTCTTACTTCCTATCCACAACATCAAATCAATCACCCGCACTTAATACGCCACAACAACAACAACATCAAGTCTTTGTCCCACTACGTAGGGTCGACAAAATTTAATACCGCACTTAATACCCCATTCATCGAATATTCTCATTTTCATTTCTCTTTGGTGGGTTACAACTTTGATTTCATAACAATGCCCGATGTCATCTCAACATTGACGTCTAACGTCGTTACAACATCAACATTTCAAAACGATCTCCATATCAAAGTCTGACGCTGTCTTTATATTGATGCTCGATGCTAGCAATTTCTACGCCCACAACTTGACATCTTATCTTTGTCAAACACCTCAATATCGACGACCAACACCCTCTCAATATCGACGATAAACGCCCTCTCAATATTGACGCCCAATATTTATTGCATAACATCAATGCCCGACTCTCGACAATATTATCATCTCCTCTTTCGATGACTGATAAACGGCATCGACGTCTGACTCTCGACATCCTAATATTAATCATTTTAAGCACAAAATCTAATTAAATGACTTATTATTTTTAAATTATTTTTAAAATTATACTTATTTAATTTTTATACTTATTTTTAAAATATAAAAACTATAATACCGTGTCCAACCAGTGTCCGTGTCCTATATTTTTAATAATTGACGTGTCCCGTGTCCGTGTCTGTACATCATAGGTTCCCTTGACAACTGATGATCCTGATTCAAAATTTGATACCCGGTGTAAGAAATAAGACCAATTTTGATATGCAATATTAGCTATTAAATTGTCATATATATAGTAAGTACTCAAGTAAGACCTAGTTGTTGACACAGATTTGGCTTAACAATTTCTCTTAATTTTATTGATAGATAGTGATCCTGATTTAAGATTGATACTGAATATTAAATATGGGAAAATTTTTGATATGTAGCTTTTTACCTTTTTTGTGGAGCAAGAAAGGAAGTCTGTTTGCCCTCATTTTTAAGCTTTAAGTTATGTATGATCAAGCAATTCCATGTATTGTTTGAATGGAATTAGCATCAAATGCCACTCGGAATTTGGTGTTATGACCCTGTATCAAACCGAAATAAACATTATCACTTTGTTAGCACTCTTCTCACTAGGAATCTTATTGAAGTGGAATCTCACTGTTGAGATCTGTGTTGACTAGTCGCACTTGGATTGATCGTAACGCCTATGTTGTGAGCATTCTTATTTGGTTTGTTAGGCTTTAATATTGTAAAATTGAAATCATTAATATATAATTCATTTTAAATGTTCTGAATGTTTTTTCTTCTGTTTTTTTAGGTGACTTGCATGAATGAATGATTGGTTTCAAAAGTAAAACCAATGGCCTTTTACTAGAAATAAATGATTAAAAATAAAGGATCAAGAAAGTCGCACATGTATTTTGAAATTCATGCACTTGATTTAAACGAACTTGATCAAATTTGATCAAACAAAATCATTCTTTCAAACCAACTATGAATGATGCGTAGGCGAAGAAAGAAGAGGTGGAAAAGAATTCACCAAAAAGCAAGCCTTGAGCGTATGCCATATACAATGAGACAATCTCTCTAGGAATTCATCAAGTCTCTCACTTGGCTAACTAGTTGAATCCCAAAAGTAGAATAAATGACATCCAAATAGAACTTTTATTCACCCACTAATTGAATGTTTGTGCAAGCCCCAAGACCTTATTTATACTGACAAAACTAATTAGAAATTCTCCTTGATCAACTATGGATAACATAGCAATGGAGTAGCACTAACAACAAAAAGGTTGTTAAGAAGCAATAAGAGAAACAAAAGAGTCGCAAAACATAATAGCCGTCGGACCCATGGAGAAAAATTACAGTACCCAATCAAAAAAAGAAGCTACAAAATAGACCACGACAATAGAAAATCATAGAAGCAAGAAGCCACAAGGCCCATTCGCAGGAAGAAGCCTCCACAGCCATAGGGAAGTCACAAGCTCCGTAACAAGTCAAGTGCCTGATGCATTAAATAGCTTATATAGAGATATTATTAAACATGAACTACAAAATTAGTCAAAATCATTTGCATTATTGGGTTATCTTGCATATTTAATGTGAATATGTGAAACATACTTCGTAATTTTATTACTATAAATGAATAATAAAAAATTCATAAAAAAAGTAATCACTTAATGCTTCATCAATCTCCGTTAATTATGCCGAAGCTAGCAACAAAAACATAAGATAAAAAATATAGATCAAAGCTCCATGTTAGCTTACCCAGCCCATTGGAAAAAGTTTACATATCAGTTTCACAACCACTGCTTGTTTGTGCATGAGCTCAGAGCTGATTGCCATCTAAAACAAGCATTTTTGTACAATATTAGAGGAGGAACAAAAAAATACAAGAAAAGATAATAGACAATAGAAAGAGTTAAGAAAAGAAAAAAGCAGATGTGGGTAGGGTGAAAAGTTTATTTGCACTCTAACAAGATCAGAAAATGATGTTCAAAGAATAAGGCTTAATCTCAATATGTTTAGCTAAGATAATAAGTAATCCATTTTTGAATTGTGAAAACTAACTCATGCAATATATCATCTAAAAAAAAGAATAGTACATAATTTTCTCTATTAATATTACATCATTACTTCATGAATTTGTCCTCATTTCTTGATAAAAAATGGGCATAAATTTTGATATTTATCAATTCTACTAAGAAACTTCTGGTCATCATCTCTTGTGATAAGATAGTGTATGTATGCAGGCACACCTATAGAAAGAGAATGTATTGAACTATTTTTTAAACTAATAATTAAAATATTCCAGTGACATCTCCTCATAGTAAATATTTTTTAATCCAGCTTAGGCTAATGGTCTTGCATAAAACCCTAATTTTGAGGTTGGGAGCTAATTAATTAGTTACTCACAAATGCTATATTAAGCAAGATTTAAGCCCTTCTAAAGTTCAGAAGTAACTTTAACTTGGAGGAACTGTTGCATATCGCTTCTCTTGAATGGGAAGTTATTATATCATTTTAAAAGTATCACGCCTTCTTTATTCATCAAGAAAAAATCAAACAATTGTGGAAGAACACAAAAAACTCTTTACTTTCATTCACACAGCCCTATAGCAAATTTATAAGCAAGGCTTAGCTAAATAATACTATTCTTAATTGTTTCACCCATTTGGTTTTGGTGAACTTAAGCTGCATTCTAATGACATAACCAAGTCACTACAAGTACAAGTTCCTCTAAGTCATGGATTTGAGACTAGAGGATAACCAAGACAAACATAATCACTACGAAAACATTTCTACGTGATTTCAAGGCATATCACCTTAAAAGCTGTGAAAAAAAGGTTAAAAAGATAACTCTTTGAGCTGTCTTATTCATAGCAACAATTAAAAAGTAAGCTAAGAAGTATATATGATGCCAAAGCAAGCTAGCCATAGAAATTGGATGTACAAAATATGAGAACCCATCAATATTTGATAGCCCGACAAACTTTTGAACATATCTATAACTAGTTCACAAAATAGAGTTTACACCAGATACAGCAATCATCAGGAATGATTGAAGGAGGATTCATAAAGCCAGCGCCAAATGGATAAGATATGGTCATTGATGATGACAAAATCTAGAATTTACAAAATAACACACTGGGATACTCACAAGCCTGAATTCTTGAGTGCACTTGAGACTGTGAGAATTGCTCTCGAGCTTCGTGCGACTTTCTTTTAACTGAGATAATCAACATCAGATCAAGTACATATTTGATAAGAACGAGCAAACACCAGAGGTAGTCTTAGAGGTACATAAAAGCTAGTACAAATGGAAAAACACATACCGTTGAGAGAGCAGACTCCACAAACTCAGTTTTACTCTTTAATTCTTCTGATTCTTTTGCAACCATTGCTTTTTCTAATGAGACGCCAAAAATATTCAAAAGAATTCAGACAATGAAAACAACAATGAGATAGTTCGTCAAATCCATACCTATAAAAAGACCAACCTTGCGAGAGTTGCTTCTGCATGTTGTGCAACCGCTCCTTCAACTTTTTTATTCTTTCCTTTTGCGCGAGTTTCCAACTCAGTTGTTCGTCCATTTTTCTCTGGCCACCAAAAGAATATTATAGACGGATATGGTGGGATGCAATATAACGAGCCATTTAACAAGAATTGGGAAATCAATGTAAGCAAATACTAACCTTTGCCTCCAGCGTCCTCTCCAGCCTCGCGTAGAGAGATTTCCGCTTGCTTTGCAGAGATCTTAAGGAAGCGTAGCATTCGTTCAATCTTCATGAAAAGCCGAAGGGAACCAAAGCATTAAATTACACGGAAACAACGAAGGAAAGAAAAAGAGAAAAGTATGGATTGAGATGTAGCGATTGATTCACCTGTAATTAACGCAACCAGCACAGAAAGAGGAGAGATTTGAGTTCTCACAAATGGCGCAGCTGCTGGGCTTCTTGGCCATCATCCCGGCCGTTGCAGATTATCTATATCGCATCCGATTCAGAGAGATAAAGGAGGAGATAATTATAGGTTTCAGTTGATCAATTAGAAAAGATTGAGATTCCGAATCAAATCCTGAAAGGTAGGCCACAAAGAAAGGATCTGGGGTTGGTTTTCCGTCTAAGATTTCTCAGTGGATGGAGAAGGGTTTCTTCGAGCGGAGAGCAACGACCGACTCGCTGCGCCGGAGCCGATCACGTGCCTCGTGTGTCCAGGTGCATAGGGCCGACACAGGTTATGCCCCGCTTTAATTAATTTAAATAATGTTGATTTCTGGTATGGACGGTCCATAACCTGCTTTGTTTACGTTCAATCAATTTTTTTGTCTTATTTAATAACCGTATATCCACCCACATCAACTATAACCGCCATGTGGCACTTTTTGAGACGTGGCGGTCGGTTACGCGATGGTGTACAGAACGAAGACGAATTGATAATTAAATTTTGGTTTAACGATGGGTAATGCTACAAGAAAGAAAATAGCAAGAGGTGTGGTCGAGTGGATGAGAAGGTCTAAGATACATGAGAAGGTCAGGAGCTCATATCAAAAAATTTTCATGGATTTTTATGTTATAAATTTAATCTTATTGGATATTGCTCTATATGTTATTCATTTTTAGGATTATTATTTGCTATGTTTATGTATTTCAAAGAGTATGATAAATATATGACATAAATTTTATGAAATTATAAAATTAATATATTAAGAAAATGAAAATGATTGCTATGCAATTTATGCCATTGATAAAAAAAATGTATTGATGCATCTGATGATCATTAGTTTGACTTTTTATAACTATTGTATTAATATTTAACTTGATAATAAATAAGTCAAATAAAATATTTTTCTAATTTGTAAAGAAAATTATTTTTAAGATTACGAAGGATTGATGATAAATGATGCATTCGAGTCTATCAGTAACTCCATGAAAATGTTGGGTTGAGAAGGGGGAAGAAGAAATTTTTAATAAAGATTATTTTGATTGATTGTGTTACCCCATACTACTCTCGAAAAAAAATGCATAAATTGAATACAAAGACTTGCGTAACCTATTAAGTACTTAAAACTCCTAACTACTAATAGACTAGAAGACTCTCAAAGACTACTAAGATTTCATTATACTTATTAACCTATATTATTGATTGTTTACATATATATGTATATATTATTTATCTTTTATTATTATTATTAATATTATTAATGTGCGGTAGAATATTTGAGGCAATAGAGAAAGTGAATTTAACTTCTTACCTTTATACAAATATCTAGCACATAGACATGACGAAATAAGATAACAAGAGACATTAGTATTTTTTACATGAAAATTTAGGAAAAGAAAAAAACTATGAAGCCTAGCCAAGTTGAAATGATTCAACTTGTGCATGTTGGCATGTTACAAATGATACTTTTCCCTTTAAATTGATAGTTGATACTATGTAATAGTCATGAACTATTAATGATAGATTTTTGTTTCATCTGGGACGGCTTCCTTACTATTTTTTGAATCAGCTTTCTAGTGCAAAAAATAAAATTTTTGTACTAGAAAGCAGCTTTAAGAAGCAGTAAGAAAGCCATCCCAAACAAAGCCTTTATGGTGAAAGTTTGAAGAGTCTCGAAGCATTAAAGATTTCTTCAAGTGACCGTTTGTGGCTTGTTTAATCATTCTCATTTGAGGAGAGAAGATCAAAGACCAAAAACTCAAATATAATATATGTATTAACGTTGAAATTTTGATTTGTTGTCGATAGTTGCAACAATTCAAATTTCTTAAAATAATTGAAAATGAAAAAAAAAATGAATTCTATTTGAACTGGAGCACTACAGGGTTAGGCCTAGAGCGCGTAATTTTTTCAGTACTTACAAACAATTATATTTTTTTCAGTGAAGTAGTAGAGAGAAAAGAAAATCTGAATTTTTTATTTCAGGATCGTTTTGTCGTTTTTACCAAAATTGTTTAAATCAGAGTGGGTGATTCTAATTCCATCTCTGTTTCAAAGATTTTGATTTTGACCATTGACTTATCCTCAAAACTGATTTTATTGTATTTTTCAACTTTATTAAATTTTTACCTCACAATTTTTTATAAGTTATTGTATTATTATTCTGAATATTTTAACTGCAATATTTATGAATTTCATAGAAAAAAGTAGAAGTTATTGAATTTTATATGATTTACACTGTATAAAAATTGAGTATTTTTATTTGAGTATACTATTAATACAACCATTAAGAATGAAAATATATATGAGATTGGGTAATAGTTGGTCGTTATTGCTTTTATTATAATGTGTGTAAAAGACAAATTAATTAGGCTAGTTGACCCGTTTCTTAAAGATTGATTGACTTGTATATGATAGGGGGTCGACAGACTTTTCTTTAAATACTGTGGTTGAGTGTTATCATCTACTGATTCACGTGATACAACGATTGGATGTTATAAAAAGTTATACTGTCGTTGACGGGTAAAGAGTGACGGCTCTATTTACTGAGTCAATGATTATTGATTATTAATTACCGACTAATAAAAAATACTGTGATAGACGGGACTTTTTACTTATTTAAATGTGACAATTAAAATATATGTTACTGATTCATTGTTACCGTATGACTTTACTGATACTATATTGATTTATTGTCACTGTTTATATTTATTGTTACTATATTGCTTTATTAATTATTATTACCACCACTTTTATTGATGACACTGTACTTATACTGTTACAGATATGGATGTTGATATTGTTTAATACTACTGTTGATTCACTATTGCTATTACTGTTATTGATTTGTTGTATAAATATTGAGCATGTGATATACTAAGCATGTGCTATACTGAGCAGCATATGATTGAGATAATGATTTGATATTTGTATAGAATAATTGAATAGCATGTGTACATTATTATAGTATTTACTGCATTAATATGATTCTGAAAGTCTTTACTGATGCTCTAATTTTACAGTTTTATATAATTTCTTTACTAATTGATAGTATTGATATAATGACTGTTTTATTGATTCTACACGCGTACTAGTTTATTGGTTTCCCTACTATACTATTTTATTGTCTTTCGCACCATGCTATTTTATTATTTATAGATTTTACTACTGCTGCATGTGAATTTTATTATTTTTATACTGATTCATAATCATATGATTGTTACTGATATATCGCCAAAAAATCATCTTGATCGGGCACGAATCTCGAGGAAAAACTCAAGTTGGAAACTTCAAAAATTAATTTGGAGACCATTTAAACTCCAATTTCAACAAGCTTATAGTCGAACTGAGCGTCTCGGAAATACGAATCCAACGACACCAAATTCGACTCAATCCGAGCCCAAATGAGTCCAAATCAAGTACCCGAAGCGCTATTGGAAGCATCAAACAGCTATTTGAGTTACCAAACGGTCTCCGATTTTGACGATCTTATAGTCGAATCGAGCGTCTCGACGAGACGAATCCAACGAGCCCAAGATCGTAGAATTCTGACATCATTAAGACCTTCAAATGCTTGATAAACGGTTCATGATCAAGGGATTCAATATCGGCCGTTCATCCGGATCACTCCTTATTTGCCCTTGATCCCTCACATATTTACGGGCTATGCCACTCCAGAAAAACTATAAATAGCCCCTCATTTCTCTTAAGAGGGGACCCAAGCCAAGAAGAAGAGAAGGAGAAGAAGAAGAAGAAAAGGGTAGGAGGGAACAGCTCCTCCTCGACCACCGCCGGAACTTCACCGGAATTCCGCCGGATCACCACCGGAGCACCACCAGGCGCCCGAGGGACGCCGGAGCTCTGCCCTACACGGGAGCAGCGTCGAAATTTTGCCCGACGCCGGAATTCTACCCGACGCCCGAGTGACGCCGGGTTTCTTTCAAAGTGACGCCGGAATTCTGTTCGACATTTCGAGAGACGTCGAAACTCTGCTTGACCTTGTAGCAGATACCCATTGTAATCTGATCGCCCTTGAAGGCGAGTCAGTCCCCTGTAATCTGCTCAAGTTCTAGTGGAATCATTTCAACTGGGCGTGGCCCCGTGGTTTTTTCCCTTTCCAGGGTTTTCCACGTAAAAATTCTGGTGTTACTCTCTCAATTCTGTTTGTGTGCTGGATATACGTACAACACTGAGACGGAAAATTAAAATCTATCGCCGCGTATATTTGAGTCCGCAACAGTTTGGCGCCGTCTGTGGGAAACACTATCCCACACTCCTAAATATTATTTTCATGGCTAATAGGCGTAGCAGTCGCCTCATAGGAGCCTCCCGCTCCCACTCTCATCAATCCAGAAACCAGTCTATAAATCATGGACATCAAGTTTCTGCCTCCTTTCTTCCTGGGGGGCAACACATTGCTGGAGAAGGAACCTCAGGGCCTTCTTTGGAGGAGCGAATCCGAAAGATGGAAGAATCTCAAAACGAGATCCTACACCTCCTGCGAGAGACTCGACAACCGACCCTAGCACCTCAGGAGGAGATTCTTCTCCCTCGAGATCCGCCACGTGTTGAAGCTGTTCAAATCGAACATCTTCAAGCTGAGATTCCTCTTCCTCCACCAAGGAGGCGTTCGCAGTCACATCAAGATAACGAACTGGCTGATACAGCAAGTTCTACCCATCCTCCGCACACAGGTCGGCAACCTCGTATTCCTTTGGACCTCCCCGAAGAGTTAGCCCAACATCACATTGCTGAGCTCCCTCGCAATACCCTACGCCACGAACTGCGACGATTGGTTCGAGAGGAGTTCCCTACAGGAGGCGTAAGGCAACCCCTTCGTCAGTGGGACTTGCAGGAGTCGTCACCCTTAACAGAAGCTATTCTTCAACACGCTATTCCGGTAGGATTTAAACTACCGAGCATTGATTCCTACGATGGGACATCCGACCCGTACGAGCACATCGATCATTACAGAACCATCATGCATATCCAGCGAGCTTCGGATGCCCTCCTATGTCAGGTTTTTCCTGCTACACTCAAAGGACAGGCTCGAACATGGTTCTATTCACTTCCAGCCGGAACGATCCCCACATTCATCAAATTGGCCAAAGTATTTGTCGAACAGTTCGTAGCCAACCGAAGAATTACTAAGGATTCTTCTCATCTCTCTGGGATCCGTCAGAACGAGGGAGAAACATTAAAAGAATATTTTCAACGGTTTTCCACCGAGGCTCGACAGATTCCGGGAGTGGACCCAGAACTGCTCCGAGGGGTCTTCCTTGGAGGCCTCCGTCCTGGCCCCTTTTATTCAGCTCTTATGCGAGATACGGTTCATTCATACGCCGACCTGATTCATCGTGTGGAGGCACAAATCTCCGCAGATGAAGCCATAAATGCTCACAGAAAGCAGTTCGAGCAGACAAATGGGAAGCGCAAAGGTGCTCCTGGGATGGATAATTCTTCCTTACAACGGAAAAAGCAAGGGAATAGCAATATACCTCCTAGGCCCCCATTACCACAACGAGAACCTCGGCAGGAGAAAGAGTACACTCCGCTCAATACATCTCGAGCAAATGTGTTAATGGCGATTCAAGATCAGGACAAAGTGAAATGGCCGCATCCTTCGAAGCCAAATACAGGAAATCAAGATCAGTACTGTCACTTTCATCGTAGTCGTGGCCACGCTACTGAAGTGTGTTGGCAATTTAAGGATGAGATTAAAAGACTTATCCGCCAGGGCTATCTTCGACAGTTTATTGGGAACCCACCTACCCGAGAAGAAGCTCGCCCCACTGGGGGGCAAAATCAACAACAACAAAGACAACCATTGAATAATATTCAAATGGTTGGTGAGATTGAGTAATGTTGCAACTTGAACCTTTGTGTTAGTAATACTACTTGTCATGTGTCACCATGTATCTCTTTTAGGATCAGTAGGATGTCATTCTAATGTCCTTAGTATTTCTACCAAGTCGAATGATATGGTTGTCCCTATATGTATCTCTTCTGTTGTACAAGGGAATTATTGTCTTACAGAAATATAATGTGTTGTTCGTCCAGTTTTGATATTATCTCTTTCTTTAAAAAGAATACAAATGACAGTGAAAAACTACTGACAAATATAGTCTCTTTATCCTTGATTCGAGAATTACGCAATCTTTATTGTGTCTCAATCACTAGATGATCAATCCCAAGGGGATTCGATCTGACCTCTTCCACACAGGTTAACGTCGTCGAGCAAAGGCTCCGACATACAACCTCGGATAGGTCTCACATCCTTGGTGGATTCTCTGGACCTCTTCCACACAGGTTAACGTCGTCGAGCAAAGGCTCCGACATACAACCTCGGATAGGTCTCACATCCTTGGTGGATTCTCTTGACCTCTTCCATTCAGGTTAACGTCATCGAGCAGGGCTCTGACATACAACCTCGGATAGGTCTCACATCCTTGGTGGATTCTCCCGACCTCTTCCATACAGGTTAACGTCGTCGAGCAAAGGCTCCGACATACAATCTCGGATAGGTCTCACATCCTTGGTGGATTCTCCCGACCTCTTCCATACAGGTTAACGTCGTCGAGCAAAGGCTCCGACATACAACCTCGGATAGGTCTCACATCCTTGGTGGATTCTCTCGACCTCCTCCATACAAGTTAACGTCGTCGAGCAAAGGCTCTGACGTACAACCTCGGAAAGGTCTCACATCCTTGGTGGATTCTCTCGACCTTTTTCATACATGTTAACGTCATCAAGCAAGGGCTTTGACCTACAGTCTCAAATATGTCAAAAAGGATGTCTCTCACATTCGTTCAGACTAATAATACATCAAAAGCACAAAGCATGTCTTACAGATGCAAGAACAATTCAGGTCCCTCTAGGGGACAAATCCTCATTTCATATACAATATCATTGGAGTTACATAAATCCAGATTCAGGTGTACATTTATTCTCACTAGAAGTTGAAATTGAAAAGTACATTGGCATCATCTGTACAAACTAGTATCATCAAGCAATAAGCAACTTTAACACAGTCAAATATCCTTGGTGGATTTAAGTGACTTCTCCCTTACTGCACGCAAGCATCTCCTACAACTGCTCCTTCAAAGAAAGGACATAACTGGATCATCATCAGATCTCCACTCAGTGTTAGTGTATTGCCAAAATGTTGGCATATCACACTACTTCGGCCCCTTGATCCAGTAATATCTAATGTTGGCACACTTCAGTATAGATGAATATTGCCTTAACACAATGCCACTGGACACCCGCCATCATCGACCCTTCGTCGGATATCTGCCGGCGGTCCTTTACTTCATATCAGCCATCATCGGCTTTCTCGTTCAACTGCTGATAGCAGCACCGTTGAACTCTCTCCTTCTGCTCCCAACTTGGTCGTTGACTGCCAACAGACTTCCACCCGATCGTCCATCATCGACAAACTAACATCAAAATTCTATTCGATGCTGAGCTTCCTCCCGTTGGAGGACTTCTACACGCCGCCAGACCCTCGTCGGACTTCAACTCGACGCTAAACTTCTACCCAACGTCGGACTTCAGCCAGTCGTCAGACCCCCGTCGGATATATACCCGACGCTGTACTTTTACGTGACGTCGGACTTCTGCCTGTCGTCAGATGTTTGTCGGGCTTCTACCCGACACCAAATTTCTACCCGTCGTGGGACTTCTTCTGGCCGACAGATTTTCGTCGGAGTTCTACCCGACGCCGTACTTCTTCCCGCCGCCGAACTTCTACCCGGCCGCTGACCGCCGCCAGACTTCATCCCGACCTTCGTCGGACCACCGCCCGGTCGCGGACCGCCATCGAACTTCAGCCCGACCTTCGTCGGACCACCGCCCGGCCGCTGACCGCCGTCAGACTCTCTCCGACTAAATCTCACCTCCACATGATCTCTTAAAGGAGAGAAACTCTAACTTCTGCGCAAAGGGAGGGGCGCCGAGTCAAGTAGGGAAAGTCACCTACTCAAAAACAGCGGAAGGCCTCAAAATGCCAGAAACTAGAGGAGAGAAGAGAGAAATTTCTATCTCCTGTACAAGAGGAGGGGCGTTATCTCAAGTAGGGAAAATCACCTACTGAATAACAACGGAATGCCTCAACTGTCAGAAAGCCAGAATGAGAGAAAAAAGAGAGAAAGCCGCTAACTTCTGCGCAAAAGGAGGGGCGCCGAATCAAGTAGGGAAAGTCACCTACTTAGAAACGGCGGAAAGCCTCAGAATGCCAAAAGCTAGAAGGCCAGGAGAGGAGGAAGAGAGGAGCATTTTGACCCCTACCCCAGGGGGTCTATTTATAGGATGAAAAGAGAGGGAGTTATTGAAGAAAAAGGGGGGAAAAATTTAAAAATTGGAGGGAGAAGGCTTCTAGAAGAAATTTCGAATTTTTCTGAATTTTTCAGAATTTTTTCAGAATTTTTTGGAATTTTTTGAGATTTTTTCGGATTTTTGGGAATTTTTTAAACCCATGTGGGACCTACAATTTAAAAAAAAAAAAAAAAAATTTTATATAACCGCTCCCCGCGCGGTTCAGCGGGCAGACGCCCCCGCTGGCGCGGGCGCCGCCGCCGGCGGCGGCCGGCCGGCCGGCCGGCCGGTTCGGCCGCCTACGCGTTCCCGGGCTCCAATTTCGGGCCCGGACGGTCCAAATTCGACATTTTTGGGGTCCCCGGAAACGTTTTTCGACGTTCCGGACTCAATTTTGACACTTTCGGAGCTCAACGGGGCCTCTATGATTGAGTTCGAGCAAACATTTAATTTTTGGAACGCAATTTTTTGCGATTAGGCCAATATAAAATACCGGAACAAGTATTTTTGGACTCGTGGAGCTTCGACGTCCAAAAATAGGGGGGCAACTGATATATCGCCAAAAAATCATCTTGATCGGGCACGAATCTCGAGGAAAAACTCAAGTTGGAAACTTCAAAAATTAATTCGGAGACCATTTAAACTCCAATTTCAACAAGCTTATAGTCGAACTGAGCGTCTCGGAAATACGAATCCAACGACACCAAATTCGACTCAATCCGAGCCCAAATGAGTCCAAATCAAGTACCCGAAGCGCTGTTGGAAGCATCAAACAGCTATTTGAGTTACCAAACGGTCTCCGATTTTGATGATCTTATAGTTGAATCGAGCGTCTCGACGAGACGAATCCAACGAGGCCAAGATCGTAGAATTCTGACATCATTAAGACCTTCAAATGCTTGATAAACGGTTTATGATCAAGGGATTCAATATCGGCCGTTCATCCGGATCACTCCTTATTTGCCCTTGATCCCTCACATATTTACGGGCTATGCCACTCCAGAAAAACTATAAATAGCCCCTCATTTCTCTTAAGAGGGGACCCAAGCCAAGAAGAAGAGAAGGAGAAGAAGAAGAAGAAAAGGGTAGGAGGGAACAGCTCCTCCTCGACCACCGCCGGAACTTCACCGGAATTCCGCCGGATCACCACCGGAGCACCACCAGGCGCCCGAGGGACGCCGGAGCTCTGCCCTACACGGGAGCAGCGTCGGAATTTTGCCTGACGCCGGAATTCTACCCGACGCCCGAGTGACGCCGGGTTTCTTTCAAAGTGACGCCGGAATTCTGTTCGACATTTCGAGAGACGTCGGAACTCTGCTTGACCTTGTAGCTGATACCCATTGTAATCTGATCGCCCTTGAAGGCGAGTCAGTCCCCTGTAATCTGCTCAAGTTCTAGTGGAATCATTTCAACTGGGCGTGGCCCCGTGGTTTTTTCCCTTTCCAGGGTTTTCCACGTAAAAATTCTGGTGTTACTCTCTCAATTCTGTTTGTGTGCTGGATATACGTACAACACTGAGACGGAAAATTAAAATCTATCGCCGCGTATATTTGAGTCCGCAACAGTTACTATTATGAATTGACTGACGACATGTATACTGATTCTTTATCGTGTTTTGAATTTAGTTATAGGATTTTAGTAACATGTTGAATTTTTTAGCTTATTATATGTGATTTAAATGATTTCAGATCTAGGAAAAGATTTAAAGTGTGAGACTGATCAAGATTCCTCATGTTCTATTTTCTTTTGTTTTAGTTATTATTTTGTACTCAGAAATGAAATAACATGTTGTGATTATATGATTCATGAGTATTACATATGATTTATTTTTAGGTCAATGAATATAATTGTGTATTGACATTTTGAATTATAGAATTTATTTTATTTTTATTTATTACTGATAGATGAAATTAGATAGCTCTGATTGTTGTATAAAAGATAAAAGAAAGAATTCTTTCTAATTAGATTTCGGGGCATGACAATAGTGTAAATCAATCTTATTGGTGATGATCTGAATAGAGATTGTGAGCAATTATTGGCTCTGAAATTGATGAGCATTGTCCTTAGTGTTATCGATATGCATTAACCTTGTAATCAATAACGTGCATTAATGCATGCATTGACCATATAGGTGATGGCGTGTATCACACTTATAGGTGATGGCTTATATCGATATTATTAACAATGATAGGAAATGAATTTGATCAATATCAATATTGTTAAGTGGCAAGTAGGGCTGTCAATATTGGACACAACTCGAAACCCGACCAAGACCCGACCCAAAAAAATCTGGGTTCGGGTCGACCCAGTTTGCAAACTGGTCGGGTTTGGGATTGAAAACTTGACCTGAATTAAGTTCGTGTCGTGTTCGGGTTAACCCGAAAAACCCGATTTCAACCCGGTAAGGCGTTGAGTGACTTAAGTCCGGGGCCTGGGTTAGCTACTTAGCTGATTAGGTTTATTTCGCATCTTTACTCTTTTGATTTTGGAGTTCGCCTTTCCTCATCTCTATTCCGATGCATGCCTTCGCCCTTGCCCTAGTTTTCCACTCTTCCTCTGTGGATCTGTGTTCTTCGTAATTGAGTGGTTGTTGTAGGCTCGATTTCTCAAGAATCGCAGGTGATGAATTCAAGTCTCCTTCTCTCCCCTCATAGTTAGATTTTTCCTCGCAAGCTTCAGTTTTTGTCGACATGTATTGATAATCGGTAACCCTTTTAGAGATAATGTGGTGATAAGATGATTGCTTGGCAAAATTTGTAGTCTTTTTTGTGAGTTTTCAATTTTCACATGGTTTTATTTTCCTTTTTGAGTTTCTCAAATAGAAACCCTAGGTGTTGTACTACTACGTGTGTGATCAACAAACCCTAGAGATGATTTATCACTATTTTCCTTTATTCTTCTGTGATTTTAAAGATTTTTATTTATATATGATTACATGATTTGGATCTTAACCGAAATGGCGAAATCCATGTTCGTCGTCCGTTATCCATCGTTATGGCAGTTTGGACTTTGGGATCTTATACGGTTATTAGTTATACCTATTTAGCCATGTATTTGTAATTTGTTGTGGACCGGTGGGCTGTGGTCTTTTACTGTTTAACTATTTGGCTATTTACATGATCATTGATCAGCAATTCAACATTCAGTAACGATGATTGATGACATGCAGGTCTTTTAACTATTTACATGCTATTTATATTTGATATGCTCAAAGCAAAGGCCAAAGGAATTATATTTTAGCAGCAATTTACAATCTCATTTATTGTTGTTATTGTCATAGCATCATAGTAATGTTGAGGCCATGTATTTGTTTGTGATTGAATAGTTTTTTAAATATTGTTGGAATCATCGATCGTTGTCTAATATACATGCATAGTTAAATAGTTTATATGTACATTAACTTAAATGTTTTCAAATGGGCTTTGTTAGATGGAGGATTCTAACACAGTTGTTGAAAGTACTCCATTCAATGAGAATGTGCAAGTATGCAATGCTCCTATTTCAGTTGGTATTAAAAATGATGATGATGATTTGTGTAATATTAATGAAAAAGATGTGGATGACCAGTCTACCACGAAGAAAAGAAGAAGAATGTGTTCAAAGGTTTGGGGTTTTTATGAGATGTTACCCCTTCATAGTGATGGCAAGCAGAGATGTAAATGTAGAAAATGTGGGGCAATATATCAGTGTGATAGCAAGTATGGCACTGGCAATTTAAAACGTCATTTACAAAATTGTAAAAAAAGAGACACTCGTGACATTGAGCAACTTATTTTACAGTCAAATATATATAATGTATTATTTACTCACTTGAGCTACTTCTCAATAGTAGCTAAAAAGTGTTGGAGGTTTTACCTGAGCTATTCGAATAAAGCTTTCTAGTTATACACTTATACAATCTCATTAGTTAGAATTTTATGATTTTTATTTGTTTATTATTTTTAAGCTTTAAGTGTTTAACCATATTTTTCTGGCAGTTAATTCAAGTTGAAGTGTAGGACAATACAGGTTTAATGATATCATCATTCTTCAAGAATTCAAGTTGAAGTGTTACAACTTACAAGTTACAAGTGCAGCAGTATAACTGTATAAGAACTAGAAATGTTATTTGAGTTTATTTGTAAATTATTTACTTTATAGTTTGTAATCAATGTAATATGTAATCAATTAGGACTTGTTATATGTTGAAATTTGTAAAGAATCTAAACAATTTAATTTAAATAAAGGTTACAAGTTTTTTGTATGCATTACTTTGCAAAATTTCATTTATTTAATTGCAAATTAATTTTCCAAAGTCCAAATTTTTCATGCATTTAATAGTTTCGTGTTGGGTCGGGTTGGGTAAATCGACCCGAAACTTAAAATGGTCGTGTTCAGGTCGGGTCAGAAACAGCCGGGTTAAAATTGGGTTTGACCCGAACACGATCCGCCGACACGAATTGACACCCCTAGTGACAAGAGTCGGGAGACTGCAGTCTGGTTACAATAGTCAAACAATGGTGGTCGAGAGATTATAGTTAAGCAATAATTGTCAAGAGAATATAGTTAAGCCATTATATTTAGGCAACAATTATTAGGAGCCTATAATTGCGACATAATAGTTGGGTGATGGCATATAGGCCACGACAGTCGGATGACAGTCATGGATGGAGATGATCTTTGGCATCAAATGCCATGTAAATTTCTAAAGATCTTCAAATCTCCAAGCTCTCTAAAATCTGCAGTCAAAAATCACTTTCATGCAAATAATGGAGTTGTACTTAAATTTTTTTAGAGTGATTTTTTCATAAATCTAGCTAAAATACTAAATCACTCATTTAGGGGACCAGTGTTAAGTTATTTGATGATCGATCATTCTTTTAATATTTAAGTGCCATAATAACAAATAAAATTTAGTGATTTTGGGCTCATTGGATTCCGCTCATCAAGACATTTAATTTTACAATAAGTATATAATATTCAAAGATTATTTGATCATTTAAGTACTATTATAAAATTTTTAGTTATGTTTCAAGTGATTAATTAGGCTCATTTAGACTCATACCATATCAATTTTGGTATTATTAGGTTTATCCCATTGAAATGTTGAGTTCAAACATTATTTTGCTGTAATCAGAGTTCGATGATCTTAAATTTAATTATAAAAATTTTTCTATTCAAAGATTACATCAAAATTCTTGTTTATTCAGATGAATTTTCTTGTGATATATCATTGCCACCTATTTTTTGACATCATATCCTTTGACCCCAAAAAATAATACCATTCAACTAGAAATAATATGAGCTATACAAATTTAATTGCATATAGCACCATGATACTTCTAATTATTGTTATTAATAATATATTAGATCACATCATGATTAACCTTCATAATGGAGATTGATTGTAATTCTTATCTTTAAATTTATAATTTTATTCCTCCAAAGTTTATAACTCTTATGCAGCTCATCCTGGCCTATTGGTTGGGAGCTTTGACTATCAACCAAGAGGTCTTGGGTTCGAGTCTTGCGTACGTGATGTGCATGTGAGTTTGCCTTAACTGACCTAAATGTCTCAAAAAAAAGTTTATACCCTAAACTCCCATATTTAAATTTTGTAACTTCTTCAATATTTTTAACTCTTCATAATGATAATTGAGTGCAACTCTCATCTTTAAATTTTATAACTCTCATGCATTTAGATGTGATATATTCTCAAAATTAATCATGATCAGACACGAATCTCGAGGCTAAATCAAGTTGGAAACTTCCTAAATTAAATCTGGGACCATCCGAACTCCGATTTCAGCAAACTTATAGTCAAATTGAACGTCTCGAAAAGACAAACCCAACGACACCAAATTCGACTCAATCCGAGCCCAAATGGGACCAAATCAAAGAACCCGAAGCACATTTGGAAGGTTCAAATTATAAGTTGGATGACCAAATGGTTTCCAAATGTGACATGCTTATAGTTGAATTGAGCGAATCGACGAGACAAATCCAATGAACCCAAGATCGCCAAATTTGACATCATTAAGGCATTCAAATGCTCGATAAATTGTGTATGATCAAGGAAATCAATATCGGCCGTCCATTCAAACCACTCCCAACATGCCCTTGATTTTCTCTGTATTTACTGGTCATGTCACTCCCAAAAAATTATAAATAGACCCCTCATTCTTCATTGAAGGAGAGGAAGCAGAGGAGCAAGAAAGATAAAGAAGAGATGAGAGGAAGAGAAATCTGATATCTCTCTTGCCACCAAGGTTCTCATTGACCACCACCTGGCCACCGACTGTAGTCGGATTTTCGCCGGACATCCGTCCGACCACCGACCATCGCAGGACTTCCACCCGGCCACCAATTATTTTTGGACTTACGCCTGGCCACCAATTATCGCCAGACTTATACCCGACCACCGACTGTCGTCAGTCCTTCCGACCTTTGTCGTCCACCGACTACGATCCTTTCGACCACAATCACCCGACTACGGTGTTTCCGACCTCCGTCGCCCGTCGACTATGGTCCCTTCGATCTCTGTCGCTAGATAAGGGTCCTTTCGACCTCCATCGCACGATAACTACGGTCCTTCCGACCACTGTCACCTGACTACGGACTTTCAAGCCTCCATCGCCCGCCAGCTATAGTCTTGCCAACTAAATGAACATGTCAATAGTAATTCTTCCAATTCCCACCATGTAATGCACTCTATATGATGCATATTTACTACATCAAACCAAGGCCTTATCTCAAAGAAGGGCCATATTTATAATTGACCGCAAATACTAGTGGATTCATTCAAACTGTGCCAGGCCCCATGATTTTCTCCCTTTTCAGGGGTTTCCACGTAAAAACTCTGGGGTCTCTTATGAACGCTACGCTCTCTCTTTTATCTGATTGTGTGCTGGATTTTCCTATGAAACTAAGACGTTAAACTTTATATTTTTCTATCACCATGAATATTTTAGGACGTAACAAGATGCTTCTTCTCTGCTTGAATTTTGTTTTCTACTCTTTGTATCTTGATATAGTACCTTTCGATCTCTGTCTGTAGTTTCTTATTTGGAGATTTTGTGTGCATATCTGATCATGGAAATTTTATGCAATTGCATAAATTATGGAGATTGTAGCAAATTTCTGAGTGAACTTAGGAGATTACAATGCAAGTCCTGTTGAAGATTATTAGCCATGTCTACTAGACTCTTCTTTCACGAGTAGTACCGTTAGGTTTCCCTGACTAATGAGAAATTGCTTCTTACATGCGTAGATTTGTCCGCATTAATGGTTTCGTTTGGGGCAATTTTTTTATTATTTTCTACATTATCTTTTAAGTACGAAAATATCTTAAAAGATGTGAAAAAATAGTGAACAAAAGCTATCCCAAACGACACCTAAGACTTAATTATTTATATTTGTCACCATTAACGATTAATTTGCCATTAGAATTTGTTCTTTCTTTTATGAGTTTAGCGAGTGCATCTGCTCTGTCTTAATGAATAACATATTTATTGTTATAAATATCTAATATATTCGAATAAAAATCATAGCAAATTTATGACATTAATTTATAAAATGAAAAAATAAAACATTTTATGAAAATTAAAAGTAATTCTTATACGTTTCTGAGTTATCACTAATTTATTATTAGATCAAAAGTGATCTATCTTAGTGAAAGCAAGCCCAAAGCAAACATTTGAATCATAATTCGAAACTTCATATTATTAATTGGAGAACAAAAATAATCTTCGAATTGTGTATGCTTATAATCAAATCGAGCATCTTAACGAGACGAATCTGATAAGCCCAATATTGTTTAATTCTATCATCATTAAGGCATTTTGAATGTGGAAGGAATGATCAATGATCAAAGTAATCAATATGAGATGTACTATTGAGTGTTCCAAACTTTGGCTATATTTACAAAGAGTGATAGACTCTAAATCTATAAATAGACATTTACTCTTTAGTTGAAGGGGGCCCTAGGTTGGGATTCAAGTGAGCGCAAAAGGTTGAAGAATCACTGAGCTCCGCTTGAGCACCACCACCCGACTGACATTTTTGGGCCACCGCTTAACCAATGCCTTCTATTGGATCGTCATCGTTGGTTGATTGTTTGATCACTGCTGTCAAACAACTGTCTGCCTCTATTATCGAATCATCACTTAATCGTTGTCATTTTACCATTGCCTACCGATTATCATTGAACCACTATCATTGGATCAACATCGTTGGATTGCTTGTGTTATACCACCGCTCAACCACAATCAACAGATCACCACTTGATAATCGTCATCAGACCAATGTTGTTGGATCTCCACCGCCCGATCGTCATCGTCAATGTAATAACTCGAATTTTTGAATCTGAATTTCAGTGTCGTGTCTTGCCAAAGAAGGAAGAGAGAGGGAGGAGAAATAAGATTGCTCGGAGCTTTTTCGTCTTTCGATTTTGTTCAAGCTTTAGTGAGTTTGGTTTACTACTTGGCTTTTTGGCTCATTATGCAGATTTTTATGATTTCAGGTCAAGAAAGAGGTCATAACCAGGTGGAGTGAGATTGACAGAGATCCTCAAGTTTTCTTTTGATTTTGTTTATATTTTTCTTTATTCTTTTATAGTTAGGAGTTTGCGATAGAATAATAATTGTATTAATCTATTGACTATTATATATTAATTTTGAGAGAATGAATATAGTGCAATATCTTTTAGGTATGTTAGTTGTTTTCACTGGATATAGATTTACTATTTTGATGATTTATAGAAGCTCTGGTTGATTAATTAAGAAGAAAAAATAAATAATACTTCCAAATTTGATTCTGGGGCGTTACAATTAGACCACAACCAGATTGCCCCCAACATACCATAGCCCTTATTACCTACACTGAATCACATGGTTTGAACTGCCACAACCCGAGCATTGCTATCAAATCCCTGCATCCAAACCTCCATCATCAAATTGTCGTCACTTGACCAAAATCATCTGAATGCCTCTCATCACCTTTCAACTTTGTAATATTTTCTACCAGTAACTTATACTCTTATACTTTTGCTTTCTCTAATTTGGGGACAAATAATTTTTCTTAATAAACTCATCTAATAAAATTATTTCAACTAGATCAAGCCCTATAATTTTTCCTCTTCTCAAGTTACTGAAGTATCTCCTGTGCTTTTTTTTTTTTTTTCATTTCATGTTTACATGTGGGATCTTCGTGTAAAACATGGATGCAAAACTCTCTCTGTGTACATTTAGACATAATAGGACACATGTAATAAAAATGATCTCATTCTAATACAAACTATATTACGATATCTTGACACAAAATTTTAAATATTTTTATGGATTATTTTTATTATTTTATTTAAAATAAATTGTTTTGCTGGCAACTTTAACAAAAGCATACACTTGAGAAGGGAAATGAATCTCCCTATATATATAAGTATTATTTAATATTTTTTTAATTAATGCGTTTTATAATATAAATAAATTTAAAATTATATAAGATATCAAAAACTTGATAAAATAATATCTAATAAATAATTAATTTATCAAATTCTTAGCAAATATTTATTTCGAAACAAATGATCATATTTATTAACAAAAAATTATAAATAGCTCAATATTTAAATTTATTCATTATATAATAAATTTAAAATTTTATTTAAATTTATTTAATTATTTTAATAAATACCAAATTGTTCATCCCATACACTAATCATTTATAGCCCTCTTTTTTTTTCTCTATTAAGCTCAAGATTGGATTTTAAAAGTTAGTTCGGAGGTTGGTGTTCATTGAAAACTTACTTCTTACTATTTTCTACAGCAATTTTTCGGTACAAAATTTTTTGAAAGTAACAATTTATATCAAATATTTTGAACTCTTTTATTATTTTAAAAAAATTAACTGATTTCACACAAATAAGCCATTTTAATTGGGCCAAGAACACCATAATCCAAAATAAAACAGGCAGCACATCACAACACATGACAGCATTATTGTCATGCATAACCTTGACGATAAGATTAATTAGTACAGCTAAAAATAGTTAATTAAGGTAAAAAATGGCCCCACAATCGCCATCCAATGCCAGAAACCATGACAAGAACCCGCAGCATAGCCCACATATTATAAGATTATTCATTGAGTTCAACTAAAGATAACGCTATTGTTCTTATCCAAAATCATCACTGATCCATTAAACTATACTCAGAATAACATAGAACATATATATATATATCAAGCACTAAAGCAGTCCATCAAGAAAAGTTCTTTTGATTTCTCTGATATTTTTGTCTTGCAAGCAGAAGTGATCGATGACAGATATAGCTTTGTTGATTGCAGAAGATTTTGAGAGGAGGATGAAGTGGCTGGAGAAGGGAGAGGAGCAGAAAGGATTTGAGTTCAGCTCCACCATGGCCATGGCTTCCTCTGTTCTTTCTACCATTGAAGCAAATATTAAGGAGCTGGTTTTTCTGAAGGAGAAGGTTTCAAAGAGAGTTACAGAGCCGAAGAGTTCTTTAGCTTTTGATGCTTTTAGTTGCTTCTTCTCTGCTTGATTGATGTGCCGTGCTCTTTGTATCTTGATATATCTCCTTTCTCTGTTTCTAACTGTTTATTTGGAGAATTTTTATACATAAAAAGTTATGGAAGTTTAATGTAATTGTAGAATGATGGTTATTCTCCTTTACTAAATACTATTACTCATTCATATATTTTCTCCCTCTTGAGATATTCCTACTTGAACTGTTGAAGCCCTAGATCATGGCAATATTATACAATGAAGATGAAAACCTTAGTCTTGATATGGTATTGTATTTGAATTAGGGAATCATATGGAGAAATTTTGTGGTGGAGATTTATAAAGTTAACATGAAAAAAAATGTATTAATACCAAAATAAAATAAACTAACGGCATGGTAATTGAATAGGGGGATTAAGGTAATCAATTGATCAGAGAGAAGGGAAGTATTTAACAGATTAAATTCATAATAAATGCTTAAACGCTATGAATTTCAAATCATTTGATATTGATTTGGAGCATCATTTGCTGAAAATAGTATGATTTTAAATTGAAATAGGGCTTAACATTAGTGAATTGTGTCTAATTTTGCTTTCTCTTTAACACACCTAAAAACAAATTTAATTAGAAATGGTTTGGCTTGAATTAAGGATTTGTTTGTGACAGCTTTTTTACGACTTTTAAAACAGCTTTTTCAGTACAATTTTTTTTTTAACTTAAATTTTTTATACTTGAAAGCTGCTTTAGAAAGCAGTAAGAAAGCTATCCCAAATAAAACCTAAATGCTTCATACAACCTGTACCTTTCACGAGTTTTTAGCCGTTTTACCATTATTGAGAAAGGTTTAAGAGCTCCATAAATTTGATTTAGCTTTTAGTGTTGATACTTGTGATATTACAAAAGTTTTGATTTGAAGGGAAGTGATGACTGATGTAGAGAATTCTGACATAAGTGAAAAACTATTAAGATGTATGAAAATATTAAGTTTAGTCTCATATTACGAAGTTAAATAATATGTTGATATTGAAATATTAAGTGGTTGCCCATTTTTCATAAACTACAAGTTTTGAGGTTTAAAAGAGGTATTGAGCCTAATTTTGATGGCCCTTTTTTTTTAAATAATTAACGATAAATCGTGAAATATATGGCTCGAATTTATAATTTGAAGCAATGACATTCTCCAACAATTGAGTTGTGGATCCTATGACTATCCCCATTTGTTCAACATTCTCTAATATATGGATTAATGATATTTATACTTAATGATTGTTCTACTTGGCAATATCAGTTCCTTCTTGCTTCATGATGATGGCCCGATTATTCTACGAATTTGATAGAGTAATCAAGGTTAAAGTACTTAATTTTAATTAAAGGAATTTTAATATTAATTATTACTTATGAAATATGATCATAGTAATAACAATATTTGACATGATGATGGCGTGCTATGGTCAATCATGTGCTTATTTGATGATAATGTGCATATTGATGACACTAGTAATTGACGAATTCAAA
Source organism: Dendrobium chrysotoxum (assembly GCA_019925795.1). Lineage (NCBI taxonomy): Eukaryota > Viridiplantae > Streptophyta > Magnoliopsida > Asparagales > Orchidaceae > Dendrobium > Dendrobium chrysotoxum. The sequence continues at coordinate 14,513,120 of CM034312.1, read as the reverse complement.
AAAGAAAAGCTAGTGCTTTGTGGATTTCAAAAAACACTTGTGATGATGCAATATAGAACTATTCATAATTAATCAATAAACTATATAAGTACGTGGGGATCTATAGAATTAGATTGAGTGTGTTTATTCTAAAGATTTCCCTTGCGAGGAATATGGTTGCTAAGAAGCTTTAATTTAATCATAAAGGTTGATGGTGCTCAATAGAGCAAGCTTCTAATGTTAATTTTATTTCTAGCATGTCTGAGAACACTCTTGATTAAGGAGTTAATATTTGTGTTTAAATTCAGTAGGAATAATATAAATATGCTCACGTCAAAGTCAGGATGGATCCTATGGGAATCTATAGAGGATGAAAGAGGCATATGTCTTAGAAACTGAGGATAGGCATAATCATGACCAATGGTTGGAGAGGTTGTCACAGGAACTCATCCGAGAAGGCATCATCGTGACCAGCAATTGGATAAGTCTCCATGGGAGCTCACAGAAGAAGGCATTAACCAGACCAACAATTGGTAGCTTGGGAAAAAGAGGAATTCTTCATGTAACTCCCTAGAGAAGGCATTAATATGAGCAGTTAGAGGAAGATGTAGTGAGAGCTGACTAGAGAAGGCATCAATATAACTAACGAAACAAGGTTGTAAATATCACCATTAGTGATTAAAACCTACATTACTACATCTCAAACCTTAATGTAAATAGCTACAATGAACCCCAACTATTAAAAAAATACTAAATAGCATTTATGTGAAGTAACTTTATCAAAAACAATAAATAAAAACGACATCAACCATATAGTGTTCCTTTATACTTTTTTACTTTCCTTAAAAATTATATAGCTATTCTTTAAACTGCTCAAACTACTATAAAAAAGTCGCCTCGGGAGCTCTTATTGGAGGCGGCATTGTGACGGATGGCTGGATAAAGTATAGGCCAGCTTGCCAGTTGATGAGCTGAGCCTTGTCAAGCTCAAACTCATGCTCGTTTAATATAGAAGCTCAAGCTTGACTCATGAGTTTATCAGAGAGCCAAATTTGAGCAAATTCGACTCACTCACACTCTTAATTCCAATTATTTTCAACTGCACATGTATCTTCAAGAATCAAACAACACATAATTCTAAGGATTAGTACTATGCACAAAGAACCAATAGATGACTATTCCATTAGACATGGTTTCCTATTCAAAGGAAACTTGCTGTGTATCCCAAAGTCATCTTGGCGGCAATTGCTGATTCAAGAAGTACATGGAGGCGGACTTTCGGCTTATGTAGGGTGGACAACACTATTACTCAATTGCAAACCAAGTTCTTTTGGCCTATTTTAAGAAGAGATGTATCAAGGTTTGTGGAGAGATGTTATGTGTGCCAAAATTACTAGAGCGGCGGGCAGAGTACAGGTTTATACCAACCCCTACCTATTCCCTAATCCATTTGGGAAGATCTAAGCCTGGATTTTGTGCTCGGATTGCCATGAAATCATGTTAGTCGTGGGAATGACTCAATCATGGTAGTCGTGGATCGCTTTTCCAAAATGGCACATTTTGTTGCATGCAAGAAAACATTTGATGCATTAAATACTGCCAAACTATTTTTTCAGGAGATTGTACGAATACATGGCATACCTCGTAGCCTCACTTCAGACGGGGACGTGAAGTTCATAAGTCATTTCTGGTGCGAGCTGTGGAAGCGGTTAAGTACTAAACTCCAGTTAAGCTCACCTTATCATCTGTAGACCGATGGGCAAACCGAAGTTGTCAACAGGACATTGGGCAATCTTCTTTGCTATCTCGTGCAAGAACACCCAAAATTATGGGATGAAGTCCTTGGCCAAGCTGAATTTGCATTCAATTCAATGCCCAACCGATCAACGGGTATGTGCCCAGTTAATGTTGTCTATACGAAAATGCCAAATACTGTTGTTGATATTGCAGTCATTCCAAACTGTCAAAGCAAGGCGGCTTCGGCATGGGTCGATCAATTCTCAGACGTGCTTTCTAAAGTACGATTAAAGTTACAAGATTCTAATGCCAAATATAAATCGGATGTGGATGCTCACCGGAGGAAGAAAATTTTTAAGCAAGGGGATTTAGTCATGGTTTGCATGCAGAAAGAACGACTTCCGGCGGGAACATATTCCAAACTAAGCAGATAGAAGTTCGGCCCATTCCCGGTGACTCATTGTATTAATGAAAACGCTTATGTTGTCGACTTGTCGGCTGAATTCAATACCCCAAAAACATTCAACATTGCAGATCTTTATTATTACTATCCACCTGATGATGGAATAGCTACTATTGAAGACGCCAGCAACGATTCTTTCGTGGAAGGGGCGTGTGATGCGGGGCATCATTGATACAACGAGCCTGAGGACCAGCTTACCGTGCACATACAGAGTTCGTTACAAGCTATTCCATCATTTATCTACTTTTAGACGGTTAGTATTATAGTTGCTTTATAATTTCAGTTAGTTATTTTGGAAATAGGAAAAAAAACCTTTAAAATATATATGTGCTGAAATCCTAGAAGGACGAACAGTTTTTATTATCTATACAAAGAAGAACTCACTATTCTATCGATTTTCCCTCGCTTGTTTGTTTGAGTTCTTTGTGCAGGAAACTACATCATCAGAGAGTCAAATTTGAGCCAATTCGACTCACTTACCCTCTTAATTCCAATTATTTTCAACTGCCCAGGTATCTTCAAGAATCAAACAACACATAATTCTAAGGATTGGTACTATGCACAAACACATTGATGTAATGAATATCATTCGTGAACTAAGGCCCGATGGACCCATATCTTTCCATACTGCCATAGGCTAGAAGACAATCTAGCCCATTACCATCCATATACGCAATCTACTTTTCATAGGTTCCCAAAAATTCTACCTAATTAAAACAAAAAACAACAAAATTAACCCCTGAAGAAATGATCTATGGCCACAAAAAAATGGAGAAAATCTAATATTGTAAAGAACTCAATTACACGGAGTCTTACCACGTGCTAGAGAAGTCTAAGATGCGGAAAAAATGAGAATTCTACCAAACAAAGGATTCTGAAAAGATAAGCTTTTGAAAAGTCCAAAAAATGGTTTAAGATTTGTTTGGAAGGCTTCAGTTATTTATAAAAACAATTGTCTAATTATTTTAGAAATAAAGTTTTTTTTTAATTCTTATATATTTTTTAATTTAGATATAAATTTTATGACCAACACAATCTAGTAAATTTAATTATAAGAAATTATTTTTCATCGCAAAAATGTTAAAAAATATTAATCTGAACAGATATTTAGCTAATAAAGACTGGGAAGTTCTTATTACGGCGTGATTAAGACTTCGTTTGGGACGGCTTTCTTACTGCTTTTTAAAGCATTTTTTAGTACAAAAGTTATTTTAAGAAACAGTAAGAAAGCTGTCTTCATTTGGGGCATGCAGTTTTCTTTCTGCTTTCTAAAATAATTTTCTAGTATAAAAATTTCTAGTTCAAAAAATTTTTATTCTAAAAAATTGCTTTAAAAAATAGTAAGAAAATTGTCCAAAGGAAGCTTAAAACTCTCTTGCATTAAATTTATATTTTGCTATTTATATTAAAAAAAAAGAGTGATAAATAATAAAAAATGAGCTTGAGCTTCTAGAAATAGCATTTCCCTGAAATTCTTGATGTCATTCAATTTATTATTTTGACAGTCAATTTTGGTGTGTATAATAGTTCTCTTGTGCTTAAGGGGGCTATCAGTTCTATCATGCATTGGCGACTTAGACAAATTAGCTCATGTGCATCAAATTTATGTGATTCATATAAGTATTATGCAAATAAGTTTCCAAATAAAGTCCTAACTTGAAGAATCTTCCACCCCTTCTTTGTATATACAAAAAATAATCTTTTTAAGCTCCTTCACTCCAATTTCCTCTTGATGTGAGAGTTCTAGAATATCCATAGCTAATTTCCTCTTTATTTTCCTTTTTTATACATTAAAAATATACTTTTGCCCAATTTGATTTGGTGAAATGACAAATTGAATGATGTGAGAACATTTGGTTCAAAGAAAAAATTCTTTAAAAAAAAGGTAATAAGGCCAAATGCTGCCTATTATTAGATTTATTATTTCAGCTAGCTAAATTTGACTTGTATAATAATTATTAAGTGTCCAAGGAGCCCACAGCTCCATCATGCTTAAAAAATTTGAATAAATTAAGCCTTCGTTAGAGACTGCTTTCTTACTGTTTTACTTATCAGATCACAACCATAATTTATGTTTGACTATTATTTTTTCGTTGCTTTAAAAAAAATGTACTAAGAAACTGCTTTCTACAACAGTTTTAAAAAACTATTTTTTCTACAATAGCTTTACAAAATAGTAAGAATGTGTTCCAAACAAAACCTAAATCAATATTAATATCATTTTCAAATCTAATGAAAATAAACTGGCTAATGATCTTGATTATAGTAGGGTCTTTTGCCATAGATCTTACCTAGTGTATAATTGCTACATGAAACTGACCAAATGGTCTCCTTTATTTGATGTTTGTGTTGAATCTCTGGTGATCCCTATTTGGGTTTCTTTTCCGCATCTCCGTCCTCATCTCTACTCCCCCCGCATACTTCACGGCCTGGGTTCAATTTTTGGCAGGCCATTGAAGGTTGAGACTGCTACTTTTGTTGGTTCACGACCTTCTGTGGCTCGTGTGCTGGTTGAGATTGACATCACTAAATCTTACCCTGATAAAGTTTGGTTATGTCCTGAGAAATTTGATTATGTTCAGCAAGTTGTCATGGAGGAATTTCCCCCTTTTGTGCTTCTTGTAAAAGTATAAGGCATGTGAAAAGTGATTGTTGTCCTCACATGTCTTCTGCCCCGCTTACTGCTACTCCTGATGCTTGTAAACATGTTAATGTTAATGTTAGCTATGAAGGGAATAATGGTGCTATCTTAGATAATTTAGATAATTGTGCTACCCCTTCCTTGCTTCCTTCTTTGCATATTATCAAATAGGGTGGTTAATGCTGATGATGCTAATGATAGAGCTTTGGAGTTGAGTCCCGATTATGTTAAAGTCGAGAATGTCGCTGGATTTTCAGGGGATAATGCTGCTCAATTGAATTCTAATTTACCTTTTGGTGATTCTGTTTTTGTTGAGGAGGAACCTGCTCCTTCAGTTCTGCCTACAAATGCTAATAGTGAAGGTGTGGATGGAATCTTAAACAAAAATAATTGTTGTATTAATCTTATAGCTAGCCCATTTTGTGTTGATGTTGTGGTGGATTCGGGTGATATGTCTGTTTCTCTAGTTTCTAAGGATGGTGAAGCTACTGGTGAGGATATGACAGCTTCTGGTTTGCCAGGTTCACCAATCCCTACGTTGGTGGTTAGTGATGGTTTTATTCCTTTGGGGACTATGGTCCGGGATGCTGAACATCCTTCTGTTACTTTGGCTTCGAGCTTACCTATTAATGTTGGGTCGGATTTGTCTCCTATTGTTAATGTGTCGAAGGGAAATGCGGTTTTTGTTGATATTCCAATTTCGGTTTTGTCCTATGCGGATTTGAAAGCCCATATGGCTTTGTCAATGAATAACTCAAGTTTGGATCAATCTGATTGTCTCGATGAGTCCCTTACCCTAGCTTGTGGGGGGCGGGTGCTGATTTCGGTGAGAATGCTAATGATTTTCTAGATATGTATAGTCTGAAGGTGGGACGTGTTGTTGAGCAAGCAGTCTCAAGTGGTACTGGCAAAAGGCGTAAAAGTAAATCTAAGAAGAAATAATCCTGTGTCTGACCCTTTCTCTTTCGATGTTGTGTGCTTCCATTGTGTGAATTTTATTGGAGTTCTGGACGATGATGAGGCTGCTCTCTGTTTATCTCCTTGTTGGCCCTGGCTTGTTGGCAACCTTGGTGGTCATGCTCTCGTGCTCTACGGTTGCCGATGTGGTTTGTGTTTTGGGGATAGTTGCTGACGCCCTGGGATGGTCCTTGCCTGGCTACGGGGTGGTAGCAGGGAGCCTATTGTCATTTACTGAGTCCAGTTAGTTGGCTTCTTTGCCTTCGTCATTGGTTGTTCTTTTTTTGGAGGTTGTTTCCTTTTCTTTTACTGATGTACTTTGGGTTGGTCTAGTTTAGGGCTTGTGTTGTATTTTCTTATTTTTGAATGGAATTTTATCTTTTGGTTAAAAAAAAAATCTAATGAAAATAAAATTCCAAAAAATGAAGTCCCAAATAAAATAAAAATAACATAGATAATTGCTTGGAGTGGTCAGTTTTTGCAAGCAATGAATGTATAAGAAGTATAGTAATTGAAGCATCCTTATGAAGGCAGCTGCCAAACATAAGTGTTCCATATAGAAGATAAACTTTGCTTGAAAAATTGAAGGTGTTGGCTTGGCACATGATTCCAATCTTTGCTTATATATGATTTGTAAAAATCAAACGAGTTATTTTTGCCTTCTGCCTATTTTCTATCTCAAACAACTATTTAATCAGTCATTTTAGAATTAGAGTCAAGAGCTCAGCTCAAGTAATATGCTGAATATCACATCAAAATTAATGACATATCATATTATGATAATTGAATCGCAGGCATATGGAGGCACATTAGTCATTTTATATTAAGTGTTAAAGATAAGCAGTAGGGGTGCAAACGAGTTGAGTCGAATTTGAGTCATGCCTAACTCTAGCTCGTGAGCCAAATCCTGAGCTCGAACTCGAATCGAGCTCAAAATTAAGGCAAGCTCAAGCTCGGCTCATGCCAATTAAATCAGCTCGTGAGTAGCTCAAGTGCTTCCGCGGTCTGGCATTCACGCGTTCTTCTCCTTTCGCGGTTCAGCATTCACACGCGGTTCGCTTCGGTGGTTCGCACGCGTTTATTTCAGCCGCTCGACGAGTAATCGAGTCGAGCATCATCTAAATCGAACTTGAGCTCGATAATCCAATGAGTTCAAAATTCTGCTTGAGCTCGAAACTCAATCTGCTCGACTAGCGAGCTCGTAAACGAGTCTAGTTTAAGCCGACTCACGAGTCAGCTTGACTCTATGCACCCCTAATAAGTGCACAAGTTACAATGAAGATATCATAGATGACATGGTTCATCATAAGAGTCTACAATTCAGTTACATTAGTTGCTATAATTGAGATATCAGAGAAAGTGTGGTTGATCATAAGACTTTACAATTCATGTGCATTAGTTGCTTTATAAGGCCGCCGTAAAGAAATAATTGGAACAACATATCAAATATACTTATAGGAGAGCATAATTGAATCCATGAACTATCTTTATGTGAATAACATGACATTATCAGAAAAGTTTCCAGCTACATACACGACAACACAATTTTGAACAATATTGTATGCCAAGTTACATTATATAGTTTAGAATATGTCACATAATAGTGATGAACTATACACACAACATATATCAAATAGTAGTAGACAAATGATTATTTAATTATTCAACATTCATGTAGGCAAAGGGCTTCCTAGCTCGATAATGAGCTTATAGAGTTTTCTCATGTTTTATTTATATAGTCACACACATATAGATACATATATAGGCACATACATACATATATACAAATAAATCACATACACCTCCCCCATGCATGATTTAATATTCTAAGAATGCATAACATATAATAATACTTTGTGCTTAAGAACAAATAAGAATGCATAGATAAGTATATACCACAAATTGATATGCATATATTTGGTGGAAATTAGATAAACATGTAGAACAATATTCAAATGAGGAAACATTAGAAAAAATCAATGCAATTTTACTCTAATAATTATAAAAATTTGAAGTACTAGAATGGAGCATTAGCTCAAGTAGATCAACATCTACTTGCGAGACTCCAAATCCTAAAGCCTCTAAAAAATGAACTTATTTTCTATCCCTCTCTCTCTCTCTCTCTCTCTCTCTCTCTCTCTCTCTCTCTCTCTCTCTCTCTCTCTACCTCTAAATAACACTTAGTTCAAATCAAGTGTGAGTTGAATTGCAACTTGGGCATACAAGTTTACCATGGTAGTGGGTATTGTAAAAGATTTCTTTGTGGCAATGGTTGTGATAAGATTACAATATTAGTGAGCAATATCAATTATTAACAGCTTCATCAATTATTAAATGCAAGAGATTGCTTAGGCTTTTTCTTTAATTGTACAGAATTGTTCTTGAGTTTCTTAACATTAGACCGTATACCGATGAGTAAAATAAATAGCTTTGATAAAGGTTGCTAAAGAAGTATTGTAGTGGGACTCCTGATCGATCTTAGACTAATGTCATTTGATTTATTTGGCTTAGTTGGCTAGCTTTCTTGCTACTTTGTAAAGACGCTGTAGAAAAAGTAACTTTTAAAGCTATTGTAGAAAACAACTTCCTAGTACAATTTTTTTAAAAAAAGCAACGAAAAAGTAGTAGCCAAATAAAAATTATAGTTGCGGTCTGAAAAATAAAACAGTAAGAAAATTGTTCCAAACAAATCCTTTGTCATAATAAGAGTTATTTATTTATAAAAGAATAATATGGATCATGTTCCGACCAAATAGATTGATATGACAATGCACAAGACATTAAAGCTGGTTATTTAAGAATGTATTTGTGGTAAAATTTGGCAAAGGAGAACATAAGAAACATGGTTATCAAAGGTCCAAACTTCTAGCAAAAGTGAAATCCAACCATTGGTTAGAGATTTGCTCCATTGTCACCATGCTGAATGTATAGAAGAGCCTTTGCTTCAAGTGGAGTCCAAATTAAGTGTGAAAAATCTCTTCATCACACACTAGTAAAGAAAATTGAGTAATAGAAGCTCGCTGCCTTTCTCTGATAAAACAACTTGGGCAAGCCTCCCCACAATCAGCATGAAGTGGCCTGGCTTTGGGTTGTCGAGGTGCAGCTTTTCTGTTTTTTTAAAATTATTATTTTAATGAATTTATTTCAATACATCCAAGTTTTTTAAGATTCTCTCTGGTTCTCTCTCTCTCTCTCTATTTCAAAATAGTTCCTAAAGTATCCGTGTGTAGCTAATTTTATCCCAAGTATCAGGTTGCCCCTATTTAGTGCGTCAACTATATAAAATTGGTCCAAAATGCTCTCTCATATTATAATTGTGATATAAAATTGATCATATTTTAGTTCCTTGATCATACAAAACTTATCCCAAATTATTCTCAAAGGGACTCTTTTGGATCAACTTCGTATGATCGAGAAATTAAATTGGAACAACGCATTATTTGAAACTAAATTGATCACATGTGAATTGAGAGACTATATATATATTATTCTTATATGGGTGACTCAAGCCTAAGTTCTAGAAGAGAAGTTGATATGTAATTTTAAGCCAGATGAAATTAACGGAGACCATGACCAGTTGATTGAAACTCTTAAAAATAAATTATCAGGCACAATACCGTCAAACCTCTGACCATATGCAAGCCTTGTTTGGATCTGCCAGAAAGAAAATAATACAGCAAAGGAAATTGTTTCTTCAAAGGATCTCGTAACTTTCATGGTTTCTTCAAATTAATTTGTAACCTCATTCATATTGGAAGGTGAGAGACTTGGAAAAGTGTTTCCAAAGAATTTATATAAATAAAGCTTGCAGTCAAAATCAAATACCAGAAGATAATACAAAGGTCTTCCCAAGAAAAACAAAGTTGATATTTAATAATAATTAACTTGATCAAAGAGTCAATTAAGCTGGAATAACTGATTAACTTCAGAACAATTACAGGGCAGACCGGGAAATAGAGTGTTATTTCTCTTTCCTGGGAGAATAAAAGAAGTTAGGAGCTCCAATAGTTATTTTGTCAGTTTGAAAGGATTCACATTTCCATGCAATCCTGAAGCTTTGAAGTTCACATTAACTTGTTGAAAAATATATTGCTCAAGAAATATTAATTTGCCTCCGCTCATTTGTTTATTTTTTTACCTTAAAGAGCTGTTTGGTTGCCTGAAAATAAAAACAAAAAACAAAAAATACTATAAAAGGAATACAGTATAAAATGATTGCAGTGTATTTGAAATATATTGAAGATATTTGGATGAGTGTATAATAAATGCAAGTTTTTACTTTTTTTTTTGTTTGGAGTGAAGTATAGTGAATGTAGTGTAAAGTGAATGCAGCCACAACCGGGGGTGGATAGGGGGCGGTGGTGGTCGGAGTTGGTGGGGGCCGACGGGGGATGGAGGAGGCCGACAGTTGGCTGCTGGTGGCAGCGAAGGTGGTAGTTGGTGGTGGAAATGACGGTGAGTTTCCACTTTCCAGTGTATTTGGAAATCAGTCAAATATGAGGAATTCCAAATACGTTGGATTTGAATTACAAGGTGAATTCCTTTTACTTCAAAATTTTACTCAACATTTCTTTTACTTCAAATCAAACATCAATATTTCCAAAACATCTGCATTTAGAATTCATTACACTCCTAATGCAAGCAATCAAACAACTCTTTAATAAAGAGTTAGACAACTTTAGTTCTCGTTGATTCCTTGACTAGCAAGTAATATCATAGTTAGTAGTTTGCTTGAGATCAAGTGGTTCAAATGATTTGTGGCTTTCATGATTCTATGATTGCTTCAATCATGCTTGGTTAAGATATAAGAGCCGGTGCACACCATTGATCTACTTAGTTGAATGAGTTGTCAATGCATGGTGCTTGATGACTTTCCTTTGGAGATTGAGAGATGATAGATATGAAGAGATCTAACAAATTAAAATTTTTAGATGAGAAGAATTCTATCACCATTATATCTGACTCAACTAAAAATTTCTCTTTAATTCACACTTCCTAACAAAAAACAAAATATTTGAATTAAATTCTCAAAGTTCCTAAAACAATTTCAGACTATGACATCATTTGAGACAGCTTCCTTACTGCTTTCTAAAGTAATATTTTAGTACAGAAATTTATTGAATAAGAAAAATTTCTACTAAAAATTAGCTTTAGAAAGCAGTAAAAAAACCATTCCAAACGAAGCCTATATCTTCAATTTAAAAAAAAAATAAAATATGACGACTACAGCAATAATCAATAAGGAGGGATAGTCAGCTAAGAACGAAGTGGCTTTCTCCAACATTTCCTGCAGATTTCCGGAGTAGACTTCAATTTTAAACTTTTCAACTATAGAAAGAAACCAATAGTGTTCTTGCAGCTTGCATTGCTTGGTAATTAAGTGTTTTTCTAGTTGAAAGAATGTTAACTTGCTAAATGGTCGTTGTTCATAAATTAGTTGTATTTTTCTCCTGTTTTTAAAATAATTTTTTTTGAAAAAAAGAAGAATAAAAACTTGTTTCGCAGTTGCAAGTCATTTTCATAGAATTGTGGACGCTGGAAGAGATTTTTTTTTTGAAAGCAAAATAAGTTTGATTTAATAAATTAATAAAAAAGAAGAATAAAAACTTCTTTTGGAGTTGCAAGGCATTTTTCATAGAATTCTGAACACTGGAAGAGATTTTTTTTTTTCAAAGCAAAAGAAGTTTGATTTAATAAATTAATAAAAATTACAGAGACTAATAGAACTCATAAAGAAGAAAAATTACATGAAACAAATAAATTATAAAAAAATTATAAAAGCAATGAAACTGAGTGGATTATGAAATTATAAGAAAAAGAAGAATGAAATAATGCACTTGTGCCCAATATTTATGATTTACCTTTTATTTTGGGACAGTTTTCTTACTGTTTTTTAAAGTAAAATTTCAATATATTTTTTTTGAATTGAGGCTTTGTTTGCAAAAGCTGTTTTCTAGCACAAAATTTTTTAGTTTAAAAAATTTTTGTACTAAAAACCTGCTTTAAGAAGCAGTAAGAAAGTCGTCCTAATTGAAATCTTAATTGGACGATCAATGTTGAGGATCAATGCATCATGAATTTCTTCCACAGTAGCATTCATACTTTCTTTTGCGATGGGCTTTCATCATATGTCCTAACTCTTCACAATGGCAACATCAATTTGGACGAGATCTGCTTCCATTTTGATATATATTAGCTCTTATTTTGTGATTTAAATATGCCTCTCCTTAGCTTTTTTTTTTGAGATCTCCTGTTAATAATATTCAAAGCAATAAAAGGGGTTTCATATGTCTCATGTCATCAGATATCTTCACTAAGGATTAGGTCTCTGACATCACTTAAGTTTCGTTTGGAACAGCTTTCTTACTGCTTCTTAAAGCAGCTTTCAAGTACAAAAATTAAAAATTTTCTACTAAAAGACTGCTTTAAGAAGCAATAAGAAAACCGTCCCAAACGAAACCTTAAATTCAATTTTTTTATCTATAAAATCGAGCTACTGATGGCTTTTGCTACATAGTTCTAATTTTTAGGGAGTGACAAAAGTTAACTCAAGGCATAAATCTTGTCATCAAAGTTGATATTCATTGAGCTCAACTAACTTGTGATCGGGTTAAACTCGTTGGTAAGCTCAACAACAAATGCTCCTTCACACATCTTGAGACTAAGGCTTCATTTGAGATGGCTTTCTTACTGCTTCTTAAAGCAGCTTTCTAGTCTGCGAGTCTCTTGATTCTTTGTCACTCTCATATTATCTTACTCTTTAATCTTTTGTTGATTAAAGATAATTCCATCTCTTCAAAAATAAAATAAAGAAAAGGGAAAGCAACATACAAAAGTGGTCAAGGAAATCATGGAAATTAGGCACATGATATATTATAGCACTATTCTTCCATTAAAAATTTCAAAATAAGACAATTCAGAATAAGAATGGTAACTGCTCATTAACTTCCCTTTGTGTCCCAGGAAGTGCTTTTCAAATAGGCTCTTTGATCTCGTGGAGCCTTCCTTCACGGAACAAACACCAGAGAAAACTTTTTTCTACATGGGCCATCATCTGTTTTCCACGTGGCCTCAGGGATTTGGTAGTTGATTGAATTATTACTATAAATAGTTTTCAGAATTCTCTTTATTTCTGCAAGTGCTTTGTTTGCTGGTTTGTTTAATATTTTCCAAAAAGATGATGATCACAAGGTACAATGCAAAAGAAGATAGTTCTTCAAATTTAAGATTTCTTTCCTTCCACTCTTTGATTTTCTTTGCTCTTCTGTTCTACAGCTTAATCCAAGTTAATGGAGCTTCTTCAGGCATTCAAAGGTGTGCTCACGTAGGTATGGCTGGAAATATTTCTAATCATATTGTTATTAGTAAGCTCTATAATGTTTATGGTAATATGTCGATAAATGTAATGTCTGAATGAATTGGAAAATTGTTTTAGTTTGTGGAACAAAGGTGGCTCGCAATCCAAATATGGAGAAGCTGAAAAACGGATACCTGTTTCCTGAGGTATGGCTCATGGCTTATCTTCTTTATGGCTCTGTTTGGTTTGAGTAATTGAAAGAGAGAAAAAGAAAGGCAAATCTTAGTATAATCTTTTGATATTAAGGTTCTAAAGACAATAAAGCTCATCCTGAGCAGATTTCAGCGAGGATATTTTGACGTTATTATTTGAGTGAAATTTATTATTTGATTTCCTTTTACTTTTTAAGTTTTAACACTATAAATTTATTAGTAAATAAAATTTACATTCACTTTAATTCTTTCAAATCAAATAAAGCCTAAGAGAAATAATTAGATGAGTGTCTCTCATGATTCTCTCTTGCAATGATCTTTGTTCTCAATTCATATTACTCATTAGTTTTAGGTTTCCTTTGGGGCGGTTTTCTTATTATTTTCTAAAACAGCTTTCTAGTATAAAAATTTTTTGAACTAGAAATTTTTGTACTAAAAAAATTGTTTTAGAAAGCATTAAAAAAGCAGCCCCAAACGAAACCTTAACCTACCGATTTGCAATGCAATATAAATACAAAACCATACATAATAATCTAATACAAACTCAAAATGCCGAATAAACATATAAGAGAATTATAATGAGCTATACTCATCGAATAATTTATCATTCTTTTAATGTACAAGTCAATCTTGGCTAGCTAGCTTGGATTCTTAAAATTAATTAGAACTTGATTTTCTCTTTGGTGATTTTATGATCAGATTTGGCAAAAGCAATTAGCACATATGAAGAAGTATCCTGATGCACAGATTATTAATTTGGGGATTGGGGACACAACTGAGCCTATACCTAAAATCATAACATCCGCTATGGCTGAGGTTAGTATCCAATGGCTGAAAATTAATTTCAAACTCTTATCTAAAGAGCCTTAATTTAATTAGTCTTCTTTGGTTTAAATTATGGAGATGGGTATATTGTGTAGATGTGTAACCTGATTTTTGTCCCACAAAGAAAAGTCTGATACAGATTCAATCACGAATTATCCTACGCAATATACTCGTTATTCTGTCCAAAGTCTGGATGGCGTCCGGACTCCAATAAAAATGCGCCATATCCGGTACCGAGCTCGGTACTAAGGCTTGGTACCGGGCTCGGTACCGCTCGGTACCTAAGCATAACCGGACGGTTCTCCCGTCCGGTATCCGCACATAATAAAATTTCCTTCAAAAGATGTGAAATTTTAGTGAGTTGTTTGATTGAGAATGTTTTAGGAATTTTAATATATTTATTGACCGCCTTTTTTTCTTTATAAAATCATCCTCCCACTTAGGGGTGTAAATGAGTCGAGTTGAGTCGAGCAATGGCACTATCGAGCTCGGCTCATCAGTCAAAAAGCCGGCTCGAACTAGAGCTCAAGCTAGAACTCGAGCTCAAAAAGAGCTCGAACTTAAGCTCATCCCACTACAAATGAGCTCCAGCCGCTCGCAAACCTCCGTGACCGAGTGAGCCTCTTCGGTCTCGGTCGCCTTGTCGTCCGCAATCCACCGAGACCAACCGAGCGAGTCCAGTTCCCACGCACGCGGTCCGCTGAAGAGCAAAACGATAGGTTTTTTTTTTGTTTTTTGAAAACGTGAACCGGCGGTAGCTTTTTAGTTTTTTATTCTTAATTTTGAAAACTTCTCTCATATATTATTGATGAGCTGCCAAGCCTGCCATATTATTAATGAAGAGCTGAAACAGGTGCATTTATTATTTTTTTTTTTTTTGAAAATCTGTCACATGGGCTGCCATATCATTAATGAAGAGCAGAAACGGATTTTTTTTAAAAAATAAAAATCTGTGTTGATTAATTTAAGTAAAAATGTAAAATAATTTTGAGTTGCCGAGCCTCAACCAATTTGAACTCGAGTTTAAGCTCGTGACTCTGAGCTCGAACTGGCTTGACTCACTTACATCTCAATCGTCCAGCTAGGTAAAAGGACTGGGCGATGTGAATTAAATGCTCGGGCTTCCTCGATACTTCCTCTTTTTATTTAATTGGAAACATAAAAATCTAACTAGAGGGTATCCAATGAGGCCATCGGGGTGACTTTTCGTAGTATTCGAATTAAAGCTTTAGAAAAAAAAACTTCACAATCAAAATTATAATGAAATTTACAACGGTGCTAATAAGATATAATAATCACTTAGGCAAACCTACAATAATACCCAAAAGAAAAAAAATCATTTAACATGGTAGGCGTGGTCATGATTCAAAGCTCTAGAAGACAGGAGTTAATAAGAAAAATTGGAAGGCTGAGAGAATAAAAAAATACTTGTTAAGGGAGACCGCCCTTATTTGCTTACACTGATAATTGAAGGAGAGCAGAGGAAATGCATTTAACTCCTTTGTCTCTCCAAATTCATTGAATTTGCATGTCATTTGTATGGGTTTAGGCTTATTGGAGATCGCTTTCTTACTGCTTCTTAAAGTATTTTCTAGCACAAAAAATTTTGTTTTAAAAAGTGCTTTAAAAAGCAGTAAGAAAGCCGTCCCAAATAAAGCTTTAATATTCTTGTTGACTTTTCAAATCATTTGCTAATCCCTGAAATATGATGAAGGTTAACAAAAATATAATAATATGAGCTGGTGAAACTTATCCATCTGCTCAAGTTTACATAAGGAACTCATCCGCGTGGAGGAACTTGA
Source organism: Dendrobium chrysotoxum (assembly GCA_019925795.1). Taxonomy (NCBI): domain Eukaryota; kingdom Viridiplantae; phylum Streptophyta; class Magnoliopsida; order Asparagales; family Orchidaceae; genus Dendrobium; species Dendrobium chrysotoxum. The sequence goes on along the minus strand of CM034312.1, from coordinate 14,497,207 downwards.
GTGATCAGAGATGATTCATAATGAATAATGTGATTGAATAAATTATTTGCTGCCTTCAGTGCATGATAGACGATTTCAGATTTGACAGTGATGATGATACAGAGATTTTTCAATATGATGAGGAAGATTACTTGAGCCATGTAAATATTTGAGAATTTCTCGTTAGATAATTAAAAATATATGTATTTAATATACTCAGCCACTCATTTAAAAAAAAATTAAAAGAAAAAAAAATCAAAAGCCTTCTTAAATATGTAAATTTTGCTCACCATCAACTTCTATATATTTAGTATTTGATGTTACATGACCAGTACAGTTGTTGTCATAGAGCTTATTTTTTGTTACAGCTGTCTTTTTTTTGTCTTTATCTTTTGGAATTTATATTGATGTGATGAGTACAAATTTCTTCTATTATTGATGTGATGAGAACAAATTTCTTCTATTGACTATTTGAAGACCCGCAAACTCAACTTGATATGTTGTTTGAAAATTTTGGCTATCACGTGCTTGAGTTTGTCTTTAATTTGCTCAATAGTTTTTAAAAAAAACTTTTTTTTTTTGGGATATTTAGAGGATTTGAGCGTAGGTGAGAGGGGAGGAATTGCTTCTGTCGACCGTCTGGCCGCAGTCCAATGCCCCCTCTTTTTGTACCACTTTGAGCCCTAGAGTTGTTTTCCTTTTTGCATTTGGTCATCATTTTTAAATGACTTTGATAAAATTGATGGCAAAAATAAAAATTTTGTATTTATTTAAAATATTTTTCTCACTACTGTGCTTTAGGCATCAACCACAGTTTCATTTAGCTAATGTTTTCATGCTGCTTTTCAAAAATTTTTGTGATCTAAATTTGCTTTTCACATTCAAATTTGCTAATATGTGGCAGCGATAAAAAAATAGCTGTGGAATTTTTTTCAGAAGGAATGCATTTAAAATATCCACAATACTTAGAAAAAAAAACTTTCTGCACAAAATTTTTCAAAAAATTATTTTCTGTATAATAATTTCACAACCAAACACTGCAGCTTTCTCAAACATAAGTGAGGATATAATCTATGTCATATATATCTCGACATGAAAAGTATTGATATTTGCTTCCGCATAAGAACTCAAATACGCCCATGAAAGAATGGAAACCATTTTATTTTCTTAAAAAAATAATTTGTGATTGAATGGTACAACGTAATATTTTACAAGTTATTAAATTCAAAAGTAATTATATTTGAATTTTGCAGTATTCCCTTGGATTATCTACTGTCGAGGGCTACAAAGGTTATGGAGCTGAGCGAGGAAATGAGGTGAAAGCTTACACAAATCCTTTTTTTTTCTTTATTTATTCGCTCACTTCAGATTTTCTACACGTTTGCTCTTTCATTGACTGTACGGTACGCAGTTTATCTTGATGAGTTTTAACTATCAACTAAAAAGTCTTAGATTCACCTACCATTGTTTAGTTTGGTTAGTGGGCAAGTGCGGTTGAGTAACCCCAACCCGTGTTTGATTCCCCTCGAGAGGCAGCGCCTCTTCAGTGGGGTATAATTAAGTGCGGGCCAAGAGTTTTCTGTGATGGGTGCCTCTTTCAGGCCGTTAGTCTAGGATTAGCCACACCGCCAAACACCTCACAAGCTGAGATGGCAGCGAGTAGATACCCCGTTCCAAAAAAAAAGTCTTAGATTCGAAGTTTACGTATGTAATAGAGCGTGTGTAATAGAAAAAGTAAAACAAAAACAAAAGGAGAGACTGTACGCAGGGTTCATGCTTATCTCTATAATTACTGTTTTAATAATTTGTTTTTGTGCCAAATGTAGGAATTACGCAAGGTGATAGCTGAAACTATATACAAAGACATGGGAATACAAGACGCTGAAGTATTCGTATCAGATGGCGCTCAATGCGACATTGCTCGCCTGCAGGTGGGATTATTTTTCTTCGAATGATCTCTAATATTTTCATGCCGTAAACGATGCCTTCAAATGATAATCTTTCTAAAACCTAAAAGCTTTTCAAATAATTATGATTTGCTGTCGAGATTATGTAACTCTGATTCTCCCTCCTGCATGCATGCAAGCAGCTTCTCTTCGGGTCTAACGTGACGATTGCAGTGCAGGACCCTACTTTTCCGGTGATGTATCAAATATAAATATATGCAAATTCACCAATTTATTAAATATATTTGCTTTATCATGAATTACTAATGAAGCTTTATTTAATCGTCAGGCATATGTGGATTCGGGGATCATTCTAGGCCAGACTGGTGAATACGCAGATTATGGAAGATACAATGGGATTGAATACATGAGATGTGCACCAGAAAATCACTTCTTTCCCAATTTATCAACCATTAAGCCAACGGATATCATCTTCTTTTGCTCGCCCAACAATCCTACAGGCCATGCAGCTTCGAGAGATCAACTAGTAAAGTTGGTAGAAATTGCAAAAAGAAATGGCTCAATTATCGTCTTTGACTCTGCATATGCAGCATATGTATCGGATGATAGCCCAAGGTCAATCTATGAGATTCCTGGCTCCAAAGAGGTAAACTCATATTATCATATATGAAAAACTCGGCATTTTTCTTCTATGTACGTACATGAATATTGCATATGGATTAATCATTAAAACATTTGAGTGATTGATTGAGCTATGTGAATCAAGGTTGCAATTGAGGTCTCATCTTTCTCTAAATCTGCTGGTTTCACTGGAGTTCGCCTTGGTTGGACAGTCATTCCTGAAGAACTCGCCTACTCCAATGGCTCTCCTATTCTCAAAGATTTTGATCGTATTATTACAACTTGTTTTAATGGCGCATCCAACATTGTCCAAGCTGGTGGCCTTGCTTGTTTATCAAAGGAAGGACAGAAGGTTAGCATTATATTATTTTCTTTTTTTTTTTTAATTTTTTTGTGAGATAAGCTGATCATATAAATGACTGGTTCAATTCAATTTTCACTTTTTATTTTTTGCTTTGAGGTGATCAATAAAGTTAACTCATACCAAATAATCACTCCAGGAGCTTTACGTAGATTAAATTGCATTTAAATTTTTTTATAAAGTTTTTCTCTTTTCAGGATTTGCATGGAGTAATCAGTTTTTACAAAGAAAATGCCAACATATTAGCTGAAACTCTTTCTTCCATTGGTCTACAAGTTTATGGAGGTCTGAACTCTCCATATATATGGGTTTACTTTCCTGGTACAAAATCATGGGATATGTTTGCTGAAATCCTCGAGAGAACACACATAATCACAGTACCTGGTTCTGGATTTGGTCCCAGTGGGGAAAGTTTTCTCAGGATTAGTGCTTTCAATCACAGGGAACTCATTCTAGAAGCTTGTAGAAGATTCAGAAGATTTTTTAGAACAGTCCCTTCTGTCTCTTCATATTCCTTGAATCAAACAGATTTTTTTTCTGCATAAATGAGCTCAAATAAAGATTAATTAGTTCATAAACACTTAGTAGATTGGCGCTCCTTTTAGATGTAAGAAGCTAAGCCTACAACTGTTGTTGCAATTTTTTTTTAATTTATAGTATAAGCCATTCACTTGGATTGTATTTTATTAGAGGAAAATAACGAGAAAAGAAATAAAAATGTGATTTTTATTTACTTTTTTTTATTAGAGTGTAATTAAGATGAAAATAAATTTCAAGTGAATATATAATATATATATATATATATATATATATATATATATATATATTTTATAGTTTTCAACAAATTCATGTGAAATATTATGAATCTTTTTGGACTCTATTGTCGGCAACTCCTAACCTTAAATATATTCAATACTACTTTCTCTAAATCAAATACATTTAATTTTCCTTCTATAAATATCTTTATTGCAATTAAACAGAGCCTCAGCATTGTGGAACATTGCAGAGAGGTTGGCACACTCCCATGCAAGCATTGAGTACCCAAATCCATTTGCGCAGCAAAACTCATTCGCTGGCAAATTTGCTTTCTAAAAATTTTGAGAGCATCTAAATTCTTTAAAGTTTGTTTTCCAATTCAATTACTTATTATTGTGTCACTATAAAATTCATTTGATATGAAATGAATCTTGAAGCAATTTTAAATTTCCAAGAATTTAAATATTCAAACAAAAAATTTAATGAATTGACTCCGAGATCATATGAATATGCTTTTCAACACTTTTAGATTGATTAGATGAACCGAAGGATGCTAAGAATATCTTGATTTGAGTTCAAATAGCTCTAAGTCAAGCACCCAGAGGTATAGTTGGGAACTTCTCAAATGAGCATCTCAATGAAACAAAGTTGACCCACCGAAAATCATTTAATTTTAACATTATTAAGGCGCGCACTAAAGCATTTCAAATATACTACATGATAAAGGGGGATCAATTCCAACCATCTGGTGGAGTATTCTGTTTTCTTGCTTAAATGAAAATAAAACACCCATTCATAAATCTATAAATTGACTATAGTTCTACACCTTCGAAATGAGGAGGTAGGAGGGCTAGGAAAGATCCAAAAGTAGAAAATCTAGAGCTCTACTTATAAGAATGTGTCGCCAGTCTTCGTTGCCAATACGATCAATGCTATTCAACAATAGTCGGCCCCAAGAAGGTAGATACTCACTGTTGACAAAAACGTTGACCCCCATTGCCACTACTAAGACAGACACCCACTCGTACCAACAAACTGAAACCTATTGATGCTCATTGTTGCTACTAAGAAGGGTGTCACCCACCTTCAACACTAATGCCAACATACATTGTCACCAACAAGGTCGATAATCATCATCAACACTCATATTTGTCAATAACCTCTACACCCATTGTTATCCTCATTGACAAAGCAAAACATCACCACCAAAATCGACACCCACCGCCACCAACAAGGCAAATATTGGTTGTCATTAACACCCTCGATGCCCATCTTTAAGGCCATCAATGCCTATTATAATCACTAAAATTAACATTCACCATCACCAAACACAATGACACCGGTTATCGCTGTCAACGATACCACTTATTGTCACTAATATGTTCAATGCTCTTCATTACCATCAAGATTGTCACCCGTCATCATCACCAAGGCCAACACCATCAAGGTCAACACATGTCAATAAGGCGCCAACAAGTTCTATGTCGTCATCGCCACTAAGGTCGATGCTTGTCCAATATTGATGTATGTCTTTGCCACCAATTCTGATGCATGTCATCAAACACCAACGCCTACATCCATCATTGACATCAGCTTTAATGCTCATCAATCATCGACACCAATGTCGATGGCCACCATCTACACCATGGTGAACGTCTGTCATGCCTACAACCCTAATATCCATTATCACCTCAAAGGTCTATACTTGCCTTCTCGATCATCAGTCTGCTCTTCTAAATAGAGAGCAAACAAGCATATTTTTATTGTCTTTTGATGATAACTTAGATGACTAAAGACTCTTACTTCTATCATGAAACTTTTCTATTATAATTCATGTTATTACCTGATTTCAAATTGAAACTATAAATGAAAAAATATAAAATCTTTTATATTTTTATGTATCCTAAGTTATTTAATTTGAAATCGTCAAATAGGCGCTTGATATAGCCTATGGTGCAACTCATTTATCATTTTTCATATTCATACTAGTTGCCCATGCATCACTTCTCCAGTGTACCAACTAAGAATAAGTTTGAGACATTTTCTTACTGTTTTATAAAATAGCTTTTTAGTATAAAAATTTTGTTGAACTAGAAAATTATTTTAAAAAGCAATAAGGTTTCATTTAGGACAACTTATTTAGTGATTTCTAAAACAGCTTTTATAAAAATTTTTGTACTAAAAATTTACTTTAGAAATAATACGATAATTATCACAAAAGTAACCTAAACCATTTTGCCGTCATTGAGCACCACTGCTCCTCCTCAATCTCTAGCTCGCCATGCCAGGAAAAATTATTTGGTGCGGACACCGGACGTAGTTCTACATCCGGACGCCAATAAATGACGCCACGTAGCGCCCCTACGACCCCAGGACTCAACTCGATGAAAACTAGAAATTTAGCACTTGCTTTTCCAAATAACCGCGTGACCCGACGACCCGACTCGGATCACACTCCTCAAAACTTGATTTCCGTGAAACCTCAATCCTGATGATACCGGTCTAATGAGAATATATTTTGTAGTTATATTCAAAACTATATTTCTCATCAAGACCTCCTTAAATCATGATGCATAACATTTAAAGTTTAAATCATATTTTTGATAGATTAATTTGGTGGAATTCCCCCCCCAAAAAAAAAAAGATTAATTTGGTGGAGAATTTATAAGAAAAAAAAATGCTGACAATTATATTTTGAGAACAAAAGATAGAATTATATTTTGAAGCCATTAATGGCAATTTGAAAACATTTGTGCTTATAAGTTATAAATTTTTTTATGATTTGGCATAAAATACTATTAAAAAAGCTATAATTTGCAATATTTTAAATGACGAAATAACAACATAATTTTTGAAAATTGCCGAGATTTAAAAATTGCAAACATTTTTTTTTTCTCAAAACATATGACTAATCTGAACTACTTTTCAATAGCAGCTTTTCGTATAGAAAAAATCGAACAAACACAATATTTACTTGAAAAATATACCTGCAGTTTAGTTAGTTTTTATTGGATGATTGGTCAAAGTTAGGGGGGGTAAGTGACTCGAGCTTATATTCAAGCTCGTTAACAAGCTCACGAGTTGGGCTTATTGAGCCTATATTTAAGTGTGTATATTAAACAAGCTTGAGCTCGAAGTCAGGCTAATTCGGCTCGCAAGCTCGTTGAGCTGCTCAATTAACTTAAAGATACAATTAAAAATTAACTTAAATTAACATAATATAATACATTTTAACTTTTTTTAATTAATTCTATATTTAAAATAAAAATTCTTTAAAAATTTAATTTAAAACTAAAAAATTGAGCTTTCCAGGGCTTTTTTTCAGTTACTTATAAAGCTTTTTCTTTATTAGATTTCATAACAATTATTAAACGTACATTAACGCATCTATATGTATATATAATTTAAAATTTTAGTACGTTGACCTCCACATGTACTCCATTCCAGAATAAAGACAACTGCTAGCAAAAAAAAATGTTGCTCAGAATGAACATCGAAACGCCTCGAAATTACAAGAAATTACTCAAACGTCATTCGAATGTGAAACTCAGGGCATCAAATTTGCCAAAGAATACCTGCCTATGCATGACTCGATCGAGGATTGACGAAAGAGTGACAGTTGTTGGGCCCGACAAGGCATAAAACTATCCAAATAATATTCGATCATAAAATAGACTATGCCGAGGCATCTAGGAGATCGAATTTACTTAAGGAGATACCTCTCACACAAAAGTCAAGCGAAGATGATTGAAGATGACATCTATGGACATGACGTTGCACGATTGTTGGGGATGGCAGTAAAACACCGCAACGAAACAAACAGGAAAGTAAAACCAGCGGAAAGTAAATGACACCAAAATTTAACGTGGAAAAATCCTAAATCAGAAAAAAATCACGGAGCCACACTACACCAAGAAATCTACTATGAAAATTAGAAGAAATAAGTACAGATCTCTCTTCTTTCTCACTCTCTCCTTCTCTTCTCTCTTACATGGTTCTCCCATATATAATAATAAAAGAGAAAGACAAGTAAATAATACCAAGGGATGCCACCCTTACAAAAAAAGAGAAAGAAAAAAATATCAAGTCCACATCGTAGGACTGCAACGCCAGTTAAGAGTGTTACGGCGCTCAAACCTCTGATCTCGATCAGTCTAATAATGCTAAGGCGCTCAAACCCTCTGCGCTGCGGCACACCACAACGTTGCGGCACCGAATCTAGAGCGTTGCGACCCTCTGCTCTCTCTCGTTTCTCCCAGCAAACTTTGTAACACCGAGGCGTTCAGATACATAGCACTGAGGCGTAGTACCAAAAAAAAAATTCGGTGCAGGGGGAGGACCGCTGCACCCCCCAACGAGCACAAGAAATTGACTTGAGGTCCGAAACAACAATACAACACGATAGATCAATACGATCAGATTCCACATTGAACTCATAACACCATATCATCCAAATGACATCTGATCACGAAATGGGCTTCACCGTTGCCTCTAGAATGTAGATTTTTTCTCTACTCATTTGCTGCTATCTATGTTTCCCCAATAAATTTTACAGAATGTAGATTCTTTTTAATGATTTTGGGATTGATCTCCTTAAGGATTTTGGTCCGCGTAGGCTTTGGGCTAGGATGTTTGCAATGTGCTTTGGAATTTTAAGCTCAACCCCTCCTCTTGCTTGTGCTAAACCCTACAAGACTCAATCCCAACTTGCCTTCAAGAGGTTGTTAGACGGAGCTAATGCAATCTTTCTTCATCAACTGAGTCCATCCTTCTTTTAGGGGTCTTCCTCCCCTTCCTTCCTTTCAAGTGAAGCTATTGCCTTCTTTTTTTTTTTTGTCATAGTTTATTTTTTTTCCTTCTTGTTTGTAACACTCGTAATTGCTTTTGCTTCTTTTTAATATAGAAAGGTTCATGAAAGATTCATCTCATAGAGATATTGCTATTGAGGATCTTTCCATAATAGTGAATATAATTAAGAGAAGATTAGACGTTATTTATGGATGATTTCAAATTAGGAAGGAAATTATCTCTAAATTACCTAACAATAACATTTTAATCCTTCTATCAATTTTAGATTACTTCCTTGCGCTTACTTATTAATGAATCGATTGAAATCTTGAGTTTTACCTCATGTAAATATATTTTCTTAAAAACCATAATAATAACACTTTTACAATTTCTCTTAACAATCTTCAAATAATAGTAAAATTTATCATAAATATTGAGATAATAATAAATGGTTAATCCTTTTTAATATAATTATTTACTTAAAGTTTGGTTATTCTCTAATTTTTATTAAATCGCTATTGTGCTAATTAATATTGATTTGAGTTAAATAAAATTAGCTAAGATGTAATTATATATTCCAATAATAACAATAAATCAAGGTGATTAATTCATTTATTGAATCCAAATATTAATAGGGGATTACTAATATCCAATTTATTACAAACGAAATAATGGCCAACATTTAAAATTAAGAAATGAAATTTTAAATAATCATTGAATTGTTTTTTTAAAACCCATATCTATTATTAAAATATAATTGTTACATAAATATTAAGATATATTCCGATATTAAAGCCATAAAATATATTTATAAATTTATTTATAAACAATATTATAAATTTAAATATCAATTTTACAATAGAATGGAGAAAAAAAATTGTTTCAACATGAAAAATGGATATCAACACTAGAAGTTCAATTAGGTTAATGAGATTTATTTATCAATATGTAATTATATTTATAAGAATGAGATTTCGTTGATCCATCCAAAAAGTCAGGGTCTTCCACGGAGGGCCGGAGGTGGACAAATCAAGTAACGAATAATAGCAGCAGAAGGTCTTACAAGAAAATCGACGAGAAGAAAATAAGAGGACTTTCCCGAGAGGAGCGATGGCATCGAGAGGCGCCCTGCGGCACGAAGGCAATTGCAGAGAGAAAAGCTAATAAATAATAGTCATATAACACTAAAAATGACTATATTAGGAGTAGCAATATCAATCATACTTAGAGGCTGAATAACACATTCAATATTCAAAATGTTCATAAAATCAATAGAAATAAATTTATGTGCAATTATCAAGAAAAGCGGCTTTGTTTAATTACACAGAAAATCAAATATTATAATTTGAGATGAAACACTTATAGTAAAACAAATAGTTATAGAATCTTTAGATTTGGCTCTCAGAGATATTATAAATAAGTATAATTATTTTGATAGTAAAGTGATTATATTCAGAGGAGATTTCTGACAAATATTACTTGTAGTAAGAAATACATCAAGATTAGAAATTATTAACTATAGCATTACTAATGATCAAACATACACTACCAAAAAAGCAGGTCTTTCGCAGCACTTGTTATGGGCAGTTTGAAAATCACTGGCAAAACTTGTTTAGCGCTGCGGTTATAAACGCTAGCACTAGCAACGGTTAAAACCGCTAGGAAAACAAGCACTTAACATGTCTTAACCTAGCTTCTGAGCATTCGCCTCTTCCTATTCTCCTTTGCATTCGATCCCGTCCGCCCCTACTCCGCCTCCTCCCTATCTCCGTGCGCCTGCGCCCCCTTCGGCGTCAAAAGCAGAAGTCCGGTCGTCCGGTCGTCGGCGTCAAAGGCAGAAGTCCGGTCGTCCGCCCGTGTCCACCTCCTCCGGTTCTTCCTGCTCCCGATCGGTTTGTGCCCTAACCTAGGGTTTTTTAATTTTGGTATTGGAACTTGATAGATTTCAGTGATTCCCTCGGTTGGCTGAACCCTGGCTTTGAATTGTAGATCCATGTAATTGAATTGTAGATCCAAGCCTTCCATGTGGATTGCTGCGTTTGCCACTGCTCTTTTTTAATTTTTTTTTAATTTTACTGTAGTGGGCAATAACAATGCAGATGCCTTTTCCTAGATCATTGAGCTTGAGTACGTATTTTCATAAGGACTTAACTTTTCCAATAGCTCTTCAATGCAAGATTCTCCTATAAATTGACTAGATCTCTTTTGTTCCTTTGAGACATTGAAGTGATAGGCAGGTACAATATGCTCTCTTATTGTTCAGCAATAAGAGAGTTCTAACAAATTTGAACTCTCTACAATTTAAATTTATTGAATTTTTAAGTTGAATGTTGTTGTTATTTGATGTTGAATATTTTATAAATAATCAAAATATCAGATATGACAACAACACTATCCCAATTACCACAACAACTTCGGCCACCTCCCAGCAATTTTTTGATTATTCTGTTTTTGATTATGCACCTCATTTTAGCAGTATGTCCTTTGTGTTCTCAAAATTATCGATAGTTTGTTCGTTTGCTATTATGCAATGCATAAAAGGACAAAAGGGAAGGGAGAAAGTAGCCAAAGAATAGTTTTGCTTGTTTTCTTTTTCTCATTTTGTTCTGATCTCGTGAGCTCTGAAATGCTGTATTTCTCCATTGAATGTTATCAGATTTATACAACTTGACATTGGAGAGAAATTAGGATACTAAGTACAAAAAGTAGAAAACTATCCTAATAAATACAGAATATCATACAATAAAATGTCATAACATTTTAGAGATAATCCTTGACTTAATTATTGGTATAGAAATATCACCTCTCACAGCAGAGCAGCCATTACTAATAGTGGCGGTTAAAACCGCCACATTACTGTAAGTCTGAGCATTGGTAACCGCCACCAAAGACACAGAATTGTGGCGGTTATAACCACCACAATCCTGGGTATCAGTTCGATTTATAGTATTAGATGCGGTTATAACCGCAACTTAATTTCTAATTCGTAGCGGTTATAACTGCTGCCGTAATATGCCAGACATAACTCTACCCCGCCGTTCCCTAAACCGCTGCGGAATGCCTTTGCAGCGCATTGCAAACACAGCGGGCGTGTAGCGGTTTACAAACCGCTGCAAGAAAAGTTGTAGCGGTTATAACCGCCGGGATAGGTCATAAAATGTGCTGCGAAAACCATCTTTTTTGATAGTGATAGAGATTCCTAAAGAAAAATATAATATAAGAGCACAGACAAATCCTTTATTTTGTGATTTCATACTTACAATTAGAAATGGAGATGATGAAGAAATCGATGATGGATAAGTATATTACCAGTGAGATAATAAAAATAAATCCATATAATGAGAGTTAAAATATTTATTAATAAATACAATATTTTTTTGCCTACATTAAAATGTTATGTCTATATATTATGGAAATAGATATCCTAACAATAAAAAATGAGTATATTTATAATCTTATTCAAAAACATATTAAATGTTTATCATGAGAAAAAAGTATTTTACTTCAACTTGGATAGTGTTATTGATGATAACTCTATTTTTTTCAAATAAAATTTCTCAATTCAACCAATAAAATAGTAATAATTAAGTAATGATGAAGAAATAACTTCTTGATAAAATTTGATGACTCCACTAATCATTATCAAACATTAATAAGTTATCAGATATAATAAATAAAATTTAATGATAAAAAATATTATCTAATTTAATTAATTGAATTAATTTGAATAATAGTATAACAGTTAATTAAAAAAAAATATGTGGATACCTAACTAATATTCTTAAGATGTGAAATCTCTTTATATGCCAAAGTTTGTGCATAAGAATTTTTAGTTGAAGCATATCTATGTGGCATGAAAAAAAAATTTATTTGTCTCTTTGATATACCTCTTAATAATACTGCTTAAATTATTCATGTGAAAAAATATTATAAGAGAAATCGTAATATTATGAATTATTAATTATCATTGCAAAACACAAATATATTAGGAATTATTTTCTCTTAAATTTGAAAGTTCTTGAAAATTGGTTCGTGGAAATTTTTACAATAATAACATTATTGTTTAATGATTTGTAAATCATTGATGTTCCATGACACAAATCATTTGAGGTGTTTAAATTTGTTAATAATATTAAAGGATAATTTTTCTTTGAGAATAAGACGATGAGATTGAAAATCATTCAGTGTTAATGAGTTAAGAAATTCTACTTGATCATAAAAAATAAAATTGTCGACAATAACACGGTTTAAATTGAAGTTACCTCATCTCCTAAAAAGCATTTAAAATTTTTTTATTAAACATATCAACATAAATTTTTGTTGTTAGGTTAACTATGTTCATAATGTGTTCTAAGATATAGCATTTTGATGCAGATAAGAAAATATTATGTTTATTAATAAATCTTTTGAACTCTTATCATCTGATTATTTTATTATCATCCCATATGAAAATATTAAAGTTGTGAAAATCAAACTAAACATCAAAACAAAAGAATAAGATGTTCGATGTTCAAAGGTTCAATGATTTGATCGGGGTTAAAAGGGTTGAACCGCGTGTTGAACTGAATGATGTAATAAATATTAAAATTATTTAAATAAGGTCTAAATGATATGATAATATCGTAATAATTATATAATCATCTAATTTTGTGATGAAAAAATAAAGAGAATTCATGCATAATATATATTTTTTTAATTTAAATTTAAATATCTTCAATTTTTAAATTGATTTTTTAATTCTAAATTTAATTTACATATAAGCATATAATTTAATATAAATTATTGCTAATTTATGTTATATATTTAGATATAATTTATACATAGAAATTGTAAAGCAAATTCATATTATAAAATTATATATATAAATCAATCATGAGTATAATTAAATATATAAAAATTAATTATTTATAATATATAATTCAACATATAAAAAATCAAATAGATAAAAAATTAAATATTATACAACAACAACAATAACAACCCTTTATCCCATTATGTGGGGTCGGCTACATGAATCCTTTTTTCTCTACTATGTCCAATTAAGAATCAAATTGTAATTTAAATTTAATAAAGAAAAGTAATTTCTAATATTTTCTTACCAAGTCTTTTTAGGTCTACCTCCATCTTTCTTAACATAAGCCAAATCTAATACATCTACTCTCCTAACCTAGTCATCGGAAGAGCTCTGTTTAATGTGACCAAACCATATAAGGCGACTCTCTCTAATCTCATCTTCCATTGGAGCTACTCCAACATTTTCACGTATATGCTCGTTTCTTATCCTGTCTCTAAGAGTAAAATCACTCATCCACCTGAGCATCATCATCTCTGCAACACTTAACTTAATATTATGCTTATCTTTTAATGGCCAATATTCTATACCATAAAGCATTACAGGTCTCACCACCATTTTATAAAAATTTCCCTTAAATTTGATAGGGACTTTTCTATCACACAACAAGCCCGATGCATTCCTCCATTTCAACCATATAACTTGAATTCTACTAATAATATCCCCATCTATTTCACCCTCACTTTGAATAATAAACTCAAGATATCTAAAACATGTACTCTTATTAATGACTTGATCTCCCAAAGTCACAATCCCCCTACTAGATCTATTACTACTAAAATTACACTTCATATATTCAATTTTAGATCTACTCAAATGAAAACATTTAGACTCTAAGGTTGACCTCTATAATTCAAGTTTACCTTCAACTCCCACTCTAGTCTTATTAACAAGAATAATATCATCAACAAAAAGCATGCACTAAGGTACAACCTCTTGCAAATATCTAGTGAGAAAACCCATGACTAAAGGAAAAAGATATGGGCATAAGGCTGATCCTTGATGTAATCAAACTAAAATAGGAAAATATTTGGTCAAACCACCTTGTGTTTGAACACAAGTAACACTTCCTGCATACATATTCTTAATGACTTGAATATAAGCATTAATCCCTTTCTTTTCTAGAACTCTCGATAACACTTCTCTCGGAACTTTATCATATCCTTTCTCTAAATAAATAAATATTATATATAGATCCTCCTTATTCTCTCTATACTTCTCCATCAAATCTCAATAAATGTACAGCTTCCATAGTAGACCTACCCGGCATGAATCCAAATTGATTTTGAGAAACATTAGTATCTAGTCGCAACCTATGCTCCATAACTCTCTCTCATAGTTTCAAAGTATGACACATCAACTTAATTCCTCTATAATTCGCACAATATTGGGCATCACCTTATTTTTACAAATAGGAATCAACACACTCATTCTACACTCATTTAGCATATTTTTAGTCTTCAAAATAATATTACAAAAATTTAGTTAGTCAATAAATTCCTTCATCTCCTAAGCATTTATACACCTCTATTGGAACATCATCTAGTTGAACAACTATTCCAAACTTCATTTTCTTTAAAGCCTCTCTAACTTCGATTTTACTGAGACGCCGATAAAAATAAAAATTTTTATTTTCTTTTAGGATGTTAAGATCACTAAAGTCAAACATATTTTTTTAATATTCTTTAAATGTGCCAACCTAATTCTAGAATAATGTTTTACTTTATTTTTTTATATTCAACCCCTTCAACTTAAAGTCTAAAACTAATAAGCAATATTAGGCACATAAACTTTCACTAGGAATAATTTTACAATCTTTGCAATCTAAACGATTTATTTTTCTTATAAGAAAATAATCAATCTGAGTGAGGAAATGCTCATCTCTTTTCTTAAATAAGGTATTAGCAATTACAAAATCACAAGATATAGCAAAATCTAATATGAACTTACAACCTTCATTAGTCGCTCCAAATTCATAACCATTATAAATGCTTTTAAAATCATATACCTTTTTACTAACATGTTCGTTTAAATCTTCTCCAATAAAAACTTTATTCAAAAGATATCTTTTATGTTAATTCATCTAAGTTATTCCAAAATTTTAATTTTGCACACATATCAAAACCTACTTGAGGAGCATACATTTATAATATTAATAATCTTAGCATCAACAACAATATTTAAAGCTATAATTCTATCTCAAATTTCATTAATTTTTACAGCATTAACCTTCAAACTTTTATATATAATTACATATACATCATTTCTAATGCGACTCCTACCAGAATACCATAATTTAAATTTTAAATTATCAATCTTCTTAGCCTTCTCTCCAACCCATTTAGTTTTCTGAATGCATAGAATATTTATTCCTATGAATCATAATATCTATTAATTTCATTAATTTACATATAAGGAAACCTATATTCCAAGTTTATATCCTAATTTTAATTTCACGAACTAGCTTTACTTTGCCCACACTCATCCATGATGTATGAACCTTTGCATATTTAATACTGCACCCGGGCACCAGTGCAGCGACCCTTGCATACTTCTCACTATATTCAGGCCATACAATGCATCGCTTCCAGGAAACACCCTAACATTAACACAACATATGAAATGATTCATGTTATGATTATTCGATAAATTTTACGATAGTTGTCAACTACCTATCACAACCGTCTATTTTTCTCATCTAGAACTTAGGACCTGACAATGGAGGTGTTATTATCAACTAAACAAATAAGTATTATTCATAATATAAAAATTAATTAAAAAATATTTTAAAAAAAGGTTTGTGTTATAATCATGAAAACTTTTAATATGACTATTAAGTCACACACCACTTTAGAAGTTTCACTTTATATGGTTTGTATATCTTTTTGCTTTTGAACTTACATTGAGTTGTGAGGCTATATGAGAATGTTTGAATGTTATTCTTTAGTAAGTTCTAATTATACTTAAATTATCATATAAAAGTTTTAATATATTATATTTATATTAATTTTTAAAGTTTAATATTAAATTTAATATTAAATTAATTTATTTAATTATTTAAATAAAAAACATTTGAACCGGCCGACTTTAAAAAATCGGAACCAATTCATCGATTGAACGGGCAGTTCTTACCGGCTCAACCCTATCTGATGCAAAGTTGGTACTTAAGTTGGATCGGACCGTCCATCTGACTGATTCACGAATAAACCGATCGAACGGATTGGTCCAATTCAGTTTTTAAAACTATGAATGAATATTAATATTAATTAATCTTCTAACAAAATATAAACATCAACCAGTTAGATGCATGGGCGAACTCAATAATGACTCATTAAGGTTTCGTTTGGGACAATTTACTACATTTTAAAAGTAACTTTTTAGTATCAAAATTTCTAGGTCAAAAAATTTTTGTACTAAAAAGCTTCTTATAAAGCAATAACAAAGCTGACCCAAACAAAGCCTAAATCTAAAATAATGAAAGAATTGAATGAACTACTTTTATAAGGGTTCAAACATCACCAAAGTCTTAAGGATTCCTTTAGGATATAGCATAATACTAAGTTAAGTGTTGCAGAGATTAAAATGCTCAAGTGGATGAGTGGATTTACCCTTAGAGACAGGATATGAAATGAGCATGTACGTGAAAAGGTTGGAGTAGCTCTAGTAGAAGATAAAGTTAGAGTCACCTTAAATGGGTTGGTCACATAAAATGATGGCTTTCTAATAACCCGGTTAGGAAAATAGAGATATTAAATTTAACTTATATTAAGAACGGTAAAGATAGACCTAAAAAAACTTGGTTAGAAAATATTAGAAAAGATCTTTCTTTATTAGATTTAAATGAGAATTTGACTTTTAATTGAACACAAATGAGAAAAAAGATTCATGTAGCCAACCCCACGTAGTGGGACAAAGGCTTGATGTTATTGTTATATTTTTTAGGCCGCAACCACAATTTCTATTTGATCACTATTTTATTATCATTTTCAAAAAAAATTTGGTAATAAAAACTGCTTTATAAAACAGCTTTAAAAAAAATTATTTCCCTACAACAACTAGAATCAGTGACAAGCTTGCTCTGCAATGGTGGTCGAAAACGCAAGGAAGCAAAGGATGAGGCAGTAGAGAGGAAGCAAAGGAAGAGTTGGCCTACAATGCCTGTGTGTTAGGTCGCTGGCCAGATGATGAGGTTCACATGAGGGGGATGTAGCTGGAAATAAAATTAGAGCATGATCAATTAAAGATTTAGGCATGCATGATTTATCCCAATTTATCCCAATGACCTCTAAGAATTCCCCACCGTCTTCTGCCCACAAATATTTATTCCAATCTTTGCGATTGGTTTATTACTTATAAAAGAGCATTCTTAAAGTTCATAATATTCGGCTGACCTGTTGTGATTAGTCGATCAAAATCTTCTCTCCAACCATCTGGTCCCGTGTTCGAGCTCATTTAACCCCTAGTTGCAATTAATCTACGATATTCGTTTATATTTTTTCTTATCAGATGGCCTCTCTCTATTGCAACTCTCTTCGTCTTTCACACTCTCTCGAGAGCTCTCTAGTCAATGGAAAATCTCTTTGCTATATCTTTCTTGTCAAGCATAATGGACATTTTCTCTTGCTTGCTCTTAGCGTGAATAGATCTGCAAAACAAAATAAATCTCTATTTCTCTGTAATTTCATCTCTATCTCCTTGTAGATAGATAGATAGAGAGAGAGAGAGAGAGAGAGAGGCAAATTTAAAGGCTTGCATGCCCCAGAAAACTACTTTCCATCAAAATGCAGGCAAATTTACTGATAAAAAAATACCATTACATAAACTGTTGCACATTCTAATTATTTTATGAAAAAATTTCTTCCTCGTAACGACCTCTGCAATCAATTTTATGGCCATATATAATTAATATCATACTTTACAGTAATAGAATATGAAACAATTACGTATTAGACAAAAATTATTTTGATAGCGTTATAAACACATTGTATTAATGGGCGCCTACACAGCGATAGAAGTATGTTTTCTTAGATTTGTTCCTGGCAAACAAAACTAACATTTGCCACTATGAAAAAAGCAGATGACTTCTACTAGATATGTTCCAAACTTTCCTGAAGCTTCTTCTTAAAACTTTAGTTGAGGAAACATAAATTTAAATGGTCGTTATGTTTTGAAGCAAGCTTTTTAAAATGTTAGATCACGGCTTAAGCGAACCTCAATATAGAGTGTTATCAAACACCCACGGTTCGTGCACGAAGAGCTCGCGGCCATTCATCTGTACTGCTCCTGCAGCAATATCTTCTGCACGCTTCCTAGCTGCTTCATCTCTTCTTGATGATATATCAGCATCCTGCAGAATGGGACAAATGGGATAGTTTTGATCACAATCGCCCGATACATCAATAAAAAATATGTATCATAGGCAACATGCCTGCTAAAATGGTATACAAGAACATATAAAGATGGAATTCCATTAGTTTTCATAATGATTACAATCATTAAACATCATCATCCTCATCATTAGCCTTATCCTAAGTATTTCGGGTCGGCTAATTTTCCATTCATTCTTCTTCTTGAATGCTGAGTAAAAGATTAAGGCAATCTTTTGCAAATCTTTTTGAACAATTTCTACGATGCTATCTCAAGTCTAATTGTTTTCCTGCATGAAGCTTTAACTATACATGTAATGATGCATTTCTGATCCTTCTACATATCCAAAACAATTGTCTATCTTTTATTACATTATTGTCAATGGATGTTCTACTCATACTTCCATAGTAAAATCATTTCGAAAATTATCTCTTCTATTTTTGACACAAATCCATCTTAACATTATCTTTCTGCCACACTCAAATAGACTGACTATCAACGACTTTTTTATCAACCAACACTCAATCCAAACAATCTTTAAATATATTTAAAAATAGAATACATAAAATACAGGATGATACAAGCTAAAAAAAATTCCTTTTGCACATAGATTGTACCAATAAAAATCAACAAGCAAGCTCCAAATTTACAATAAAATCCTCTGACTTGCATTTCAAGTGATTAGAATAAAAATGTCGCTGAACACAACCCATGATGAAAATATTTTAGAAATGCTTGTTATACAACACTCAGATGTAAGGGTAACTTCAATCTTGTACTCAAATGCCCAGGACTCGGTTGGAAACTGTTTCCAATCCAAGGTAAAGACTAAAGTAATATATTTAAGAGAGAAAAAGCCTATAATATATAAAAATATGCTATTAAGAAAAAAATTGTTTGAAATTCAACATAAAGTAATATATTAGGGAATAAATAGTGTAATAGATGTTCTAGTTATTATTAGCTATCTTAATGGGTCATTAGTTTTCTAGGAATCTACAAATAAGATTTCACTTTCAGAGCTAGGGCATGAAGAAAATGTAAGATGTACGGACCCTTTGCCTAAATCCCTTCTAAAAATAAATAAATAAAATAACCTAGTAAGAGTTGTGGGTCTTCACACTACTAGGAGTTTAGGTGAGTTATAATTGCCTAGATATCTATTTTAATACAATCATTTTATCACTTGTTTGTGATTTTTTTTTTTGTGATTTAAGAATTAGGCATGCAATAATGGTGTTCTCATTGAGCCTCCTGCCATTGCTCTACTTCCCATCTTTGTAGCCATTGGCCATAGATAAGAACCTGCAGATGTAAACCAAATCCACATTGTTTTGCCAAATCCACCACATCGTTCGCTAGATTTTGCAATCCCCTCCACATCGTTTCTAGATCCACAAGGCGATCCCGACTTCTTTTGCCAAATCATCTTAGGCCATCCCAAAATCCATAAGATCCAGACGCCAAGCCCAAAATTGCCAACACCACCCCAATTTATGTCAGACCTACCCCATCTCCCTCAATTTTTCCAATCCCTGCTATTCCCAGTCTCCCACCATCGTCCATAGAAGCCTTCCCACCTCAGGCCACCTCTACACAAATTCACCTAGATTAACCTGCACCCACAACTCCACCCAGATCCGACTTCAATGCCATTAGATCTCACTCCTCCCAATCCACATCCAACATCCCCAAACATACCTCCAACACCACGACAAGCCGCCTCTTCCCAATCTGACATCAAGAGATCCATACCCAGCCCTATCCTCCATCTCCAACTCCACATAGCATGCAAATAGATTCTACTTCCTCCTCAAGATCCACCGTCCCAAGGCAGGACCTGCCGTTGACAAACTACATCCATGCTAACTCCACCCAAATCTAAAGGCATCCGCCCAACCCGAGCTCTCAAGCACCAAACCACTGACTCTAGTCGAGCTTGCAGCGATCTACTCGATCTTGAAGGAAAGATCATTGTGAAGGCGTGGGAAATGTTAGGGACTAAACAATATAATAGATGTTCTAGTTGTTATTAGGTACTTATTATATATTTTATTGGGCCATTATGTTTCCTTGGAGTCTATAAATAAGCTCTCACTTTGAGAATTGTGGCATAAAGAAAATGTATGAAGCCTTTGGCCCACTAGCCCCACCTAACCTACCAAGAGTTATGTGCATCCTCTATTGTCTAAATCCCTTCTCCCTTTTTACCAGGAGCTTTAGGGAAGTTATAATTGCCTAATTATTCTTTTTTAATACAATATTTAATCTATTCATTTGTGACTTTTTTTGTTTGCAAAATTCGAGTTTGGTACACAATAAAATCTTAGCAAACAAACTTTTACTTCTATCAAAATCATTCATTTATGTCAACTAAATAAATCTATTTTAAGATACATTCATCATGTCATCAGCCCTTAATAGCATGACTTTAATAATTCCCAAATTGAAATTTTGCTTCCTATGGACTTTATCTGCAGAACAATTTAAATTATCATAAACCCCAGTAATATGACACTCGCCTAAATGATTAGAATCTCTGAGTTGCACCCCAATGACTCAAAGTCTTCTCTCCCCCCATCTTTTTTTCCCTTTATTCCTTACTGAATCCATTATGTTAAACCTACCAAATCCCCTTTAATTGGTAATCAATATATCCTCCATCAGCTTATTTTATTATGACATCAAGTTGCATAAAGTTATTTAGAAATCCCCCAATGAATATTTGCTTCCCACGAGCAAATCAAAATTATTGCAAGCCTAATGATCGCCTATACTCTCCTAATCTTTGTATTGTTATCCTATGCACGACTCCACATTCTCCCTATCCTATAATTCTTTACTTCTCTATCATATTCCCTTGTTCTTGAATGCATGCTTGTAATTGTACCATAGCTATGCCAATCAATTCAACCCACGTTTATTCTCCACATTCTTCTCGCAGCTTCTAACAACCTTTCCTTCATCGTGGCATCACACCAACTTTTTCCGAAAGCTCTCACCAATCCTCCTGCACTTTTGTCTTTGGCCCCTACCACCTTCTCCGATATATGCTCTCACCTCAAGCACCCACTTCAATACCAGAGCTATCACAGTCCACACAAATGGCTTTTAGAGGATGACCGGCCATCCAGTTCAACCCTCCCCACCAATTTGGAGTCTTCACCTATTACCATATCCTAAACCCTAACCACATCCAACTCACCAAGTAGGGTAACAAGGGTCCTAACCTAAACCATAGATAAAATAAAATAAAAAAGAAAAAAAGAAAAAAAGGGTAACAAGGATCCTAAGATAATCAATGGGAATTTCTTTCTAATGCCTCAGCTGCCATTCTCATTATGGATCCAACTCCCATGACTCCAATGCTTAGCAAGCCACAGAATTCACCTTAAGGGTATGATTTGCTAAATCTTTGTCCATTCCCCTGGTTCATACTTTTGACATGCCTTCTATCTTTTAGAAGTTTTGTTCACTCTTCATGCATAGGTCAACGAGATATGAATGCCACCACAGTCACTCCTCCATGGCAACAAGAAAGCACACCATCTCTTCATCTCTTATTTCCAGTCAGTGCCATTTAGGTTTTTTTTCATTTTTTATGCGATTTTTTTTTCATACATCTTAAAATTAGGTGAGTAACTAGAAACTATCATTTTAGATAAAGTTTAATAAAGAGTTAGCTTTATGTCAAACATTATAATACAAGATGGGTAAGCTTAAAGAATAATTGTAAGTCACGTAATTATCAATAAAATAAGAGCATAGAAAGATCCTGAGCCCCTCAAACAGAAATGTTGTTGCAACCCTAAAGATTGGAACTTCAAAACATGATGCGCCAGAAAATTCTCAAATTGACAAACAATGAATTAGTGAATGTAACTCTACTCTAACAGAAAGTATACCGCCAACATGCAGCACCTTTTTTAAGGTTTATGCAATTACAGATAAATTTAAGCATCTTTTGATTGGTCTAACCATATAAAGGTTTCATCTGCTCACTGAGATTTGTACGCCTAACATTGATCAATTTCAGCTCACGACCAAATTTAGTAGCAAAGCAGGAAATAACACGTGAAAGTTCATTGGACATTTGTTTATGATATAATCCGCCTAGAAGAAATCATGGTCAGGATGGTGGTTGACATGGCCAAAGTTCCATATTCATTATATATTTAACTAATTCTAGGGCTAATAAAAGAGATATAGAACCCCATTTCAAAGAGGGATCGACTTTAGAGACCACGGAAGCCTATACGGAAACTAAGTCATTCCAACAGAACACAAACATCTCTTGGGGACCCTTTTGGCTGCTACAAATAGTTGTAATGCAAAATAAATCCCAATAAAATGAATGTGAGGACCTGTATGTGAAAAAATCAACCATGAAGTAACTTTATGTTGAACCGACTGCAAAAAAGTTTGCATGTAAAAATTTTGCAACAGATTTCACCAAACCTAACAGCCACTTGAATCATGTCTTGATACAAAAGATTAGTATTTTACAATTAATATGTTTTAAACACCATAGAGGAAGCTATTAAGACATTAAAAGATTAGAATTAATATAACATTGACTGAACACATGATAACTATGTTTCAGTGGATGTGAACTTACTGCTTGTTAGTAAATATTACAGGTCAAAAGTAATGTTAAGGTTATTAAATATATGCATGATGAAGTAGTAACTAGAAGTCGCCACAAAGTAACGGAAGAGTTCTCAACCATAATATGCATTGAGAATCAATATTAAGTCCATAAAAGTTCTATATTTGTCATGTGACGATCACAAAGATATCCAAAGCGAGGTTCCTGGATATGTACTATTTGAAAATGGCATGGTTACAATATGTGAGATATATGCCAAAATAAGCGAACATTGCAACATTGAAATTTCTTAGAAGATAAGGGACTTAACGATTAGCACGTTAAATATCGAGTACCATGATAGAAATTTTTAGGAGTGTACACTTGATAATTCACAGTTAATCTTTGAAATCAAGAGATAACTAAGTGACAAGTACAAATATCTTGGAGTTACTATATAGAAGTAAGAGAATATAAATGAGGGTATATTATAATATCTAGAGTTATGGTTGTGAAGTAAAAATAGAGAAGTGAGAAACAAATGCTATGTAATAAGAGAATATCATGAAGAGAAAGTAGGTTACATTTAATTGCAATTAATTAACTATGCTATATGAATTTAAGTGTTGAGAGATAAAACAGCCCCTGATGGCTAAGTTGAGAATGGCATGGATAAGAATATTAAAATGATAGTATGACCAAAAAAAAAAAGCAAGGCTAGATTGGAAAACTATTTGCATATACTGAAGATGATGTAGATGAAAATAAATTTATATAGTTTGGATATATAAATGAAGTGAGAATGTTGAAGAATGAAGTCACCAATAAGACAATAACTAAATTTATTATGACGGGTAAGGAACATAAAAATAGGTATGGCAGAGGTATAATGGCTAGAATATGCCAATAAGATTTGCATAATTTAAATATAAATCTCATGCAACACTCAACAAGAACAAATGGAGTTGAATATTCATAATATAAGGCAAACCTTAGATAGTTGCAAATTCGATGATGATAATTAAAATGAAAAATAATAATAGTAAAATGAGTTTGTGGTGAAAATAGGTAGAAAAGAACTAAGTAAAAGGATGGTGAAATTAGCATATATTGAAGGTGTAATAGTAAAAAAATAGACTTAAAAGTTTGGTCGCTTACCAATAGAGGATAAAATTGTACGCTAGTAAGATGGGTGAGAATAACGAATGTGGAAGGATTAGCAAAGAAAAGGGAAATAAAGAGTAAGAAAGCTAGAAAGTGGGAAAAAATATTAGCACAGAACCCAGTTTCCACCTCATGCAGTACTGAGTAGGAGTGAAAGGACAAGGACTCATAAAACCAACCCAATATAGTTAGGATAAGCCTAATGATGCTGATATAAAGAATTTTGTTCACTATAACTAGGATGCCACGGTTATCTGCTACCAGGTAATCAACAAAGAACACGGATTAGGACAGCAATATTTGCACTGATATTCAATGAGAATAAGCCCAGTTGTTTCAATCCCAAGGCATTATAGACTAGCTCAATTCTTTAAAGGCTGCCATATGATAATGCTCAGGGAGATTTATTTGCCGATACCAAGAGATGCAACAATCATCCAGAAATTTAGAGAAGCTTTAATTCAGAAATCAGTCACCTTCATCAAATTGCAAAACGTAACCAAAGTACACGAAACGGGAAAAGCGAATGAAACTCTAAAGGTACAATCCAGAAGTCTATGACAACCGTATAAGCAGACAAATCAGCTCAAAGGTGGAGATTAAAATTCAAGAGGAAGTAAAATGAGCTTTCATTTTTTTTTTTTTTTTTTTTAACTTTCATATATGGCTCTCAAACGCCTATAAGCGTACTTGAACTCAGTATGGCAAGCAAAAAAAATCGTTTAAACGAGCGAAACAATTGTCAGATATTCCTTCATTGCTAACCCAAAGCAGATAAAATTACACATGTATTACCTTCACAAAGAAACCCTAGCTTCCCAAAACAAAAAGCCATAAGAATTGTAGATTTAAAACACTAGAAGGAGGGAAGGGCAGGATTGAGGATTGAAAAAGATTTAGCACCTTTCGGCGCTTCCACGAAAGGAATTCAGCCTCCGAGATTGGCCTCCGCTTCCCCTCACCGTCGACATTTCCTTGTTTCTCTTCCTCGCCCATCACTTCCTGGAGTAGTATATCACAAGAGAACCCTAACAAATATCCCCGACTGCTGACTGACAGGGCATCAGGCTGGGTGGGAATAAATGGCCTGATTGGACTCAAAAATTTTTTAGGCAAATTATAAAAAGGAGCATATTTAATAGCCAAATTCACATAAGGATTGTTAAATTTACATAATTTAAAAAGGAGCGAAACCGGAGGGAGCATTACCGGTTTCTTAAGAAACCGGACCAGCTAAATCCGGTTTCTAGGAAACCGGATTATGAATATTCTGTTTCTTTAGAAACCGGATTTGCAAGTTCCGGTTTCTAAAGAAATCGGATTTCCCTCCAACGGTTTCGCCTAATTTCACCTAATTAATTCTTCATTAACCCGGGAAATTAAGAAAACGTATTATCAATATCCGGTTTCTAAAGGAACCGGACTTGCAAGTTCCGGTTTCTATAGAAACCGGACTTACAAGTTCCGGTTTCTATAGAAACCGATTTTCACTTATCCGGTTTTCGCCTAATCCACCTAACCCAAGCCTAATCAAAATTAATTAACGGCCAAATTAAGAAACCGGATTAGCATAGTCCGGTTTCTATAGAAACCGGACAGCCATAATCCGGTTTCTACTTAAATTTTCCTAATTTAATATACCTAATTAAAGTAATAAAATTTTGTCCTAATTAGAGTAATTATTTCTAGAGAAAGAAATAATTAAATTTTTTTAATTAGTATAATTAAGGAATTAATCTATTAATAGTTATTCAAGAAATAAAATAAGTAAACTATTAATCATAATAACGTCCTCTAATTAAGAATCATATTTATTATAATCTGATTCCTTTCCCACCAATAAATGTGCTAGGAATTGCTTGCAATTATTTAAAATTTCTGTTCCTTCTTCTGTTAACGATGTCAATCATTTTCTTTTACTGTGCCATTTTGAATCCAGCCAAATATTGCACGCCGAACTAAACTTTTTCTCAACTTTTCCCAGCCAGATCCGTAAATCTCGCTTGCCTCTGTCTGAAATTGGCATCCATAATTTGTGTCTAGCATCGTCTATAAAATGAAGAGATGCATTAAATGCAATCTTACTTGTTCAGTTTGTGTGAGAGAAGAGAGAAGTATTTTGGAGGAATCAACCCGAAAGTCTGAGGTATTTTTAATTTGTTCAATATTTTGTTGTAGTTTGATATTTTGTTAGGCTGTAAATGTTAGCAAATACTATTTGTAATGTTTTGTTTATTTCATAAAAATTATCTTAATATTTTTGATGATTAGGATGTACGCGCAACCAAGATTTTTTGTGTAATTTAGGCCGCAACAATAATAATAATAATAATATTATTATTATTATTATTATTATTTATTTTTATTAATGACAGAGGCTTTTTTGTGGACTTTTTGTGAATGAAATTCTAAATTCAGACATATTATATGTACAAATTTTGAATATAAGATCTCTTAATTTATAGCAGAATTTTTCAATTAATAAACTATGATGAGTTGTGTGGAAATAATAAGAAACTTTGAATTATGGGTAGCTATAGGCTTTGTCAGCCAACATTACACCCCCAGGCTAAAAAAAAAAGTTGTTTGTAGCGATTTTCTGTCAATTACATCAGTTAATGGGAAGAAATCAATCGGATTAGTCATAGATTATTTAATTTGCAGCAATTATTTTACCAACCAACAACTTTTTGTAAGTAAAAAATAAGCTGGATTAATTCAATAAGGGTTGCTCGAAAGCATACATGAACCAGTTATTCTCGATCTTGTAATATATATTTACAGACATAATAACATTCTGATACATATATATATATATATATATATATATATATATATATATATATATATATATATATATATATATATATATATATATATATGCTTCATTTGAGACAATTTATTTATTGCTTTGCTTTTTAAATCGTAATAATAATTTTTATCTACCCATTATTTTTTTCGCTGCTTCTAAAAAATTTTAATATATATTAGAGAAATGCTTTCTGTAATACCTTTAAAAAATTACTTTATGTACATAGTAATTTACCAAACAGTAAGAAAACTATCTAAAATGTAATCATAATTTTGTATTATGATGAGATTAACAACTATTAATACTAATTCTTTTCTTTTCATCCTTTGCATATTTGCTCGTCTAGTAAACAAATTTCAAATATATATAAATTTCTAATATTATTTAATTCCTTAGAATAAATAAAAGAACTTAGAATTTAATATTTATAACTTATGTATTATTTTCCTTACATCGCCCAAAAAATTATTATATTAATTATTAGTAAATATAATAATTATTATATTCAACTTTTTCTTAATGAAATTATAATATAGTCCAATAATAAAAATAATAATAATTATTATATTTATATAAATATATATATATATATATATATATATATATATATATATATATATATTTATTTATTTATTTATTTATTTATTTATTTATTTATATATATACATAGAGAGAGAGACATAGAGAGAGAGAGGATATATCTATTTTTTTGGAAGACTAAATTCTTAATGATAAGTTAAATATGAATTAATAAAAATGTTACTCAATATAAGCAAATTTCTATTCAACTTTAGAACAGTCAGAAGAAGTAATATAAATATATTATATCCCTTGTAATAAATTATGATTATATAAATAATTTAACGTAATTTAATCTTAATAATTTAGGAAACTTTTAAATTTTGAAATGAAAAAAAAAAAGAAATAGAATTCAATTCCTCATACTATTATAAATTTTGAAATGAAAAAAAAAGAGAAATATTGATGTTCTCAATATCATTTTGTAAGTTATTTGGAGATTAAATTATAATTTTAAACTTAAGATTATTACTTGCAAATAAATAAATAATATAATTTAGTTAGCATTTTATAGGATTTTTCATAAATGTTGATAAGTTTGTAGAAGAAGAAACCTAATTAAACAGTTTGATGTCTTGTATAGGGCGTACCCCTTCCAAATTCAATCTCAATAATGTCACGTTTCATTCTATATTATGATGGTTATCTAAATATTACGGAGGATTTCATCCCTTCGTATACTGGTGGAAAGAATCGACCACTTGAAATAAATGAGAATATCACACTTGAAGAATTACATGCTAGAATGCTCCAAGCATTACGCTGTGATAGTGGAACATCTCGGGTTGACCTTGTTTGTCGTCTTCCTAATAACGGAGGTTATACAACAGTTCAAGTGACGGATGATGAAGTATGTGAGTTTATACTCAATAATCGTGGTCTTCAGGTTGATGGTTTTTCCTCTCCGTTGCATTGCACAATAACAAAAAATAATAGGGGAAAAATGAATATGAGAAGATGGAGATGAAGGGAAGCATCTGTAAACATTAATTTATAGGCTCTTTCCAGCATCTTTCATGTCATTTTTTACCTGATTTGACATCACAGAGTGACTTGATATTACAGTCAGAGTAGATTTGACTACACGTTATATGATTAGACAATACAGTTTGATTTCACAACAAAGTTTGATTTAGACAACACTGTCACAGATTCTCCTATTAAATTATAATAAATATAAGCAAATATTCAAGTATAATTAAAGTTAATCATTTCTTGAGAAATTTTTATGGCAAATTCTGTTTAAGTAATAAGTTTTTTTTTCAAAAAATCTTTTCAAAATATTAAATTTGTAATAATGTTATTTTAAATATCTAATATTAAACATCTAATAATCTTATATTCAATCTTCTAAAAAAACTGAAAATACATTCTCCAAATTTGGTTTAAATAATAAGGTTTTTTCCATACATAATCCATTTGAGAATAGTATTTATAGAATATTTAATTACAGCTATGGCGGATCAGGGTGTACGATCTCAACGTCGTCGACGTGCTCAGAAGGCGATTGAATCTCAATCTCATGCAGCTGAAGAGACATACATTCCGAGCATTGCCACATTAGGCGATACCCATAGGGCCGCTGCTCCGGATTAGGTATAAGTTAAAAATTCAGTTATCTGCATGCTCGTATTTATGGTTTATAAGATGATAATAAATAATGTTTAATTCCCAGGCATCAGTGTTGCTATGCGCTGCTCACCTACACATGGCACGGGAGTGGCCGGTTGTATGTCGAAGATTTATTTATGGATTGCACATTGTCAGAATGGATCTTATTCGACAGGTACTTTATGTTAGACTAGACCATTACCTTATCACTGCATTGGTTGAGAGGTGGTGCCCTTCTACAAACACATTCCATTTACCAGTTGGGGAGATGACCATCACCTTACAAGATGTACAGGTTCTGCTTGGAATTAGGGTGGATGGGGAATCAATGGTGGGGCCACCTGTTGTTGGACCTGGTCTCCGATGGGAGACATGGCATGATTGTTGTGATGAACTACTCGGTGCTCACCCAGATCTGGAGACAGTATACCATCACTATGCTGATCAGAATGTCCAGGCTACTTTCGGAATGGGGCATTCACAAATTAACTTGATGATGCCACTGCGCTGGTTGTTATGGACCTTCTACAGAGAGTCCTATGATGATTTAGATCCCAATGCATTCATGCAGCATATTAGAGCATACATTTTGTACATGATTGGATGCTTCCTCATACCAGATTGCTCAGGTTCTCATGTACCGTTACAGTACTTACCACTGATGGAAGATTTAATGCACTTTAGTGCAATGTCACTGGGCAGTTCAGTTCTCGCCAACTTGTATAGAGAACTATGCTTAGCAACGAAGCCCACAAGATTACATATGGCTGGATGTTTGGCACTACTCTAGGTTTGGTCATGGGAGAGACTACATGTTGGTAAATCAACACTTCGGGTGCCCGCTTTCCCCAATATTGATGGAAAACCACTTGGCCGCAGGTATTATTTCTTGTTATTTCAAACTGAATCACAAGACATTATTTTCTCATATAATAGACTACATTAGCATCATTTCACATATAGGTGGGCGGAAGATCATTTACGGGAGATCGCGATAGGGAACATGTTAACTTATCGGGATGAGCTTGATGGACTGCGACAAAGCCAGGTATATATTCATAAGTTTTATACATAAATTTGTATTATTAAAGAAGAATCTCTTTTGATAAATAATTGACTAAACAGGTCACGATGGTGCCATATAGTGATGAACTTCTGGCTAGGCTGCCTCACATATGCCAGGAGTCCTCCGAGATATGCAGGGCACGAGTACCCTTGATAAGTTGGAAGCGAGTTGAGTGGCACATGGTTGATCGGGTCATGCGCCAGTTTGAGGGTATTCAGTCCATAGATATAC
The DNA here is from genome assembly GCA_019925795.1 of Dendrobium chrysotoxum. Classification (NCBI taxonomy): domain Eukaryota; kingdom Viridiplantae; phylum Streptophyta; class Magnoliopsida; order Asparagales; family Orchidaceae; genus Dendrobium; species Dendrobium chrysotoxum. Next base: position 14,466,525 of record CM034312.1, on the reverse strand, counting down.
ATCCCATCGATAGGACCTTTAAGCGAGTTGATGGCCGGGGCAGAGCGGATGTTGACTAGACACGATACCATAGGGAGCATATTACATTGTGGAATAACAGACGTGAACACATCATCCCAATAATTCCACCTAAGGGAAATGGAAGGCATGAGTTATCAATATATATGAGAGGTACCGGTCGTGGGCATCCCTGTACTTATTGAATGTGCCACAACAACCTCCAAAGACATTTTACCCGAGGTCAGCAGGCGAGAGATTGATGGTTAGTAAGTTTACTTTAGATGCTAAATTAATTTATTTACTCATATATCGTTCTAATATTGCATAGCTAAAAATACAGGCTGATTACATCAGGCGTAGCAGGCGTATCACTCACAGATTCGCCGATCAGCATGGTGAAAGTGCAAGCTCGATGCAGCAAGCACTTGACGATTGTGATGAGTTGTATTCCAGGCTAGAGGCTTCACTATTGATTGACTATAATTTTCAAGATTCTGGCGACGAGCACGGGAGACAACAATCCAGCAGAGTTCATGATGAGCATCACAGGTCAAGGCGGTCTACGTCAGATGCTCCATCAAGGATAATGGGAGAGAGCAGCCATATAAGAGAGACATATGAACCTACTAGACAGTCAATGTATGTTGGGTCTGGCGACTTTGCAGTGCCTTAACAATTTGCTTCAGGCTTTCCTAGTATGACTGGGGGGGGAGGTTCGTCAGAGGCTGTGCCATCAATGCAATATTGGAATCAATACGGCTTTCAAGTGGGTAGTTCTGCTCCTACATAATAGATTGATACTCAAGCATCAGGTATACAGATCCCGACATGGATGAATCCGTTTGGACTTCCCCACTCTCCTAGACAGCAGGAGGAACTCCTCCACCCTACTCAACCAACACAGATCACTACAGACATTGAAGGACAAAGCAAAGAGGCTGTGGAGATCGAGTTAGATCCGAGGAGAAGATGACCACCTGATAGGTACACACCAGGTAGTGCAGCTATCCCCAAACAAAAGAAGAAGAGGTAGGGCAGAAGATTGATATAATGTATATATGCCTCATGTAATCGAATCATTCCACTTATTAATGATATATGAGACTCTATCTTCCTTTTGGTTTATTAGATAGCATAATATTTAGGAAGTGGAAATTTATTCTTACAAATAATTTATAATTTTCATATATTCATATTGAATTATATTTTCTTAGATTACTAATAAAAAAATTATAACATATATATAAACTAATAATAAGGGAATATAAACTAAGCAATCCCAACAACTCATCCAAAATAATAATTTTTTATTAAAAGAGAAGCTCATGAACAGGATAACATAACATGTTAACATAAAAAGACACGCTTGCTGCTAAATAAAAATAATTAGGGTCAAGAAAAAATAAAAGATAGACCATGAAGATACCATTTAGCCCATAGTATATGTGTTCTAATTCTTAAGCAGCATATGCATGCGTGATTGGAGCTGTGTCTGTATTGGACAACATTTCATCTCGACCTCAAACTCATACTGTAGGTCTTGCCAATCCTCAAGATTGAAGAACTGTCTCAGCTGACCATCAGGTAATACCTCCTTAGTATGATCTTTATAAAAATTCACAATAAATCGGTCAGCTCTCGAAGACCAATTACGATATAAAATGACATGCTCATGGTCAAGATGACTGCAGTCGATATCTGATGGTGAATGACCGGCATCCCGATCGCGTTTCATCTCGTGGTATCGCATCTGTAAGAAATGAGGACTAATAAAGTGACCATTCTCCTCATGAAATCTAATTTCAAGAGATTTCCAACCTGTAGCATTTAAGAAATTTTTGGTCCTATAAAGTTTTACCACGATCATATCAGCATGCATATTCCAGAGGCAATCATCCTCATCTTCTGACCATTCGTGGACGCAACACCTAAAAATCTCATTTGCATTCGTCTTTCGCTCCAACGGAGTATCACCGACTCGTGCTATACAAGCATGCATCCTTCGGCTTGCATCATCAAATCTTTCTTTGTTGGGGACTCCACGTAGCTTTTCCATACATGGCCAAAACATTTTGAGTGACCTAACAAATATACTTTAAATCTTATGTATGCACTCCTTAAATAGCAGAGTGCAAGCATATCTAAGCAGCATGTGTAGCCAAAAAATATAATAACATATTAATGGACCTTACAACTTTACAGTCTATTTGATGTGATTGGATATTGTCAGCTATATGATATATTCAAGCACGGTCAACTAGAGGACATAAGAATCCAATGCTTTCAATGATATCTCTTAACAAAGGAATCCAATGTTCTAAGCAAGGACACAATAATTATTTTTTGCAGAGGAATCCAATGTCCACTCCAACTGCACAATTCTATTAAAATTTTCATAATTCATTTTAGTATTGAAAATTTTTATATACATAATCAAAATAAATTCATTAATTCATTTACAAATTCTTTAAATAATAAACAATAAGCAATACAAATTCAACTCATACTTTAAGTAATATAAATATAAAATAAAGTAGTTTTTACTTTTCTAATTTTTCTCTTAATTATTTAGTAATTTAAAAATTATAATATTATATTTGGTTAATATAAATTTATATTTAAAAAAGTTTTATAGCATAATAATAGAACAAACATTTTTAATGTCTTAATAATGTCAAAATTGGGCGATCTTCGGCTCGTTGGATTTGTAACGTCGAGAACCTCGATTCGACTATAAGCATGTCACGTTTAAATAAAGATTATATTTTAATTTATGTTTAAATCAAAATTTATAAATTATTTTAAAGGTTATAAAATTAATTGATTTATTGAAAGAATTAACGAAAAGAATAATTAATTTATAAAAAATTCTTTCTAAACTTAAATTAGTAATGATTTTTTAAATATCTTTCTTATTCTAACTTAAATTCAGAAATTTTTTTAAATTTTTATTTTAAATTAATAATAAATTTCATATACAATTAAAGAACTCAATTATAAAAAATTTATAATTTTTATTTCTTTATAATTATATGATTACAAATTTCATATAAATTATAAATTTCATATTATTATTCTAACACAATTTATTTTAAATATATCTAATTAAGAAGTTTAATTATATTTAAATATAATATTTATAATTATAAATTTAATATAATATTAATTATATTTAAATATTATATTTATTTATATTAAGAAAACCGGAACTTAAACATCCGGTTTCTATAGAAACCGAATGTTTAAGTTCCGGTTTCTATGAACCGGATTTTCAAATTTCGAATTCTAAACGCGCACTTTCATACTCCAATTTCGCTCCTTTTTAAATTTCTCCTGCTTCACGATCCTCCTGCGTATTTACCTATTAAAAGTGCTCCTTTTTATAATTTACCCAATTTTTTTTAATATATATATATCAATTAGTTAAAAGATTTGACTATTAATTAATAGGTCTTAAATTCAAATATGTATAGATAAATTTGTCTTAATTGATCTAAATATTCTTATATATATTTGAATGGCACAAAATATTTATTTTGAAAAATATAGGATAAATAATACATCTCTAAAAAAATATTTTATCTACATAAGTTTTGATATATTATTTTATATTAGAATTTTTTAAAATAAACTATGGAATCTTTCTAATTTTAATTTTAATAAATTTATTATTAAGCTGAATAAACCTAATAACAAAAAAAAGACTCAACATAAGTTTAAATAAGCATAAATCAATCAACTGAAGCATATTTTAAAAAAATTAAGATGCTTATACTCAAATTGAGTATACTAATGAGATAAATCAACAAGCCCAGCATGAAGCAATTTTAAGTTCATTAAAATACTTAAATGCTAAACGAATGATTTATGACCAAATAATTCAATATTGTGCATTCGATGAGGTGTTATAAATTTTGTTTAAATTTATCAAAATATATCTTAAAATATTATAAATAGTCATGCATTCTTAATAAGAAGGGGATAAAAACCCGTGATTAAAAAATGCTTGGAGATCTCGAAAACTCTAGAGCTCTACCAACGTTCAATATTGAAATTCATTGTTAGTTACCGTCATCGTCCTACTATCGTCTAATCATTTCCGCATGACTACTTTAGTTTCTATCATATTTTCCAATTTTCATCACCCTATCACCATCACATGATCACCATCATTCGACTATCATCGTCGGAACACCATCACCACCATTCGACAATTATCATATGAGCATTATTGCTTAACTAACATCATCAAATTAATGTAATCATTCATCCACTAATTCTCTGATAATATCCTCTATAACTATAGGAAACCAATTAGTGCTCCCAACTTTGTAATCCTATATTCTCTAATTTTGATGAAGAGCAGACTTCTGTAACTTAAAATGCATTATATATATATGTTTAATCAGGTCAGACAACGTGATTTTTGCTTTCTAGATTTTAAGGTAAAAATTCTAATGACTCATGCATTCTTTTTCTTATCTGTGTGCGTTAGATCCTCATGTAAACTAAGATGTAAAACTCCCTTCTCTATCATTACAAATTTTCTAGCACACAATAACGCTCATTAGAACTTGGATTATATCACTTTTAGCATTATTAGACTCATCTTATCAAAATGTTCAGTTCAACTATATAATTATTATAATCAAAGTTTATATGATATTGACACTATCAAAAATTTAATATTTTTGCAGTGATTCATAGCGATGATTTATTAACCGCTGTTATAAATAGATATAAACAGTGATTTTCACTGCTCTTAAGTTTATTATTAAAAAAATGATATTTTTTGCAGCATTATAACAACATTTTCAAACTACTGTGAGGACTATTTTAATATAGCGATCTCTCCTCTATCTATTGTGTCCTAGCTCCCGCTCCCGCGCTCGTCTGCTAGGCCTGCCTCCTTCTTCTCCCGTGCCCTAGCTCCCGCTCCTCCAACATCGACGCCTCTCTCTGGAAAAACCCAACCAGTAATGCAATGCGCTACAGTTGGCGATCTTACATTGCCCGACAACCCTATCTTACCCCAAATACCCTCATTAGATCCCTACAATCTCCCTGCCCAATTCGAATGGACGTACATCAACATTGACGAGGTGGATGAAAGTTTGGGGCCGTAGCTAGTCTAGGTGATGCGATACATCTCGCCCTGGTGGTTTTTTCCCAATGGATTGAAGTCTCAAGCTTAGGCACTACATAAAAACCTGGGTATAATGGTGGAATTATATTCGCCGGTAGTAGTGGCGGTGCAACCGGCGACAATTCTGTTGGTAATTTTGTGACGAATTTTTTGGTGGAAAAATCACAGGAACTATTCCGGCGGAAAACCCGTCGGCATTTCTGTCCATTTTTCTAAAACCGGCGGAACTTCTGACAAAAAATTCACTTGCTTACTTAAACCATATGAAATATTTCCGACGAAAATGCCTCCGAAAAAGGCTCTATTTTCCTTCCGTGGTCATCTTCCTTCTTATTTCACTCATGCTCATTCTACTTCGCTGCCGGTAGCGTGAGTCCCCTCCCACTGAATGCCTCCTCCGTCGCCTTTCCTTTACACCGCTCCGTCGCTGTCGTTCACCACCTCAGTTGTCGGAACCGTCGTAAGTTGATCTGTGTTAGCCCATTTCTTTTTGCTTTGGTCATGGATGTTCTCAGTAGACTTTTGCAAGAGATTGTACATTAGTGTATACATTTTGTTGATGATATTTTTCTTGTTGATAAGACTAAAGAGGGAGTTGATAGTGAAATAAATGTGGATACTATTAGTAGAATTCAAGTTGGATGGTTAAAGTGGAGGAATACGTTGGGCTTATTATGTCATAGAAAATTCCCTTTAAATTTAGAGGAAAATTCTAGATGATGTGGTGAGACCTATACTGCTTTATGGTGTAAAATGTTGGTCATTAAAAGAGAAGCATAACATTAAGTTAAGTGTTTGCAGAGATGAGAATGCACATGAGTGGCTTTATTCTTAAAAATAAGATACGAAATGAGCATATACGTGAAAAGGTTGGAGAAGCATATACTCGATGACCCAGTTAGGAAAGTAGAGGTATTAGATTTGACTTATGCTAAAAAGGTAGAGGTAGACCTAAAAAAACTTGGAAATATCTTTGCGTTTTCACACAGGTAACCCCTTGAAGACCTATGCATGCATTTCTTAGCGTTGTAGTATTGAATACTACGGTCATGGTGTCACCCGGCACCGATCGTGCGCATTTTTCTTGACGTGGCGGGTAGGCTAAGACTCCTTAAATTTCCCCTAAATGGGGGAGATGCGGGAGGCTTCTAGATTTTTTGTTGATAGGAGACCTATGTGAAATAACGCCATCTAATTTACAAATTAATTTGAATTCAATATATTTTCCTTCAATAGATGTTACTCTAATCTCTGATATCTTCATATTATATATAGGCAAAAATTTTCATACTATGGATATTAGAAATCAAAGAAGTTGGATGTATAACCAATTAGCGCAAGGATAAAAAATATTAATAAATGAGTTCATTAATGAGGTAATTTTTTTCATCCAGACAACCTGTTAGCTGCTTAGCTTCATCTCAGATGAAAAGTATCGATGCCCATGTTCTAAACATAAAAATCAAGTGCACCTCACACTAGATGACGTAATTATTAATCTATATTGCAGAGGGTTCATGCCAGAATATTAGTATTGGACTTCTCATGGTGGAGTACGAGCCATATTTCGATTCTCGATGCGACCTGTCTACAAGTTCTAATATATCTGAGGAAAAAAGTATCCGGCCTCTTTAGGACTTAGTTTATGATGTAACTAGGGCGCAATCTGAACAATATACAGAAGAGTCGTCAAATAAAGAGGCACAAATTTTTTATGATTTATTGCATGCTGCCCAACAACCAATATGAAAGGGGTGCACCACTCACTCAGAGTTATTTGTTGTTGTGAAGATGTTATGCATCGAGACAGAATATAATATCCCCCGTGAATGTTTTAATCAAATCGTTAGGCTACTTAAGAAAACCAACCTGGCAGATAACATAATTCATACATATTTATACCAGACTAAGAAGTTGATTTTCACACTTGGTTTGACATATATAAAAATAGATTATTGTGTCAATAAATGCATGCTATACAATAAAGATGATTTATCAGATATTGCATGCCGTCATTACAATGCACCCAATATGTAAACCAAAGTCTGAGACAAAAAGAAAGCTGAAGGATGTACCAGTCAGTAGGATATTTTCTTACCCATAATTCCTAGACTACAACGGTTATATGCATCTTTGAGATCTGCTAATGAACATATCTCGCAAGAAGATGTTATTACACATCAGTCAGAAGCAAAGGCCTACAAACACTTTGATCATACACATCCTACCTTCGCCACAGAATATATTGGCTCTCAAAATGCTCAAACTCTTTGATCCATCTAACTTTTCCGTCTCAAATTTCATGATTATCTATCTCTAGACCTTGCTTGAATACCAGCTTGCTATAATGAGTGTGTCAAACAAGAAAGCGAAAACATAATACGAAAGGCACCAAGATTTATGTGATTCAAATTCAACTTTAACATACATAAGAGGTAAGTGAGAATTTGATCCACCGGTAAAAAAAAAAACCAATAATATCGTTATATAAAATGAGAATACTCACCGGACCTTTCTAATTTTCAAGTACACAAATGCAAATAAAGACAAAAATACTAGAACATCGCACAAAGAGATCATCTTATATATTACGATTATAATCGAGGCTTGATTAATATGATCAGAATTTTTAGTAATATATAATAGCATAACTTAGTATACTCACCGGATGTATTTGTTGGTAGTCCAAAGACAATACATATTTGATTACATTATAGTATGTATTCTATGTAATAGTATTTCATAGTATTTAAGCTCAATGTATTTGTTCTTAGTCCACAACTCCACATTGATTGTATGTCTGATTCACCCAATATTAGAAAATCAATATTATTTGTTCTTACTCATGACACTTAAGAAGCTAAAACTTGTACTATTTTTTGTTAGAAGATCAAAATGTGACAAAGCTTGTAATAAATATGTAATTACAATAACACATCACCACAAAAACTTCTACACGAAGGGGTTGTTTGGCTGTAAAAATAATATAATGTATTTAAAATATTTTGAGTTGTTTGGATGAGTATAAGATAAATACAGATAATTATTATTTTTGTTTTACTTGAAGTAAAACGAATGCAATATAAAGCTTAATGATGGTGGTGGTTGATGTCCAACGGCAACGGTCAGTGGCGGTGGTGGTAGGTGGCGGTCAGCGGCTATCACAATGATAGACGGAGGCGATAGGAGGCTGTTGACGGGCATATGGCGGTGGCCAGTGGCAAATGACGGCTGATAGGAAGCAGTGGCAGTGGGCAGGCGACTGTAGGAAGTGGTAGAGAATTTATAGTATAGTTGGAAATGATCAAATCTAACAATTTTTAAATTCGTTAAAACTGAACTAAATTATGAATTTCAAATACTTTAAAATTTTACTTTATAATTCTTTTACCTCAAACCAAACACCAATATTTTCAACCCCAAAATTTGGAAAATTTTGCAATCAATTTACTTCAAATCAAACAACCCCTGAGCCTTGTTTAAAATAAATAAAGTCAAATAAATCACAATAATGTAAAACAGCCAGTGAACTAATGTGAGTTTTGCAGAGCTTATGATCATTAGAAAAACCTTTTTCACAAATGGGAATAACGTATACATTCTCCTGAGTTCCTGTATTCATGTTTATTACAGGAAGCATCAAAAGATATTAAGGATTGTAGACTATCTAAATCTTTTGATTTAGACTTCGTTTGGGACAACTTTTTTATTATTTTTAAAATAATTTTTAGTATAAAAAAATTTTATATTAAAAGACCATTTTCGAAAGTAATAAAGAAACTGTCCCAAACGAAGCCTTAATCAGCAAACAAGCTTGAAAAATACCAGACATATCACATCACTAAACCTGCAAGCTGAACTATGCAAAGAAGTTAATTATAACCTTTTGAAAATTAAAAAAAATAAGGCCATATGGATGCATGACAATTAATTAATCATAAAATTGGGTTAGCAATGAAAATGAAGGAAAGTAATAAAAATATATTAAGAAGACAAATTTTACATCTCAATTTTTAAAGTTCAAGCTCTATAAGGTTTCATTTGGGATAGCTTTCTACTGCTTCCTAAAATAATTTTTTAGCATAAAAATTTTTCGTTCATGAAATTTTTATATTTGAAAGTTACTTTAAAAAATAGTAAGAAAATTGCCTGAAATGAAGACTGTAGCTAGGCTCGTTTGAGACAGCTTTTTTACTGTTTTTTAAAAATAATTTTTTAGTATAAAATTATTTTGAAAGCAACAAAAAACGGTGACCAAAAACTTCCCAAAAGAAACTTATAAAGGCATGCATTTATTATCTATGGAGTACATATGACCAAGGCTTGGATGGCAAAATATGATCGGTGAAAACAAATTTCTTTAACTAGAAGGCACCTACACCTGCTTCACAAATTCATTATGTCGTACATTAATTAGTATTTTACTATCACAAGGTCTAAAGAGTAAACTGGTTGTTCAACAACTAACTCAATTGCTAGCTAGGCTTACTGGCTAGAGTAAATAACTACTACAACAACAACAACATCAAGCCTTTATCCCACTACGTGGGGTCGGCTACATGAATCTTTTTTCTCCATTGTGTCCTATTAAAAGTCAAATTCTCGTTTAAATCTAATAAAGAAAGATCATTTCTAATATTTTCTAACCAAGTCTTTTTAGGTCTACCTCTACCTTTCTTAACATAAGTCAAATCTAAGACCTCTACTTTCCTAACCGGGTCATCGGGAGGCCGCCGTTTTACGTGACCAAACCATCTAAGGCGACTCTCTCTAATCTTATCTTCCACTGGAGCTACTCCAACCTTTTCACGAATATGCTCATTTCGTATCCTATCTCTAAGGGTAAAGCCACTCATCCACCTGAGCATCCTCATCTCTGCAACACTTAACTTAGAATTATGCTTCTCTTTTAATGGCCAACATTCAGCACCATAAAGCATTGCAGGTCTCACCACCATCTTATAGAATTTTCCCTTAAGTTTGAGGGGTACTTTTCTATCACACAATAAGCCCGATGCATTCCTCCACTTCAACCATCCAACTTGGATTCTGCTGATAATATCCCCATCTATATCACCATCACTCTGAACAATAGATCCAAGATATCTAAAACGTGTACTCTTATTAATGACTTGATCGGCCAAAGTCACAATGCCCTCACTATGTCTATTATTACTAAAATTACACTCAATATATTCCGTTTTAGATCTACTCAAGCGAAAACCTTTAGACTCTAAGGTTGACCTCCACAATTCTAGTTTACCTTCAACTCCCTCTCTAGTCTTATCAACAAGAAGAATATCATCAGCAAAAAGCATACACCAAGGTACATCCTCTTGCAAATGTCTAGTGAGAACATCGATGACTAAAGCAAAAAGATATGGGCTTAAGGCTGATCCTTGGTGTAATCCAACCGAAATAGGAAAATACTTGGTCAAACCACCTTGTGTTTGAACACAAGTAATAGCTCCTGCATACATATCTTTAATGATTTGAATATAAGCGTTATTAACTTCTTTCTTTTCAAGAACTCTCCATAGCACTTCTCTTGGAACTTTATCATATGCTTTTTCTAAATCAATAAATAAAATAAATAACTATGGTAAAAAAAAAAAATTTTTAATGAAACCGTGCATTGTTGTATATTTGTTAGGTAAAAAATAGAGATGTAGAGTGAGGATTGATTATAAGGGTAGGGCTTAAGAGAAAAAAGTGCACTAAAAAAATAGCTCAAATTCAGCTCGATTAGTGTTCGTTTAAGTTGGCAATTAAAAAACTTGTATACAAAATGAATCAAATTTGAATACAATTTAACTTATTTATTTATTTAATGAATAAGGGTGTTTATTTATCAATAAGTAATTTGTTATATATTTTGATACTAAGCTTGATAATAAATCGTATATTATTAAATTAAAATTTAGTTAAGTTTAGCTTATTTAATCATAATAAAATATATATTTATTTATTAATGCGGATTATTTTGGATTAGGGGGATTTACATGCAGACCACTTTATATCATGTTATTTACATATCTAGCACTCAAAATTTTAGTATTTCATGTCTACTACTTATACATAAAAAATGAGTGTAAGGAATGAAATACAGGAGTGACATATTTGATATTAAAATTGTCTATAGGTGGTAGGTGTAAAATATTAAAGATTTGTATGTTAGATATTTAAATAGTATGATATAAAATGGTATGCATGTAAATCGCCCTTTGAATTATCATCTCTTTTCTTCTGAATTTTTGCCTCTTATTTTTCTCTTACTTAGCTTACCTGCAATTAATAACGTGCTGACGATCGAATTCTGAGTGCTTTGTTGTAGTTCTAGAGGGTAATAGGCTTAAAGGAGGCTAGGATTGGTGAGGGCTCCGAATCATATGGAGAGATTATTGCGTACGGTCACCGAACGTGTCCAGAGACCAATAAAAAAGCGCCACATCATTATCGAGCTCGGTACCGAGTGCGGCACCGCTCGGTACCGACAGTAGTACCGCTCGGTACCAAGCGGTACCGCTGTCTAGACAGAATAATTTTTCAATCATATGACTCTCGTTGTGATTTCATGGAAATATATATTAAGCTGGATGATTTCCTCACCATGAAATTAATATGATATTTTTCTCCTAAATAGTGGCCCTCAATTAAAAAGTAATATTGCTTCTTATATTTCACAGAGTATAATAACATAATTATTTCATCTACTTGGTGATTTATGTTCGGGTGGAAGGAAACGGCGCAACGGAACAAACAAGAAAAGATAGAAATGTAGTGAAAAATAAAAAACACTAGGATTTAACGTGGAAAAACCTGAAACCAGAAAAAAATCAAGTAGCCGCACCACACCATGAAATCACAATGAAAATTAGAAGAAATTTGTACATATCTCTCTTCTCTCACTCTCCCTCGCTCCTCTTCTCTCTAACACCGTTCTTACACAAGAACAAACAAACAGATCAATACATAACAGCAAGGGACACGACCCTTGCAGCGTTGCGGTGCAAGTTTGAAGCACCACAGTGCTCAACGCTCTGTCTCCAATCTGCCTGACAGTGCCGTAGTTGTAGATCTTGAGCACTGCAATGCTCTGCTCTGTTTTTTTCTCCAAGCAAACTATGTAGTGCTGGGGTGCTCGAGTACATAATACTAGGATGCTCAGGTGCACAATATCGGGGTGTTGTACAAAAAAAATGGTACATAGCACCCTAACCCAAGCAGGGGGGAACCCCCCACACCCCAACGAGCACGATAAATTAAGTTGAGATCCGTGACAACAATACAACGACCCTATTGATCAAAACAATCAAATTCCGCACAGACTAACAATTTAGTCCGCTTTCAAGATTTTGTTAATATTAATTTACTTCGAGAGCAATTTTGATTTGGTAAATATTAGCTTGAGAGGACATTTTTGAAGTGAGACATGTTCCCTCTTTAATAAAATTTGAAGCATTTGGTTCCTTATTGTGTTTCCTAGTAGTAATAAAACATCATAATTTTCATGAGATCAGTGTGAAGCAACTATTTTGATGCATTGTAACACTCCTATAGCTGATAACATTTTGCTTAATCTTCTTTCTTGCAATCCTAGCAATAAGTTAGCTAAACTTCTCATTTGGAGGCTTTGGTTTCTCGGGTTGAGCACGATAAGACTACTGTTGTTTCTTTAAACTTGGTTTTAAAGCTATTGTTGAAAACCATAAAATTTTTAATGTTATTTGTCCTTCTCATGTTGATGTTTCTGATATGGAGCCTTTGAATAACATTGGTGTTTTTCCTGACATTGTTAACAATGGAGATGTTGATAATGGTTTGGCTGCTCTGATTCCTAATGCTGTTGTAGTTTCGGATTGTGATCGTATCCCTTTAGTGCGCCTCCTAATGTTGCTCAACAATTTATGCAAACTCCTATGGACTATTGACCTCATTTTTTTATGAGGACATTAAGACCAATCCAGACCTTAGGATTTTTCAATCCTTAGGATTAATCTTGACCCTAGGATCAAGCTGATCTTAGATAAATCCAGACTCAAATTGATTTAATCCCATATTAATTTTAAAATTCAACTCAATCAAACTCCAGACTAACCTAAACTCTAAGATCCTCCTAGACTTCTGACCCTAGGATCTATTCTAAACCCCTAGGATTCTGCCAGACTCTAGATCATATGATCTTCTTAGCCCCTAGGATCTATTCTAGACCCTAGGATTCTTCTAGATCCATCTAAATCTTAGGATTATTCTAGCCCCTAGGATTCTTCATAGACTCTATATCCTAGATCTACCTAGATCCTAAGATCATTCTAGACTCCAGACCCTAGGATTCCCAAACCCTAGGATTTTTCTAGAATTCAGACTTTAGGATCTACTCTAGATCTTAAGAATCTTCTAGATCCTAGAACCTAGGATTTCTTAGATTCTAGAGATCTCCTAGATCCTAGACCTTAGGATTCTTCCAGACTTTAGGTCATAGGGTCTACCCATGTCCTAGATTTACCCAGACTCTAGATCAATCTAGGTCTTAGGATCCTCCTAGACCTTAGATCTATCCAGACCTCAAATCCATTCAAACTCCAGACCAACCCAAACTTTAAATCAATATATTCAAGACTCAAATCAATCTAGAGTTTAACTCAATTCAAACCCCTGATCAATCCTGACCTTTAAACAATTCAGATCCAGCTGTCATAGCCTCTGACCTGACTTTAATCCTATCTAATCATCTACAATCACCCAAATGATTGTAAATAATTTATATAGTTCAAACCCTATCATTCAAACTCAAAATCCAGCTTAAAACTAGAAATCTAGATCAAATTTCAAGGCCAAAGGTCTAAGTCCTGAAAGCTTTTTTGAGTAAATCTTTTAACATTTCAAAACTCTATCAAATAACCTCTGATTCAAGGTCTATCTGTTTCACACTGATGTGACATGTCTCTAGAGGCAACCCTCCAAATTTGAGCTCATTCTGAGGTCTCTAATCCCAGAAACTGAATTGAAACCCAAAGGCTGTAAAACCTTCAAATATTTATAATATATGCCACTAGACCTACCACCCAGTGGATCTTGACCTTGGAGCCTTCTCCAAACCCTCAAATCACTTCTAGACCCTTGATTATGACCCATTGAGCAATAAACTGTATTTTGTTGGACTCATTTTGATCTTCAGTTGACTAGAATCCAAAATGACCAAAATACCCCTATGGGGTATAAATAGTCATTTGAACCAAATGAATTCCAAATCGAATGCAACCACCTCCAGCAAGTTTTAATCATCAAACCAAACCTGTTGGACCCAAAACCAGCCCCTGGGTCAATCTGGTTGACCAAGTCAACCAGGTTGACCAAACATGCCTTTAAGGGCCCAGATATGTCATTTTGACCAAATGACCTCCCCAGACTTTGAAACCACCACCAGTGGACTCAGAATGTCATTCTGAACTGGTTAGACCTAATCCCTGACCTAGGTCAACCTGGTTGACCAAGTCAACACAGTTGACCCATTAAGCCCATTAAAGACCTAAATGGGTCATTTGATCCAAATAACCTATTTAAACTTCTGAAACACATCTACCAGACTTCCAGCATCAAATCAAATCTATTAAACCCAAACTCAGGTCCTAGGTCAACCTAGTTGACCAAACCAACATAGTTTGACCCAAATACCCCTTAATGTTTTAAATGGGTTATTTCAACCCATTTAATAAGTCAAACCCCTTTCAAGCTTTAAACTAACTCCAAATCATGGCCTAAATCTTTTTTGATCATGGGCCAATCAAACCCAAGTCAACTCATTAGAATTTGGTCAAATCCATTCAAAACTTCCTACATCATTTCAAAATCCAACCTCTTGACTTGATGTTCATTTTAAATCATCCCTTGGTGCTACTTAGCTGCCACATCATCATCCATGTAGACTGGTTGACTAGTCAGCCTAGTCAACAAGTTTCCAAGTGGACAAAGGGTGGTCAAAGTAGCTCAAATCTCTTTCCAAGCATTCAAACTCTAACATCAAGACATCAAATCATCATTTAATATATCCTACCAGCATTCAAGACCCCTCATTGCTACCTCATCAGTCAACATGGCATGTTGACTGGTCAAACAGTCAACAAAAGCATTGGAGATGGTCAAAGATGGTCAAATGACCTCTCAAGTTCAATCCATTTCATTTAAACCCCTCCAACCCATCACTCCAGCTCCCTAGGCCTTCCCCCATGCCACCTCAGCTGCCATGTGGCATGAGGATCAGTCAAATGGTCAAATCAAGCCATAATAAAGGTCAAACTTGGTCAAATGGCCACTTAAGCTCACCCCCTCTTTCCTTAAACCATTCCAGCTATTAGATCAGACTCTAGAAGGTTCTTAGGGCCTATCCTAACCATTGGATTTAGATCCAACAGTCCTCAAAGCTCCATGTGTCCATAGGAGGACAAAACAAGCTTTTCCACCTAGGATTGTACCCTTGTCCTTGATTCCCCCTGCTCCCAACTACCCTCTTTACACTTGGCATTCATCTGGAGGTCCAGCCAATTGATCCCAGCCCTCCATTCAAGCAGGGGACATTTGAATAGGGCAAAACCTTGAAATGAAGCCCCATTCCAACATCCTACTCTCTCTCACTACATTCAGCTCCCTAACCGAGCTTTTTGCTCCTTCAAGCCCTCAAATACTTCCTCCTCACATCCCTGATCAAAATCCACCGGTCAGAACCACCGGCGATGAGTTTCCCGACGAGTCTAGGCTTTTTACGTTCAAGAGGCGATAACGCTCGATCCAGACGTCGCCAGCTCGAGGAGTCTTCTACAATTTTTAGCGTGGACAGTCCACAAATTCAGAGAATCCAAAATTTCCAAAATCCAACGGTTAGATTCATCAAAAACTCAAACCCTAACTTAGACACTTAGTATCAATTAGCTTTTTGAATAGGGGTTTTTAAGTTAAAAAGTTAACCCCACACAATTTCTGTTCACCTAGTCTATCTAGGTTTAAAATTTGAGTTGATTTGGTTCACCGGATTGAAAAAATGAGCCCAAAAATGCATGTTAGGCTTCGTTTTACCTAACCCTTACATTACGCAAAATCTGAACCGTTGATCTTATAATCAACTGTTCGGATTTGGTCCTTCCGCGCTCTCATTCGAACGCGGATCCGATCCCGCATCCCTGAACTCCGTTCGACGCAATCTGGATTGTTGAGGTCTTACCGCGGATGATCGAATAGTAGAAAATCCAAGCTGACTCAGATTAGTAAAATCGCGTCCGCGATTTGATGATTACCCAATCATTGGCGGCGGCGCAATCATTGTGCCGCCAACCAATGATTGCCCGCGTTTTGCAATGGCCAATCGGCCGCTGCCAGGTGTCCTTCGCCGCCGACCGCGCCGCCAATTATAAGATAATGATTTTAAAATCATTTTTTTTATTTTATTTTTTTTAAAACTGAAAATTTTAAAAATATTAAAAAATTATTTTAAAAATTATAAAATTAATATTTTATATTTCAGAAAATTAAATATTTTAATTTAATATTATTGTTAATTTAAATTCTTAAATATATTTATATATATCAATTATAAGATTATTCCAAATATTAATTATGAAAATTTTAAAAAAATATTTTAATAAAAATTAAATATTTTAATAAAAAATAATTAAATAATTAATTAACATTTGATTAATTGAATATTAAATCATCTTCAAAATTAAGCATTAATCTTAAAATATTTAATAACTAAAATAAAATCTAATTAAAATATTTATTACTATTTAAATGATTTATAACATTTAATTGATTAAATAATTAACTAATATTAATAATTGAATATTAATTTTTCTTTAATTAAACATTTGATAATTGAATAATTATTTTGAATTATTATTATTTTGAAATTAAATTTATTTAAATTATATTTCATATATTTTTATTTAACTAAATATTTAAGTATTAAATAATATTTAATATTAAATAATTTAGATAATTTTAAAAAATCAAGAGAAAACATTTTAAATAGTTCTAAAATTTTAGAAGTGGTTTAAGATTTAATTAACTAGATTTAAGATTATTTTAATCATTAATTAATTTTAAATTAATTAAAAACCCCTTTTAAATGATTTAAACTTTAAAAATTCATAATAAATTCATTTTAAATCAGAAAAATTAATATAATATATCAAAGTTTTCAGAAAATTGAGTACTTTAACTTGAGACTAATTTCAGAGATCAAAACTTGATTTATTTTAATTAATATTAATCATTTAATTACTTTAATATTTAATTAATATTTAATTAAATTTTATATTAAATATTTTGAAAATTAAAACTTTATTTTCAAATAATCTTTGATAACCAATAGATCTCTCATTTAGATATTAAATTTACTCTAATCATATCTTTAAGTATTTTAAATTTAAAACTTATATTTATATATATATATATATTTGTAAATATATTGAATATTTAAAACTATTTTTAAGATGATATATAGATACTTAAATCTTTTAGGGTTGAGAGATCTACTTTGAAATTTTAAACATGGATTTGACATGTTTGAATTGAAATCATGTGGGGGTGTTAATAAATGATTATATTCTAATTTTTCATTAATCTCATGGTTATTTATAATTAATTAAGTATTAATCCTTGCATGCTTAGGGTATACACACACCACCTAGCTATAAGGTTCTCTTAGATTTAGGGATTGATTGTGTTTTGTGCATGTGTACATTTATGTTAAGTCAAAGGTTAGTGGAATATTGATTCAAACTCATTTAACTTAGTGTCATCATTAAGGATAATAATTAAGGACTTGATTAGAGGATTTAGAATATTTTCAATAATTAGGATTGACCTCCTATTGATTTGAAACTCAAACCATATGAATATAGTGACATTGTCAGTCCTAGGAAAATTTTTCACTGAATTTTAAAGTCATTAAGCCCCTTAATTAATTTAATCAAAATCAAAGCTTAATTAAGCCTTAAAACTTTCCAGAAAATATAATAAATCAAATTTAAATTCAAAAATTACACATAATATCTCAAACTGACCAGAATTGAACCCTTAATCAATGAAAAATAAAAACCCCATTGACTGGACTTTAAAATCAAGCTTAATTTAATTTTAATTGAAATTTAATATTTAATTAATTTAATTAATTTAATTAATTAAAAATAATTAAAAATTCCATAAATTTTCTAAACACTGGGAGATCACTCCTTAGGTCATTCCTGACCTTTGGAGTTGATTTCAAGGAGTTTGGAAGTCATTTGGATTCAAATCATAAAAAGGGCTTTAATTAAACTAATTTTAAAAATTTAATAAATTGTCAAAACTTCAAAAATTCATAACTAATTCAAATAAACTCTAAATTGAGCAAACTCAAAGGCATATGACTCATCGTAAGGTCTAATATTTATCAAAAATATTAAGTTTTCAGAAATCAATCAATTTTGAAAAAGTCAACTTTTGGTCAAACTTAGTTCAAAATCAAGTCAAAACTTCAAACCTTCATAATAAAATCTAGAAAAATTTAATTTCAGCATACTTTCTATCTAACTTATCATATTAAGGTCTAGTATTTTAATAAAATATTAACTTTCGCTAAAATACTTTAAATCAAAAAGTTAATTTTTGACCCCTTAATTAAATGATTAAAATAATCCAAAAAATACTAAAATTCAACAAATGATCTAAAATTCCAGAAAACATCAATTTAACTTTAAAACCAGCAACCAACCAACCTTAATTAAAATTTAATCAATCTTCAAACCTTAATCAAACTCAAATCATTTAATTATATCGGGTAACACTAGGTAACCTAGGCCTACAAGGCTATTAAATTAGCCCCAAGGAAGGTGAAATAAACTTCATGACCTCGGTATGCAACAAAGGTGATATCCAACAAATAATTAAAATTAATTTTAAAATTAAGTTTAAACCATTAAGACTTAAACTTCAATTAAAATCTCCCTCAAGTCTTTCAACCAACCAGAACTTTAAACAACTTCAATCAAATTATCCTATCTAGGACATATCCAAGCCACACAGCCTACCTCACACACTTTAGATGGTTTGCTAGGATAACCAACTCTAGCCTTAGGCTAGGCCAATGTTTACTTTTCTGTTGTGTGCTAGGTTTTCGAGCTTTCACTGCATGTTGTTTGCTAGTAATAGAATTGCTGTGATTGTTTATTTATTTACTGCACTCTGTGTTGATTTGATTGTACGTTAGATCTACCCTTAGGCTAGGGACGATTTATACTAATTCAATTTTCTGCAGGTGGTCATGCTCATACAGGGCATTTAAAATTAAAGGGGGCAATCAAATAATTAAGCTTTAAATTAACACTATTTTTTGCAGGCGCTCCAGAATGCTTAAGTCCCCCTTTAATATTTAATGAGCATGGCCAAATGTGGCTGTGATTGAGCTCTCTTTATATTTTAAATATTAACTGGCTTGAGATTGATTATAATTGCCTGGGATGTCAAATATAAACTATTGATTATTAGGATAACCTTGCAGGATCGAGTCTAGATTTTTTTTTTTTTAATTTTGATCAATGTAATTTGATATGAATTTGAGTTGTAATATGTTAAGTACTTTGAGATTGGGATGTTTAAACATCCAATTTGGAATCCAAAGAGGAAGGGACATCCCTTAGGGGAGAGTTCCTATCCATTTGGAGATCCAAATTAGGATGACCTTCTAATATCCGAAGAGAAAAGATAACACTCCTATTCAGTGGGAGTTTCTTTTCATTTGGATACTCGGACCCGACGATCCAAGGAGTTCCAAGAAGACGAAGAAGTGAAGAACAAGACCCATTCTCAAAAGTCACTTGAGTCTTAGGAGTAGAATTCGGGTTGTAGTTAGTGGTACCCGGCCACTTTACTTTTCCTGCAGACCCTAGGTTGTATAATTAAAAGGCACTTGTCTATGAACTTTCAATTTGAGTTTTAATTTAATTGATTTAATTAAATATTGATTGTTTGATATTGATTGCGATTAAGAACCCACATGCTTTTAGTAGTTTTTTTGGCGATCTTGCATGGTATTTGATTTAGCCTGGAACTCGATCGGAGGCTCGTGAGGGTATGGTCAAAACTATTTCTACTTTAATTAAAATTTAAAATATTTAGGCTTAGATAAAAACTTTAACGCTTTTAAGAAGTAAGCCCGGACTCGTCGGGGTTTTTTCATGCATTCATATTGACTTTTCTCTTCCGTGTTAGGCACCTCCCCACCTGCAAGTTTTGGCAGACCACCTGACCTATTAGGGTACAGTTCTGTCGAAGGGGATGTTGTGTAATCTCTAGAATAAAATCTATTTTTTAAGCTTGATTTTAAAACTGCTTCATTCTAATTTCAAAGCATTCGAGTCAACTAGCATGCATCACATTAGTAACAAATTAAAATTGAGTCTAATTCTTAATTACATTTTTAGCTTAAGCATTTCACCTAACATATGTCAAGGAGTCAATTAGGAATCTGCTCTAGATGTCGACCCCAATTCCTTAAAACTCCATTTTAAATAACGTCCCTAACCAATCTTTCATAAAAGACCGGACACATAGTTTTGAAGCATTTAGGTGATTTAGTTGGCTCCCTAATCCAGGCCGGGGTAAGTCCAGGATTGCATTGCATTAGCTAGGTTCTGGGCCACTGATTTTCAGTACCCACTTTAGACTTAGGATCTGAGGCAGATTCTCAATCCTAAGATCTCAACATTCTGAGAATTTAATTCTCACTTTCTAATAAAATCAATCATTCAAATTTAAATCTCTTTCAATCAAATTCAAGTCCAACACTTAGGATAGGTTGGGGTGTTTCTGAAGCAATTCAGAATCTCAAAACACGTCCTACCCTTCCTCCTTTGACTCCATAAATAACTGTTCCAATTTGATATATTCCCGATTAAAAATTTCAACCCTACCTCCTTTGACATCAAACGTTGAAATCTTAAATAAAATTCATATCGCTATTTTAATCGAGAGTTTTCGTAGAAAATTTCTGGTTACCTACGATGTAATTAAATACGAGGGCTTACGCTCGTAGGAGATTTAGAAACACATACCAGATTTCAAAATCAAGTTTTCAAATTTTTAATTAATTATCTTTGGGAAATTCAAACCTGACGATCATTATCATCATATTCAAACTATCGACAGTGATTGATATCTTCTTTCTCCGGATAGATATACCAATTACCATCGTAATTTTGATTATGAAATTAATGATCTCTTATCTGAATTATTGTAGTCAAACAATGGATTAAACATCATTTTGACCCTTCGGGATCATATATTATTTCTCCTTGAGTTTGATTATAATAATAAAGATAAATCTCAAGATTTATAATTTGAACCTATTAGGGAACGATATGTTTACCTTTCAAGGTGCTGTATCATTCATAATAAGTGTTCGGTTATAAAAATTAAAATTCCAGAAATTAAGCATTTCTCAAAGAAAATTAATTTTTTTTTAAATTATATTTTTTCAATCACATCATGGACGTGAGGCTTTGTGAATTTAATCAGGTGATTTGAATGATCCTTCTACGGATACTGTTAATGTCCCTTTTCTGTCGTCTTTGGGTTATGTTGATATGAATGATGAAGTGCCTCTCATAGATGTTCCCATTTTCCTTATATCTAATGATGCTTTGCAAGCTCAATTGACTTTCAAATCGAAGGATAATGATATGGTTCAAGGTGATTGGTTAGCTTATTGTGATTCATCAGCGAATTGGGATGTTGGGGAGGCAATTGATGTACAATGGGAGGAATCTCGGGAAATATATGGCTTAAATGTTATTCGAATTGCTGAGGAAGGTTTTTTCAAGAATATTAGTAAATATAGATGGAGAAAATCTAAAAAGAAATAATCTTCTTTTTGAATCTTTTTTCTCTGCTATGTTGTTGGGTCTTGTTTGTCGTTGGCTGTTTTTTGCTTATTTTGCTATTTCTTGTGCTATTTTTTGGGTTTTATTTTGGGTGTGTTGGGCTTGTTGTTCGATGGTTTGTTTGTGGTTGAGGTTTATTTCCCTGCTGGTTCTGCTCTGGTGGGATGGAGGTTGTCGTCCTTGTGGTTTTTGGTTGTTCCCATTTGTGTGTTGTTGTTGGCTGGGGTGGTCATGTTGTTGTTGTTGCCTGGGGTTGCTCGTTGGTGGTGCTCATTCAGTTGGTTGGCTGGTAGCTTATTGATATCTTCTGCTCCTTTTCCTATTTCTTTTTTGTTTTATTACTTGCAGGTTGCTGTTTGGTTGGAGCTTTCGCCGTGTTGGCCTTGACTTCTTTCAGATGCCTTCTCTTAGGTGACTCTCTCGGTGGTTTTTCTTTCCTTTAATTTTGTTTGTTTAATTTTGCTTGTTTATTGTAATAGATTGATTACCTTTTTTATTAGATCTAAATGAGAATTTGACTCTTAATCGGACATAATGGAGAAAAAATTATTCATGTAGCCGACCCCACGTAGTGGGATAAAGGCTTGTTTGTTGTTGTATTGTAATAGATTGATTCAATGGCTCATAGGTTTTGCTTCAAATATTATATTTTTAGAGCTTTTGATTCATTAAGGACTTGAAATCCTTATTTATATTAATACGTAGACCCCTATGTGAGTTTTATCCAAATATATATATATATATTGATACGTTGATGTAAATTGTTTCACACGCGATGCTTCTTATCTACACAAATATTTCTATTTATTTCTAATGTTTTGATTTGTTTAATTAATTGATTTATTATTAGTGAAGCTACATATTGATTTGATGTAACCTTTTCTTATTTCTCTATTTCAATGAATGAATTTGCTGGTGTTTATATAGGTTGTTATGAATGTAAGAAAGTTTGTTCGAGAGATATTCATTATCTTATTTTATTTATGTCAAGTAGTTAGTTACTAATTCCATATTTATTGAATTGTATGTTCGTTTAAACTTGTAAAATTATTTATTAACATGAGAAGACAAGTACTTGTATGATTTTTGAGCTTGTTCATTAGCTCATGTAAGTACTTGTTGATTAATTTAGGCAAGTCAAGTATAAGCTAAGCTTGATTATAAAAAAAATTCAAATAAACCAAATACAAACATATATATGAAAACTCAACTCGAGCTCGAATTGAGCATGAACTACTTGTAATATGATCAAGCAAAGTGCAATTTATGAGGTGCTCGACTCGGCTCAGCTCTATTAGAGCCCTTATTTATGCTCTTAAATTTTTTTTTTTTTGGATCTTGTGAGAACAAAAGGTTAAGTAGAAGCTTGGGATGCATGATTTTTACATAGAAAACTCTTTGAATGGGAAAAGCTGCAGGGCTTATCTTGGTCAGTTAGATTGTTTCTATTATTTATAGAAAACCAATATATGGGTGATTGGTATTCAAGCAGTTAACATAAGTTACCTTGGTTTGTTGATTCGGAGCTTTGGCTGCCAACTAAGAAGTCTTGGGTTTGAATCTTGCGTATATGATGCGTGCGTGAGTTTACATTAATTGGCCTAAATATTCTCCAAAAAAAAAACATTCAAGCAGTTAGAGGGAATTCTATTAATAAAAGATGATGACTAAGAAACTATGATAGATCCTCACATGTATTAGTCGTAAAGGCCGCAACAAAACGTGAAAATATGAATTATGGCCTCTTCAACAAATCTTATCCTTCACAAAATACAAAACAAAATAAGTTGAAATTGTAAGATTGTGATGGACATTCCATGGGAAACAATCTATTCAAAACTCTAATCTCAATTTTTTACTATGATTTTATTTGAGACAGCTTTCTTAATGCTTTCTAAAGCAAATTTCTATAGAAAGTTGCTTTAGAAAACAGTAAGAAAGCTGTCCCAAATGAAGCCTATGAAAAAAAAAAAGTTATTGTAAATTTGTGATGGCAATTCATTACAGATCTATTACAATATATTACAATTAATATATGATACTCTCATCATAAATTAGTGATAGACTTTTAACAAAAGCTTCGTTTGGGACAACTTTCTTACTCCTTTCTAAAATAGCTTTTTAGTACAAAAAATTTTAATTTATTTCTTAACTAAAAAATTGCTTTAAAAAATAATAAGAAATATGTCCCAAACGAAACCAAAGTTGTAGCAAACATAGTTGTCACACTAGTAGCGAACAACCAACTTGCAACACATTTGCAATGAAATGTGACATTTCTTAAAGAAAATAACCCAAGGTTTGGAGGAAATGGATGGTAAGTATTCTTGCAAGTTAATAGATGGTAATTGAATATAGTTGGTAATTAATAAGAGCTAGTTTTATAGGGGATGTTTGTTGTGTGAGTAAGATTATATCACAAAGATTATCAAAGATAATTATAGATTAAACGAGGTTGTGGCATAGATCCTTATACGATAATGACTATTATCTTTCGGTTGTATTGCTCTGATACCATTTGTAATAGCTTAAACTCTTAATTATAGAGATATTGTCTGCTTTGGCCTAAGGGCCTCACGATTTTATCCTGTTGGTGTAACTTCCAAGAAGGTCATCCATCCCAGGATTTCTGTAGGATGAGCACATTGAACTGCAAAGTTTCTTAATGAAATTCCGACCATTACACAAAAAAATGCCTCAATATTTAAGAGTTTAACTTTTTTTTACTTAAGGGGTTTCACAAATGTCATTATTTATACAACATTAATTGGTGGATGAATAAAAGGTTGTAACATACATTTTTGGCATATTTATAATAGTTCTGACAAAAATGAGATTGCAACATAATTCTTAAAAGAAATGGTTATGGCCTAATTAAGGATGCTATTTGAATTTTAGTGTGATAGTGATTGTAATTTAAAAGAGGTTGCAATATAAGTCTGAAGGGAGATAATTATGATGCAAATGACATTGTGGCAAAGGTCTTAGTATGATGATGAAACAAGTGAGAATGCAATACATATCTTAATATAAAAGGTTATGATGAAAATGAGATTGTGATACTTGTTTCGATGCGACACCAACTACAATGCAAATGAAATTTTGGTGTAGACTTTTAAGGAGACTATTAAGGAGAAATGAGTTTTGGGTGTATGGCTTAATACAATGACAATTGTGGCACATTTGAGATTGCAACACAAGTCTTAGTAGAGATCTTAGAGATGGAAGTAATGTTGTGGCACAAGTCTTGATAATCATCACATTTCACAGGATAGGTGACCCTCATGTTGTCATATAGATAATATACAGGGGCGAAACCAACCTTAATTTTCAGAGGGGGCAAACTTATAAGTAAAAATGTAGAGATTATATATATATATATATATCATTTTAGTGAATAATGATTATTTATACTTGAATACATAATATATTTTAAAAATATCATCAACATCTTATATAATGACAATTATTCTTAAATAAAATTTAGGTTGAAGTATGGATGATTTATTTGCAAAAAAAATCAAAATGATGTAATTGATTAATCGATCAATTTCTACAAAATGTATGTTGGAGTTGCCTTAAATTCGGCGACCCCTATTTATTTATATCATTGATCGTTATACGCTTCACATATATGTAGAGGTCCAAGGGGGCAGCGCCCCCGAAACAAATTTTGGTTGTAGGAATTTTTTGGATTCTTTTTATTATTTCTCTTTGTATTTGGTTCATCGTTCCCTAACATCAACACCTCTACACAATGTGTTTAATTATGTTGGGGTCAATTGCCTAAAGACTATAGTATTTTAAAACTTTTAGGGGGGATAATTGCCTAAAAATCCTTATAATAACACCTCTACACAATGTGTATAATTCTGTTAGGGGGGCAATTGCCTAAAGATGATAGTATTTAAAAAAAATTTTTTTTTTTTTTGGGAGGGGGGGGGGGGGGGGGGGCAATTGCCTAAAGACTCTTATAATAAAGAGTAAAAAAGCGATGGAGATGGACAATTTACCTAAAAATTCATGTAATAAACAAATTTTAATTTTTTTTTTCGGGAGGGGTGGTGGCAATTGCCCCCCTTGGGCACTTAGGGGTTCCGCCCCTGATAATATAGCACCATTATTATAATATAGTACAACCATCATATGGCCTATAGATGTAAATGGGCAACACTCATGACACAACTATTGGTTATATGGCATTGCTATAATGATGGCAAGATAGGTATAAATGGGAGAGGAGCATCATCTGGTTAGGTGTTGGCAAGTGATGCTTATGCCACCATTATAAGCAACCAAACACCGCCATTTTGATAATGGGTTAATCATAGATGGCAAGGCATGCTATTTTTTTAGTGAGCAAGTGGGATTCAAGAGCTTTTATAGGGCATGGATGTATTATTTCGAGAGATAGAATTCAACTTTTTATTGTAGAGTGAGTACTAAAAAAGAGGGAGAAAGAAGGGGGAGGGGTGTGAATTGGTTCATTTGAAAATCTTTGGACAATTTAAAATTTAAGTGAGGAGTTAAAATATTGATTAAAATATTTGAAGTTAAATTATTAAGGTATACCAATTTAATATGAGCAAGTGATTGATTTAGAAAATTACATAATTTTTTTTAGATGTTAGCAATTTAAAGGACAATGCAAGTAGCAAACACAAGATATAATGATTTTAAAACTATGCCAAGAGCAAGAACAAATAAATTTAAGCATTAGTTTGTTGTTTAAGGCTACATCAAACACTTAATTAAAACATTATTCCATTCATCACATAAAACATTCAAGAATTAAGTCACTGAATTAATAAATGTATAAGATAAAGCAAACTAGTTATGGAGAGATTTGAAACGATGATATTTATCTATTTTGACCTCCAACCCTCTAAAATCCATTTTAAAAAATTCAAGTAATTTTTTTTAATGAATACTAATTTTAATTTAAGTAGTAATTATAAGTCTTAGAATGCTCAATGGGGATTTAAATAACCAAGGAATTAGGCTGGGGAAGTGAAAATAGAAGTTGGGAAACTTGCTCTATGGGCACCGCGCCACTGGTGTTGGCAAAGCCATGGCATTCCTTGGGCATGTGCTGCAACGCCAAGTCTTAGGTGAGGACATTCTGGGAGAATCTAGAATATTCTTTGGGAGCACAGTGGCACTGAAAAAATGAGCACCGCGGTGCTAGGTCAAATTAGTGCTTTTCAAATATTTAAAATATCTTAAACCATTTTCACCCAGCCCTAGCTAGAGAAGAAAATAGGAGAAGGAGAGGAGAAGAGAGGAAAGAGAAAGAGAAAGAGAAGGAGAGATTTTGGAGGCCAAAGCTTGGGTTTTGATCGTCAAGCCAGTTAGGGAGATTGTAGAGCACGTGATAGACTTCTAAATCTCTATCTCTGATTTTAATTCACATTATTTTATAAAAGGTTATGGACTAAAGTATAGTTTTCTCAGATTTTATGAAGTTTTTGCATTGTAACTTTTTTGATGTTGTTGTATATTCTATTCTGATTATTTGGCTATAAGAAATCGAATTTTACCGGTTGATTTTTCCTATATAAATTTTTAAGTATTATTTCAATTGAGGCTTTTCTGGTAATTGTAATAGTTATGTAAAAGTCTTAAAATATTCATGTGAATTTCCTTCTGAAATGATAAGTGAAATAGGACCAATTCATTATGTATACTGGTATACATACAATGTGGCTTTATACAAACAATTCATGCATTTTTGTGATATTGCATTAGATTTCTATTTTAATTCATTTAGTATTGCATTTGTACTATGCATAATATGGCATTAAAGAAGTTTTGATATGTGAAAAATGTGCACTTTGTGATGTGACAAGGGCCCTGATGTTTTATTCTTGCCCCATTTGCTTATCAACATAAGGGGGGCCACGGTCAACAACAAGCACCCCACGATGAACACACTCTAAAGCCAATTTTGAGTCATAAACTCCAACATTCTTTGATATCGAAAGTATCAAATATGTGTCATTTAAAAAGGTTTGTTTAATTTGTTATTCAAATTGTTTTAGAAGACCCTGGTGAAGGAAAGTTGGAGCAGCTATGGTATTGAGTTCATTCACTCAATCACAAGGTGAGTGAATGACTAACAATTAAAGGGGATGAGAGCAAAGGATCAATTTTAGGCAGCTATGGTATTTTTTATTTATGAAACTATTGCTCAAAAAAGTTATCGAACTAAAAATACCAAACATCTACTAGCATTACATCATGTCAGCAAACCAAATAATAAGCTTATGTCTTGAATTACTCTGATGGTTGGATGGTGGAAGGAAACTATTGGACTGTAGGGATACTTATTTTTATTTCAGAACTACTGCAAATTAAGAGATTCCCATATAAAAACTTCTGATTTTTCTACAGAAACGTAATCATGACAGTTATATAAAATATTTCTGTTGTAATTATGATATATAATTCATTTTCACATCATAAGAAAATAATCTTCGAAATAAAACACTGCCATCCAAATTCTTAAGTAAATTCCTCAAAAAAATTGGTAGTTTACGTCATTATTAGCTTTCAAAGCTGAATATGTTAACATCCATTAAATTTGATTGCATCTGCATTATTTCTGCTAGTACTCTTTCATTTTATTCAACTCTCCTGAAAGTTCTTTATATTCCATCGAATTTCATGGAACTATAGTTATCTAATTAACTGAGTTCTAGCATTCCTGCTGAAAATCTATATATGGCTTCCTTCCTTTAGTTAATGCCAAGGACGAGGGAGGCTCATGAGTTTCAAGGCTTTGCAATAGTCATCAACTATTTGCCTTTATTCAAATCCTGTATCTTTTATTACCTTATGTATGATTATCAGATCTTAGCATAGAGAAACACTTTCCAAGTCTTCTGCACCATTTGATTTGTAGACACTAAAAATAAATGGTCTGTAAACATCATAGAAAAAAATGAATCAGTGTTTGTTTTTTAGCTGCTAGAATAGAATGATGACTTCCTAGCTTTTGAAGGGTGGTATTTGTTTGTGTTACTCAAATACAGCATTGTATTTAAAGTAATTCTGACTATCAACCTCTTGTAGAAAAACAGATTCAACAATGGTTCATTCAGCTGCTGATGAAACTGAAACCAAGGAGCTAGACCTGGCTATCCTTTCTTCTTCACGTCGGTGGTCTGATAACTTGCCCTCATCTTACAAGGTTGGTCTCCCGCCTAGACAAAGACTGGTGAGTGAATTCCTTGATAAGCTGAAGGAAACTTTATTTACGGATGATCCATTGCGCCCATACAAGAACCAAAAACGGTCAAGACAATTTATAATAGGACTTCAGTCCTTGTTCCCAATTCTTAAGTGGGGGAGTGAGTACAATCTCATTAAGTTGAAAGGAGATGTTATTGCAGGATTAACAATTGCAAGTCTCTGCATCCCTCAGGTTTGTCTAATTTTATAAATAGTGGAATTCTTAAATTTTCTTATGCCGTAAACTGTTTTTTTTTTTTTAATTAGGATATTGGGTATGCTAAGCTTGCAAACTTGGATCCCCAATATGGGCTATGTAAGTTATCTTTGTCATGATTAATTTACTGCGCTTATAAATGCACACAAAAAACAGTTACTTTCTATTTCCTACTTCGGTTTGTAGATTCCAGCTTTGTT
Organism: Dendrobium chrysotoxum; assembly: GCA_019925795.1. Classification (NCBI taxonomy): domain Eukaryota; kingdom Viridiplantae; phylum Streptophyta; class Magnoliopsida; order Asparagales; family Orchidaceae; genus Dendrobium; species Dendrobium chrysotoxum. The sequence goes on along the minus strand of CM034312.1, from coordinate 14,436,816 downwards.
TCACCAATGGTTTATGCTGTTCTGGGAAGTTCAAGAGATATTGCCATTGGCCCAGTGGCCGTTGTGTCTCTCTTGCTTGGCACCCTTCTTCAGAAAGAATTCGATTACACGAAGAACAGGGCAGAGTATTATAGGCTGGCATTTACTGCCACCTTTTTTGCTGGTGTCACTGAGGCAGCACTGGGATGCTTGAGGTGATGAACTGAAACAATAAATTCTTCAAAATCTTTCATTTGGCTCTTGTGCTATTATTATTATTATTATCAGTATTAATATCTTATATCGTTTGATTTTCTTTTTCCCTTGTTCTCTTCAGATTGGGATTTCTAATAGACTTCTTATCTCATGCTGCGATTATTGGATTCATGGGTGGGGCAGCCATTACAATTGGCCTTCAACAACTGAAAGGATTTCTCGGTATACAAAACTTCACAAAGAAGACAGATATAATTTCTGTGATGAAGTCTGTTTGGGGTTCAGTTCATCATGGTGTAAGAATTATGTACTTTCTTTTTTATCAAACAAACAACATATTTTATACTCAAGGTCTATAATAATTCATGATTATGTTTATTTGCAGTGGAACTGGCAAACTATAGTTATTGGGATAGCCTTCTTGATATTCCTTCTTCTTGCTAAATATATAGTGAGTGTTTTCAACATAATTCAAGAGAGAGAATCAAATATTTATGTTTTTGGTACAAAAATAAGGATTTTTTGTTTTGTAGGGAAAGAAGAAAAGGAGTCTCTTTTGGGTTCCAGCAATCGCACCACTAATCTCTATAATTCTTTCCACTTTTTTTGTATACATCACCCATGCCAACAAACATGGGGTTCAAATTGTAAGTACTCAGAAGCTAATATCAATTTTTTTTGTATGTTCTAATTCTGATAAAGTTTTCTAAATTTGGTAGCAAAATTAAATTGATCCATGTAGGTGAATCATATTAAAAAAGGCATCAATCCATCATCAGCACATCAAATTTACTTCAGCGGTTCAAATCTTGTAAAAGGAGTAAAGATTGGTGTTGTTTCCGGGATGATAGCATTGACTGTGAGTTCTGATTATTTATAAGAAATTCAAAGTTTCTGGTGAATCGGTGATACACTAATAAATTCCCTTTTCCATGGCTTCAATTAATTTTCTTGATATCTTCAGGAAGCTGTGGCAATAGGCCGAACATTTGCTGCCATGAAGGATTATCAATTGGATGGAAACAAAGAAATGGTGGCCCTTGGAACCATGAACATTATTGGGTCCTTGGCTTCTTGCTACATATCTACAGGTAAGAAGAACATTCTTGATTGAATCAAATCAAAAATGAATTTTCAATTACTGGTATGGGCCTCAAATGAAAATTTCTGATATAATCAAATGTCATGCATTAAGAGCTAACTCAACTATGTGGTAATACCCTCATAGTCACTTGCTCTTTATCCTTGCTCAACCCTGCTTGAAGGATGGCAAGACTATTCGGAGCCATACATTGCAGGAATCACACAATCCTAATCAAACTATCTGTTTTGATATCATTTGTACAGGAGGACCATTAGTAATCTGATAGGAAACACTTGAAGATCTCAAGTAATTCCTACCAATATTTAGAAAACAGCGAGAATATAGCAGTTTTTCTTAGGAAAACAAAGAAATCTGAGAGAAACAACGAGGAAATCTACTAATAGATGCAAAAAAAAACAGCAAGATACAAGTTTCTTCAATTCGAGAGGAAGAAACAACTCTCCAAATTTCTAGCCAAGCCTAGAGCCCAAGAATACAAATCCTAGATCTCAAATTGCTTTCCAACTTAAGATAATCCCTAATTCCCTCCTAAACACCTAATTAACTCCCAAGAAGAATTACAAATTTCCTAAACAGCCCTTCTATTCAAAATTTCCCTCCAAACCATGCGTTTAACCCATGCATGGGCCCACAAGGGCTTCCGCCCCCTCCTCCTGCTCTTGGTTCCGCCTGGTTCTGGGCCGCCTGGAGAAGAACAGGACCGGTCCAGCCGGTCCCTCCTAGGCCGGCGTAACATTACTCCCCTACCAAAGACTCACCATGTCCTCAAGGTGAAAAGAAGGGAATTGATCTTTCATTCTTTCAAGTGGCTCCCACGTCGCATCGAACTCATGGAGACCTTTCCATCTAATCAGCACTTCTTTATTGCCCTCTTTATCTGATCTCAAACCTGTAAGCTCTAGTGGTTGGAACACCACTTCTAAATTCTCAGTCAGGGTCTTTGATAAATCCGTACTAGCTGTATGCTCCCCTATAACTCTCCTTAACTGAGACACATGGAAAACTGGATGTATAGTAGCAGATGGGGGCAGCTTCAGTCGGTACACCACTACTCCGATCTTGCCCAAAACTTCATAGGGGCCAAAGTACCTTGGTGCCAATTTCTCATTCCTCCTTTTCGCCACTGTCCTCTGCCTGTATGGTCGTAGTTTTAGGAACACCTTCTCCCCCACTTCAAACTGCAGGTCCCTCCTGTGTGAGTCTGCCTGCTTCTTCATGATTTGTTGTGCCCTCAGCAGATATTTTTTTAACTCTTCCAGCGTTTTGTCTCTTTCCTCCAGGTACTGCTCAACTGAAGAAACCAGTGTACTTCCTCTGCCATAGTGCACTAGGTGTGGGGGGGGGGGGGGGGGGGATCCCCTCCATATAGCACTCTAAATGGAGTCATCTGAGAGGCAGAATGGTACGATGTATTGTACGAATACTCGGCCCATGGCAGCCACTTTTCCCACATCCACGGTGTTTCAGAAGCAAAACGCCTCAAATAGGTCTCCAAACTTCGGTTTACCACCTCCGTTTGCCCGTCTGTCTGTGGATGGTAGGCGGTGCTTCTCTTGAGGACCATGCCCTGCATCCTGAATAGCTTCCTCCAAAACTGGCTTAGGAACACCTTATCTCGATCAAACACAATCGATTCTGGAATCCCATGCAGTCTAACAACCTCCCTGATAAATGCTGCTGCTACTGACACTGCGGTGTAAGGATGTCGTAAGAGGATGAAGTGTGCATACTTGCTAAGTATGTCGACCACCACCATAATGACAGTGAATCCTTCTGATCTTGGTTAGCCATCAATGAAATCCATGGACACTTCCTCGCATACTGTATTTGGAAGTGCCAATGGTTGTAGTAATCCTCCTGGGGCCATAGCCATGTATTTGTTTCTCTGGCACACGTCACACCTCACCACCATCTCCTCAACATCTTTGTGCATCCCCTTCCAGTAGAGCTCAGATGCCAGCCTCCTATATATCTTCTAAACTCCTGAATGGCCACCCACTGCGCTGCCGTGGAACTCTTGTAACAAGTGGGGAATATGTATGGAGGTTCGGGGCATCACAAACCTCTCTTGATACAACAGTCTTCCCCCTTTAAAATAGTACCCCAGGTGGCTACTCTTATCAGTCATCAGATCCTCCCTGATCTTTCTCAACTCTTCATTCCGCATACTCTCTTCTTTTATGGCTCCCCAGTCTACCATCAGTGGTACCGACACAGCTAACTCCTGGAGCTCCCCTACACATCTGGATAAAGCATCAGCTGCTTTATTTTCCAAACCTGACCTGTACTAAATCTCGAAATCATAGCCCAATAATTTGGATAGCCATCACTGATGTTCCTCAGTTACCATCCTTTGCTCCAAAAGATACTTTAACTGACGATGAAATGTCGACCCAAAAGATAGGGGCGCCACTTTTGAATCGCCAAGATAATGGCCATCAACTCCCTCTCGTACACTGACTTCAATCTTGCCCTTGTTGATAATACTGGACTGAAATATGCTATAGGCTTGTGATTCTGCATCAACACTGCCCCCAGCTCATATCCTGATGTGTCGGTCTCTACTATAAAGACTTGGCTAAAGTCTGGAAGAGCTAGAATAGGAACTGTGGTCATGGCTTTCTTCAACCTCTCGAAGGCCTGAGTCGCTGCCTCTCCCCAGGAAAAGTTGTCCTTTTTCAACTGCTTAGTCAACGGCCACGCAATGGTACCATACCCCTTCACAAACCTCCTGTAGTAGCCAGTCAATCCTAGGAAACCCCTCAACTCCCTTATGTTCCTAGGCAGCGGCCATTTCTGCATTGCCTCAATTTTGGTTTGGTCCGCCACCACGCCTTCTTGGGATACCATATATCCCAAGTACTCCACACAAGACTGAGCAAAATTGTATTTCCTTAGGTTGGCTCTCAACTGATGCTCTTGAAGTACTCCCAAGACCATCCTCAGGTGTTCCAAATGCTCCTCCACAGTCTTGTTGTACACCAGAATGTCATCAAAAAAGACCAGGACAAACTTTCAGAGATACTGCTTGAATACCCTGTTCATTAAAGACTAAAAAGTAGCATGAGCATTAGACAATCCAAAGGGCATTACCAGAAACTCATAATGCCCTTCATGTGTCCTGAAAGCTATCTTTGGAACATCTGCCTCCCTCATTCTGATCTGTTGGTATCCAGATTTTTAAGTCCAGCTTGGAAAATACCACTGCCCCATATAGCTCGTCCAATAGCTCATCAATCATCGGAATTGGGAACTTGTCTGGTACAGTGCCCTTATTCAGAGCCCTGTAATCCACACAGAATCTCCAACTCCCATCCTTCTTCTTGACCAGGAGGACTGGACTAGAAAAAGGGCTAACACTTGGTCTGATGATCCTCGCCTCCAGCATCTCCCAGATCAACTTCTCAATCTCATCTTTCTGTATCTGAGGGTAATGATAAGAGGGGACGTTGATCGGTGTCTCCCCTTCCTTCAAGGTAATGGCGTGCTCCAACTCCCTCTGAGGTGGTAAACCCTATGGAGGTTGAAAAATCTCGCTGAAATGGTGTATGAGCGGCTGCACTGAAGAGGGAATATTGCCTTCTTCCTCTAGTCTGACCTCTTCCAGGCAGTACAACTCCACCAAGTAGCCTCCTCCTTCCTCATGAATGGTCCTGATTAGGGATTTGAGAGAAACCTTAGCCTTGGTCAGCCCAGCATCACCCTGAATCACCCTCCTTCTTCCCCCCATCACCAGTTTCATCCTCAGTGTACCCCAATTGATCTTGGTCTCCCCCAAGGTCTGCAGCCACTTCATCCCTAGGATGACATCAGTACTCCCCAATTCTAAGGGAAGGAAGTCCTCCTTCTCCTTGATCCCTTAAATCTTCAACACTACCCCTCTACAAACTCTTCTACCCATTTCCACCTTTCTCGTTCCCATTATCACCCCATAGCCTCCTATACCCACTAACTCCATCCCAAGCAACTCAACAATCTGGGTGAAAATGAAATTGTGGGTTTCCCCACTATCTATCAACACCACAACCTCACGGTCAGCTATCTCTCCTTTCACTTTCATAGTGTGACTCGTAGTGAATCCCACTACTGAGTTCAAAGAAACTTCTGCTACATCCAGATGCAACTTCTCCTCCTCCTCCACTTCATACCTGTTCCCACCTCCCTTCTCGTCTTCCTCGTCTTTACGGACAAGGAGAACCTGAAGAGTTCAATCCTTGCACCTATGCTCCGGCATGTACTTTTCATCACATCTGAAGCACAATCCCTTTGCCCTCTTCTCTTGTATCTCCTTTTCCGTAAGCTTTTTGAAATGTCCCCCATTTCCCCCTCCTCCAATTTTCTCCTTCGGCGCTTCCTTCAGACTCCCTGGGGCTGACCCTTTTGAAGCTAAGGAGGTGGTAGTCATTCGATACGATCCCCCTGAGCAGCTTCCCCGAGCCCCTCTCACTGACTTCTTCTGATCTTCCACCAACTGTGCCAACTCCATGGCCTTCCCTAGGTTCCTCAGCTCCAACATTCTGACTGTTGTTCGTATCTCCGGTTTCAGCCCCTTCATGAAGTTTCCTTCCAAGGTTGACTCCGAAATATGATCCAATCTGTTGGCCAAATACTCAAACCAGTTATGGTAATCCGCCACAGTCCCCTCCTGAGTCAAGGTAAAGAATTGCTCATAGAAGTCTCCTCCCCCATCAGCTCGAAAACACTCTAGTAAGCATTCTTTGAACTCTCTCTCCAGTTCCGGATGGGCTCCCTCTTGTCACGCCATTGATACCATGCCCATGCTTTCCCTTCCAAACACAATCCCGCTGCCGTCAGCTTCTCCTCCTCCGTCAACCCATTGATAGCAAAATATCGTTCCACCTTGTAAATCCAACCATGATCATCTTCGCCCTCAAAGATGGGCATCTTCAATTTTCACACCTTGGGATCTCCTCCGTATCCCTGGTATCCTTCATAACCTCCCATTGCTTGAAGAGGAGGTACTCCCCAAGTATCCCGATCGTCCCTCCAACGATTATACCCGAACCCTTCATCGTATTCCCCTCTTCTCCCTTCAAATTCAGCACCCCTGCGGTGAATTTCTTCCCTTCTTCCAACCAAATCAGCACCCCTTCTGTCGCACCCCAGGCTCATCTCCTCTCTAGAAAGTGGTTCTGGATGAGGCATTCTATTGTCTCCCTTGAGGATCTCCACTTCCGGATTTGTTCTCCCCCCAAATGGGTTTGGATTTCCTCCTCTTCCATAGCCGCTGGTGGTTTCTGATGTTGCCAGTTTTTGCTTGTCTTCAAGCATCTTCTTCATTAGGTCTTCCAACGCAGCGAACCTACCATCCATCTTTTCATGAATGATTGTAAATTGGTTTTGAAAATCAGAAATTTTTTCTTCAAAATCCATCTTCAATTGACCTAATTCCCCTTCCAAGACCTCAACTTTCCTTCCGGCCATCGTTCCTCCTTAGAAATGAAGGGATCTTCTTCCGAATGAGACAAAAAACCCGCTGAAATTTTAAAATTCCAACCGCCGATGGTCCCAAGACGATGCTCTGATGCCAATTTGATAGGAAACACTTGAAGATCTCAAGTAATTCCTATTAATCTTTAGAAAATAACGAGAATATAGCAGTTTTTCTTAGGAAAACAGAGAAATCTGAGAGAAACAACGAGGAAATCCACTAATAGATGCAAAAAAAAAGCAGCAAAATACAAGTTTCTTCAATTCGAGAGGAAGAAATAACTCTCCAAATATCTAGCCAAGCCTAGAGCCCAAGAACACAAACCCTAGATCTCAACATATTTTTCAACCATATAATATTGAACTAATTTTATTACTCTCACATGTCATAATAGAAATATTGCATCAAATAAGAAATTAATGTTTAATGTTCTTCTTCTAATCAGGTTCTTTCTCAAGATCAGCAGTGAATTACATGGCTGGATGTCAAACAGCTGCTTCCAATATTGTTATGTCCATAGCAGTAGGGTTGACACTGGCACTCCTCACTCCCCTCTTCAAATACACACCAAATGCAATCCTTTCATCAATCATCATCAATGCTGTGATTGGCCTCATTGACTATAATGCAGCTATACTTATCTGGAAGGTTGATAAGATGGACTTCATTGCCTGCATGGGAGCATTTTTTGGTGTGATCTTTGTTAGTGTTGAGATTGGTCTCTTAATTGCAGTAAGGGATTTATTATCCTTGTCTTCAACTGCTTCTAATTAGAAAATATGATCTAAGCTTGTTCCTTTCTTCTTACAGGTTTCAATATCATTTATTAAAATCCTACTTCAAGTGACTAGACCAAGAATTGTTTTACTTGGTAATCTCTCAAGAACTTCCATTTACAGGAACATTCAACAATACCCTGAGGCAACTACAGTTCCTGGATTTGTAATTGTTAGAGTTGATTGTGCCATCTACTTCTCAAATTCCAACTACGTCAAGGAGAGGTACATAACCAAATGACTTGATGATTCACCTATGATTGGATGCCAAAACATTCTTATAAATAGAAGAAGCTATGATAATTCCACTTTATTTCATTAGTGTTTTTTTTTGGCTTTTATTATCAAGGGTTTAATGTATATGAAACCTTCATCTACGTGACTCTAGGCCAAAATATGTGAATACTCAGAACCGAAGCTTAAAAACATGGCTTTAAAGGGTGCTATATTAAATCAAAACCATTTCATGACAGTTACTCTTAAAATCAATTGCAGGATCCTTAGGTGGTTAACAGATGAGGAGGATAAACTAAGAGATAACGGCCTACCACAAATCAAATTCTTGATTGTTGAAATGTCTCGTAAGTTGATTTTTGATTGTTGAAAGGTCATAAGAGAAAACTTCATTGCCTCTTATCCTAAACCACTCTTTTGAGTTGTGTGACTAATTTGTAGTATCATTAATTCTACATTTCTTTAGCGGTCACTGACATTGACACCACTGGAATTCATGCCCTTGAGGAGCTGCACAAGAGCTTGAAGAAGAAAGATATAGAGGTTTGGTGAATAATTGATTTTACCATAGCAAATTGTTTGATTTCAAATACTCACAAGTACAAATTACTTGACAATTTTTGGCATGTCATAGCTTATTCTTGCAAATCCCGGGCCTGGGGTGATGGAGAAGCTCCAATCTTCCAAGTTTACTGAGTTGATAGGCCACAACAAGATCTTTTTAACAGTTGGGGAAGCTATAACAAACTGCTCCAAAGAGGTCGGTGAAGAAGCTTGAAGAAGAGAAAGCAAAACATAGAACAGTTCAGTAATATGCTTATTTAATGTTGAAATCAACAGTGTGATTAGTTTGTAGATGATTTAGGAAGTTTGGCATATGTTGGAGTAGTTGAAGGTCAGATTGAGAGCAAGCTAAAAGGAGGAGGCTATATAAAGCGGAATGAAGCTATACGTGAGTAAGCAAAATTGTCTTGAGTGAGGTAATAGCTACATAATGAGTGAGTTGTGCCCTGAAAAAAGTATACTGGGATTTGATATATGAATCTTATAGTCTCTAAAATTGTAAAAATGCCTCTTCCACCATGTTTTACATGTGAAACAAATATGATATCTTCATTGAAATCAAGTCAATGGGCATTAGGCATCATGCTTGTGACCCTTAAGTAGCTCTCTTTGTCTTTTTGGAAAATGTTGCAAGGCTATTTCAAATCATATGATTTGTTCTAATCAGTTTTGAGATGAAAAAGAATGTCATCTGCCACTCTTAAAAGGATTTCATCAAGCTTGGAAGGACTTGAGCTTTTGGCTTCTTTCATGCCCAACTTTGAATCTTTTTAACCTTTGTTAGAGAGTTATTGTTACTATGTTTCAGCTTTATGAAAGAATTTGTAAAAATGAACATTTTAGGAGTTCTAAAATATTTTATACATACCCTTGACCTGGACTTTGTTAGCATGAATATAATACAAAAGGATCTACCTTGAATGATTACAAAGAACACACAAAATAATATCCTAAGAGATCAAACATCATAAGCGGACTATTAACATTTATATAATTTGATCAAAATAATTTCTTATATGGAGAACATCAAGGAATCTTTCCACTATATAGAAATCACATATGTGTAAATAAATAGGGCATGAAAACTATTTTTCCCCAATTCAAGTACACCCAATCTCACCATAAATAGAATTTTCAAACCCGCCTTGAAAAGTAAATGCTCAAACTTTCTAATAATTATAAAAATACAAGAATCAATAAAGAGAAATAATAAGCACAAAAGACATAGGTTGCATTTGGATGCGCATAAATAGACACGCAAACCTTGTAATAGGATCCTTTGAGTAGGCATCCACATGGTAAGGTTGCTAATGTGAAGAACTATGTAAACATTCAATATAGAGGAAGATGATGCCTTTTTGAATCCTTTTTCTGCCTCTTAAACTATATATATCAAATTTCCTTTAGAGTACTCTTTCCAAATTCCTCGTAGCCTAGGATTGAAAAATGATCAAATGATCAAGAGTACAAGAGTCCCTAGTTGCTCCTATGATGTTCCTTTATAAAGATAGGGAATGTTGTCTATAGGAAAGGTCAAGGATATTGATTATAAGAAATCATGATTTTAAAAGCAAAATCTGAAGAAGGTGATATTGATTACGCCATTAACTTTATAAATCAGTAAAGCCATATAAGAATCATAACTATTAGGAAATATATAATCTTTTCGATCGTGGATTCACTCGCCTCTAATGATTTGTTTTAGACCTTTCTTAAGTTATTCTCGACATCAACTTCTCTCAGAAGCATATTGATCATCATGATGCTTCTCTCAACAATATTCATAAATATTTTGGGAGTCACCTTCTCAGCTACTAACTCCTCTCAACTTATTCTTCACGCCCTTCTGTACAAGTCATGTGATTGATCTCCTAATAAAAGTGTAAGTACTTTCTTAATGTAGTTGTACCTCCTTGACTATTAAAGTTTGTAATAACTCTTTTAGATCCATTAGTGTGTGTTTGTGTGATTGTATGAAATTATTACACCTTGATTCGCCTTCCTAGTATAGAAATTATTAAATGTTAATAATTTTGAAAGTAAATTCAATTATATTGAAGATCCAAAATCATACATTGCTCTTGAGGGATGTATGAACATTGGAAAGGGCTTAAATATGGTCCATGGGGAGAGGAGAAACACACCAAAATTTAAGGAGGATATTTCTTATAATTCTTCTCATTTAAATTTTTATGGTAAAGGTAGACCTAAAAAGAATTGTTTAGAAAGTAATAAAAATGATCTTTTTTATTAGATGTAAATGAAATTCTAACTTTTAACAAGACACAATGGGGTTGGGTTTAGGTTCCAATTTTTTACCTATTTGAAAAATCGGGTCGGGTCCGGGTGAACTAGCGAACCCGAATTTGACCCATCCCAGTCCGACCTAGCCAGTCACCCGACTCGCCCCTGCACAGGCATCTCGCCCTGGACTTGTGCACCGGCGCCATCGCTCTCACAGTGCTCGCACCTGAACACGTACAGAGTCGCAAACTGCACACTCGCTCCATCCCGCCCTCACTAGCAGTCGCGCACACACTCACACACTCGCATGGTCTCTTCGTCGCCCATAATCATGACTCGCGCTCGATGCTCCTGCACATGGCTCGTGCTTGACCCTCGCGCGGTCCCGCCCTTACCCGCATTCCCGTACACACTCGCGTTTGACACTCAAGGGTAGGGTCGGGTCAACCTGGTAACTTGGAGGGTTGGGATGTCCTGGTTTGAATTTCTGACCCATTTATCTAATTGGGTCGGGTTCAGGTACGATCAGTTGAAGATTGATCAGTTTTGCGTTTGACCTGAACCCGACCCGAAAACCCATTTTTACACCTCTAAGAAAATGATTCATGTAGCAGACTCCATGTAGTGGGCTAAATGCTTGATGTTGTTGTATATAGATCTAAGACTTCAAAAATTTCTAAAATACTCTAGATTGGATATCATGCATCCTTATTACATATTGATATGTCACAAAAGAAAGTATCTTAATCATGCACAAATCTCAATACAAATATCAATCAGCAACTTCCAAAATTAAATTTGGGATCATCCAAACTTCGATTTCAGTATAGTTATATCCAGATTGAACATATCAGGGAGATGAGCCCAATGACATCAAATTCAGTCTAATCAAATTCAGATTGAACATTATTTGGATGACCAATTGATATCCTAATATGACATGCTTATAGTCAAATTGAGCGGCTCGACGAGGCAAATCCAATGAGCTCAAGATCGCTTAATTACGACATTGTTATGGCATATAAATGTTCAAAGAACGCTTAAAAATTGAAGGAATTTATATCAGCCGTCCAATGGAACACTCCAAACTTGCCCGAGATCTTCTCCATATTTACTAGGCATTTCACTCCCAAAAAATTATAAATATACCCTCATTCTTCACATGAGGGGAGGAGGAAGAGAACAGAAAACTAAGAAGCTCTCTTGCATTCTCCAGTCAGCACCACCAACTGTCGGATCTCTTCTCGACATCCGACCGTCGCCAGAATTCTGTCTATTCGTTGACCACCGTCGGATCCCTTCCTGACCACGAATCGTTGCTTGACTTCCGTCTGTTCGTTGGCCACCTCCGACTCTCCAAATATTGTTGGACTTCCGCCTATCCGTTGATTATCACCAGTTCTCCAACCATCGCCAAATCTCTGCTGAATATACTCCTAGCTGTTGCCACCAGATTTTTAATATTTGTCATTCAATTAAGATCAGGAGTACTCGTCTGAAGTTTGATTAATTCTCCAATATATTGTACTCTCACTGTCTTTGAGTTAAGGGACGGGTCGACCTTTATAAAATGTTCAAAAACTAGATGAATCATTTCAACTGGGCAAGTCCCCGTGCTTTTTTTCCTTTTTAAGATTTTCCATGTAAAAATTCTGGTGTTTCTCTATCATTTCAACTATTTGTTTGTGTATTGAATTTTTGTATATCTCTAAGATGTAAAACCCTTTCACTCTACCGATGCGAATCTTTCGGCCCGCAACACATTAAATAAATTAAATTTTAAAAAACTAGAATATATAATTTAATTAAAATATTTTAAGTAGTTAATCACACGCGAAATATTAATAAAATAAAATTAAAACCTTCTATGGATTGCATTGCATCATGGTATCAAACCTATATGTTCTCTTAATAGAAACTTCAACAACCTCAACTAGTCTAAGCAAATTTCATAATGAAGCTATGAGAGATTTTGATATTCAAAATTTGCTAGTTACCTATTCACATAGAAGTGCTAAATAAAAGAAAAAATAGAACACCCTAAACAACAATTGTATAATGCAAAATTAATATATTCTGATTGAATTGTATAGTATAATTTTGAGCTTTACAACTATCCAAACCAATATTTGTTATAAAGAATTGCTATCTTATAAAATTTAAAATGCTATCTTACAATTAATGACTTGTTTTGTACTATCTTATAGTATTAACTTAACATATCATTTTATCCCAATTTGGATGATCTATTATTATAAAAGTCATAAAATTTCAAGTAAAAGTAAATAAAATCGAGAAAATAAATATAAAAGACATCATAAACATAAGGCACATAAATTTATATGTTTCAGTGAGATTAATTACTGATGTTTACGATCATATAAAGATCAACTATTTCACTAAATTTTTGAAGCATTAATGTTTTCTCTTCATATAAAATTGAAGATATAAATAGAGATATTTTCTAACATATGTCAATGACTAAGAGGGAACAAAACCAATTATCACGTAGATAAAAGGAAGATGTAGAGAAAAAAAGTATTTATTGCTACTACCTTTTCTCTTCTACAAGAGTTCAAATGAGGAGAAATTATTATGTGTGGAGTCCGAACGGCGTCCGACTCCAATCAAAAGAGGCCACATTGTCTATACATAGTGTACAAATTGTACACAGGCTGTGTACAGACAACGTGACCTATTTTGATTGAAGTCCAAATGCAACTTACGTCCGGATTCTGCACGTAATAATTTCTCCCAAAGGAGGGCCTCTCCATGCTATTGTTGAAAGCTTTTTCATTTAATGAAATTGAAATTGAAATTAGCAACACCATTTTGAAGAACCAGGAGTTCTCCCTCCTCTAAGCACCAAAATAATTTCTCAGTTGTTCTCTCTATTAGTGGCCTCTTTCCCTCTCTCTCCCCATTCTCTCAATTTAATAAAAAATCTCATAGTCATACAAAAATATAATCATATGGTTAAAATATTGAGCACATATTTAAAATAAATAGGAGAGGGAGAAAATTTTAACTAAATAATTTTAGCACCAATTCAGCCCATAAAATTAAGATTTCGTTTGGGATAACTAATTTCTTCTTGTTTTCTAAAATAGTTTTTTAGTACAAAAATTTCTTGTTTAAGAAATTTTTATTAAAAAAATTGTTTTAGAAAGCAGTAAGAAAGCTATCCCAAACAAAACCTAAATCAAGCAAATGAAGTTGCATATAATTAAGCTTTTACATTTGTAACAGCAGCAAGAACTACATTATCTCAGACTATCAGCTGAGCCCTTTTTGATATAATTGAAAGAAGAACAGAGAAAGACTGGTCCGAGGAATTACTTAATTTGCTCAGTTTTCAAGTTTATTTCACTATATATGAATTTTTTTTTGGCAGCTTTCTCTTCAAACAATTTTACAAATGTAAAAGAAAAACAGTTAACAAACAGCAACACTTATTTATATGGGGAATACAAAGTAAGCAATAAGAATAAAAACTTGTGCACATGAAACAAAAAGCTGTATATAAAATTTGAATTCAACCATTTTATCACTTGCTGCTCTTTTTCATCTTCTTCTCCTTAGCCTTCTCTTTGTTCTCTCTTTCCTTTCTTCTCAGCTCTTCCTTTTTTATTCTCTCTTCTTCTTTCCTCTTAAGCTTGTCTTTCTTCACCTTCTCCTTCTCCTTCTCCTCTTTCCTTTCTTCTAAGCTTGTCTTTCTCTGCTCTTGTTTTTTTTTCTCCTTCTCCTTTTCCTCCCTCTTCTTCTCCTCCTTCTCCTTCCTCTCCTTTTCCTCCACCTTATCCTTTTCTTTTTCCTTCTCCTTCTTTTCTTTCTCCTTCTTTGTATGCTTGCTCTCCTTCTCTTTAATCCTCTTATTCTCCTCCTCTGAGGATTCTTTCTCGGATGGTTTCATCTGAAATTTCTTACTAAACAAACAACCGACCTCCTCCTTTTCTTCCCTCTTCTTCTTCTCTTCCTTCTCCTTTCTATTCTTTTCATTTTCTTTATCCTTCTTTTCTTTCTCCTTCTTTTCCAGCTTACTCTCCTTCTCTTTAATCCTACTCTTCTCTTCCTCTTCTTCCTCCTCGTCAGAAGAGTCAACTGAGGAGTTATTGCCGAAGCAACAACCCATCTTCTTCTCCTTTTCCATCTCCTCCTTTTCCTTCTCCTCTCTGTTCTTCTTCTCTTCCTTCTCCTTCCTCTCCTTCTCCTCCATTCTATTCTTTTCCTTTTCCTTCTTTTTTTCTTTCTCCTTCTTTGCCGGCTTGCGATCCTTCTCTTTAGCCCTCCTATTCTTCTCCTCCTTCTCTTCCTCCTCCGACGAATCCATTGGAGAGCTCCTGTCAAAGAAACACGCCATTTCTTGATGATGAATGGAGTAATACTTCAGATGAATAGGGATCATATAAGAAACAGTTTGCTATGAGATTAAGTTCTCACTTCTAGTTTCCATTGTCTTCTTGTGCTCATGGGAAGACTTGAGGTTATTGAATTGCTTTGGTTTGCTGCCATATTAGTTCAACAATTGCCAGTATGGCATTGAGAAAGAAACAGAGAAAGAACTAGTATGGTTTTTTTGATGTTGTTAGTATTCGGTAATATATGCATCCATTTGTAAACCCAACATTGATCAATTAAAAAAAATTGCCATGTGTCATGCATTTAAATATTTAGCGAGAAGATTTAGCCATTCTTTTTCTCTTTGAGGATATTTTATTTTGAATATTAAAAAGAAGGATAAGAGACATTCCAGCATTTATTTTGTCATTCAAAGCTGGCAATATCACTATCCGCATTTAGAGAGTTTATTACGTGCGGAGTTCAGACGTAATTTTTTGTCCGGACTTCAATCATGTGAAAACATGTGAATTTTTTCTCTTGTACACACCCTATATACAAGAGAGAGAGAAAATTCACATGTCTTCACGTGATTGGAGTCCTGATGGCCTGGACTCGCCGTCAGAACTCGGCACGTAATAATTTTTCCAGCATTTGAGATGCATTTTCATTTTTAAGAGATTCTGAGTCATGCACAGTTAAAAATCTGTTAACCTGATTCGAATTTGACAGGTTGAAAACTTTTTTTAAATTGTATTTTGCAACCAATGAATATGTGGCTCCCCATGGGGTAAAAAAAAAATAGCTTTCGCAGTACTTTTAATGACCATTTTGTTGAATCTCCTCTTTTTCTTAAGATAGATCTATGGTGCTAAGATCTGCTGCGAAGTTTAAATCATCAGGAGAAATTATTGCAACATTAATATTGAAAAATAGGCAACTAAACACAATACATGAAGCACCAAAATTACCAAAAGGGTTCCCACAATAAATTCAATAGAGCATGATAAATTTAAAAACTAATAAGTTCAGGTTTGAGATGCATCGCACAAATCAATATCATTTGATTATTGCTTATTTCATCAAATAAAATACAGTGACATCTGAAAATGTCAGAGATATCAAGGAAGAACTGCATACTACTTAGATCATAGCACCAGAAAAATTAAAAAAAAATTCACCTGTGTATGAAATGAGGATAGGATTTTAGCATCCGTGAAAAATAAGAAATTGTTTAAGAATGTTAAAAGCTGTCTATAGGGGATAGGTGAGCCAAGTTGGCCTGGATTTGACTGGCTAACGATCTCGTGAGTCAATCTTACAAAGCCATGAGTTCAAGTTCAAGCTTAAATTTGAGCTTATATATTATACAAGCTTGAGGTCGAGCTTAGAGCGAGCTCAATTAATATCAATTGACACGTTAGCATTTATATTAATCTAATTAATTATTTGTAGTCCAACTTCAAAATAAGAAATCAAGCTCAAATAAGTCAAGCTTGATCTTTCTTATTTTTCACTTGACCTGAGCTTGAGCTCAGCAACTAAGCTCGCGTTGAATTTGAACTAAATATAAATTAGATGAACTTAGCTCAATTAAGTAAGAACTCGTCTCGACTCCTAATCGTGCCACTGTTGTACCAAACAAAGTTCATCCAGTCTTAATAAAATAATCTAACCTAAACAATAGATTCACGCAAAACTCGATCCCAATCTCCCTCACATGCATAACAACTCATTAGTTCCTCTCTCTCTTGACCCCTTCTCATTCGCATGCTACTCCAAATCTCCAATCCCTCTCCACTCGCGTGACCACTTCCGCTATAGCTCCTCTCTCTTGTCCCCTATTCTCAACCCATCTCATCTCCATTTGTTTTTAAGTGTAGCCTCAATGACCTAGAAGTGATCGAGGAAGCCTCTTGCTGGAGAAGGCATCGATGAGAGCCCGATATTAAGGCATCAATCAAATCTACCTCTCTATCAAATTCCCATTACCTCTGATGCAATCTTGTCATGCCAACAATTTCTTGATGATCATTTTCTTGCTACACATCTTTATATCATTTAGTTCTATTAATATATGTGATCATTGATGAACTTAGTTATGCTATAAAGAATATAGCTTTGATACTATATTGATATAACCAATAAATCAAATCGTTTAGATGTATCTTTAGCCATGATAGCAAAAGTTTTGTGCTCATAAAGTTGTGCAATTTTTGTAAGCAACATATGCAGTCTGAGTGGAAGATTATATATATATATATATATATATATATAATACGTGTAGTGGGAACACATGGTTGCACCTATTTTGACCTAGTCTAATGAAGTGAAACTTCTCCATTCATATCTTCTACATGTGCCTGCAAGTTTTTTTGTGTGCATGAAGGTGTTTGAATCTATTCTGAAGCGGGTCCCAAGAGTTTGTGTGCATGTGTATGAAATTCAAAAAAAAAAATGGGAGCGTTGTGATGCTGGGTTAACGCTGCAGTATTGAACTCTTCAATAAATTTTTGGAATTTGAACTAACGTTGTAGCGTTGGGGTCGGGCACTACGGCGTTGAGCTCTCCAACGGGGAGCTCTGCAGTGCTGCAGGGTCAAGCGCTATGACATTAAGTCAAAATTGTAAAAAAATATTCAAATCCATTTCTAATCTATAGAAAAAAAAAGTGAGATTGTGGCGACTCCGGGCCATTTTTTGCTCTTGGCCTATATGAAATTATCCTGATCGAGGTATGTTACATTATGCCTATCTCAGTTTTAAAAAAATACAAAAAGTTAGAATTTTTTTAATTTAATTTATAGTTTTGTATTGCAAAAATGAGGATAACTTTGTACTCACGAAACTTTCATGGTGTACATTTTTGTATGTTATAGATATAACAATTATGGATATTTAGGCATTTTCCTATAAGATTTTCAACAGGTAAATTAAAAACTATGATGTTTTAGCAAATTAAAAAAAAAATGGTTCCAAAAGATAAGGCTGTAGTACAACTAAAGCATCAAAACAATGTTCTGGATAATCCCTTGTAATTTGGTGATATTCTTAAATTATAAAATTCTCCTTAGTAGTTAATTTTGTCGCCTATCGATAAAATATTCTATGAAATTCTGAAATAATTTTATTTATGTTTCTTTTACTTTAATGCAATGATATATATAATTATATGCTTGAAATGTGAGATTTTAAGGAGATCTGCTGTGCGTTGAAAGTTCGGGTGCTAAACGCATATGGAGTCATAAGGGCCTAAATTTCTGAATATTTGATATATGCTAAACATTGGGAGTCATAAGGGCATATTTTCTGATATGCTAACACACGGAGTCATAGAGCTAGAATTTGATATCTATTTCTGATAGGCGGTATAAGGGCCTGAAGGGAATGTCATTTTTCTATTCTATGGAGTATTTATTTATTTACTTTCAATGCATAATATGTCTTCTTTTACATATAATTAATATTATATTTAGTTTGATAAATTTCTCATAAAACACTACAGGAAATTCAAGTTTTACCGACGACTATTACCGGCGGTTCGTTAGTCGTCGGTAATAACGGCGGTCTAACCGCCGGTTTCTCATAAAAACAGCCGGAATTAGCGGCGCTATGGTAACCCACGGTAAGACCGCCGGTTTTATGTTTTACCGTCGCTAATACCGGCGGCTTTGGCCGCCGGTGTTAAGTAAATTTTTCTGGCGGCCATAACCGACGGAAAATTGCCGAAAATAGACCTAATATTGGCCATCCCAAGCCCTTCCTCTTCATTTCTTCGGTTTGCTCTCCCTGGGTTTAGGGCATACGCTCGCTCGCGATCGCACCTCCGGCTAACTGCGCAGGAATCCGGCCACCGACGAGCTCCCTCCGGCTGATGATCTCGCACATTGTTCAGCCGCCGACGAGTTCCCTCTGCTGACGAGCTCCCTTCGGTTTGGTTTTATTTTTTCTAAAATTTGCAATACCAACAAGTCATTTGTTTTTTCTTTATTCATGGATGTTCTCACTAGACATTTTGAAGAGGATGTACCTTGGTGTTTGCTTATTGCTCATGATATTCTTCTTGTTGATAAGATTAGAGAGGGAGTTCAAGTTGAACTTGATTTTTATCTATTCTCACTAGACATGGATGTTCTTGTTTCTCAAAATCAATTTGGATTCATGCCAAGTATGTCTATTATGGAGGCTATACATTTATTGAGAGGTTTGATGGAGAAGTATAGAGAGAATGAGGAGGATCTACATATGATTTTTATTCATTTAGAGAAAGCATATAATAAAATTCGAACAATTAATAATGCTTATAATATTCAAGTCATTAGGGATATGTATGTAGGAGCTATTACTTGTGTTCGAACACAAGGTGGTTTGACCAAGTATTTTCCTATTTCAATTGGATTACATTAAGGATAAGTCTTAAGCCCATATCTTTTTTCTTTAGTCATGGATGTTCTCACTAGAAATTTGCATGAGGTTGTACCCTAGTGTATGCTTTTTGTTGATGATATTCTTCTTGTTGATAAGTCCCTCTTAATTTTACGGAAAAATTCTATAAAATATTGGTGAGACCTGCAATACTTTATGGTGCAGAATTTTTGCCATTAAAAGAGAAGCATAATATTAAGTTAAGTATTGCAGAGATTAGGATGCTCAAGTGTATTAGTGGCTTTACTCTTAAAGATCGAATACGAAATGAGCATATACGTAAAAAGGTTGGAGTAGCTCCAGTGGAAGATAAGTGGATTAGTTTCTTTTAATTTTTTTATGCTATCCTATGATGGAAGACATCCAATGAGCATGAGTAAGTAGTGCTTGGGCATGGCAAACTTTGGGTGTGCTAGCTAGTTCAATTCTTTGAGTTTTTGGGCTGTTAGATGCTTCTTGGTGTTGACCTTGGTTTTCTCCCAGGCTTGGTCAAGGGAGTTGACTTGGTCAAATTGACCAAGTCAGGGCCCAAGACCCTCTCCCTTGTGTTCAATGGGTCAAATTGAGTCTGTTGAGCCCAGACCCAGGCCCTGGGTCAACCTGGTTGACCAGGTCAACCTAGGTTGACCCATTAGACCCATATGGGTCTAAATCAAGTCCAAATCAGATCCAAGCCCAACCAAGGGCTTCATGAGCTCAACCCCTCTTCCCCTTGATCCATTTTGACCAAGTTGACTAGGTCAACTCATGCCTTGGTCCAACCTAGCCTTATATGGTCAAACATGACCTGTTCTGGTCAAATTAATCCATACAAGGTATCCGACCTTTCCATAGTCATCTCATGGGGGGAGATCCCGTCTAAATCAACTCCCCTATCTCCCAATCAGCTCTAGGACCAACCCAAGCCGTTGATCTTAGGTCTAGGACTATAAATAAGGTATTAGGGTTTGTTTAGAGGGACTTTTGACTCTTGCTCAAAACCTAGACGCCCTGAAGCGGTGTAATTCGGTGGACGAGCTCCCTAGGTCTTCCCCACCTTTCCCAACTCACACCCACCGCCAAAGTCTCGCCGGCGACGAGAACTCCGGTGAACCGAGCCCTAACTCCTTCCACGTCGATTCTCGCCAATCCCGAGCGTTTCAGACCGCAGTTTCTGAAGGGAAAATAAGCGTGGACAATCCACAAGTTCAACCGTACAAAGATCTCCTGAATCCATTCATTGGATCGAGGTAAAACCCTAACCCTAGCTAGAAGCACTTAGGGTTAATTAGCTTTCTAGAGAGTGCGTTTTAAGCCGAGAAAAGGATCCCACACGAATGCTCTTCACTACAGCTACCTACGTTTAAAATTTCATGGCGTTTGGTCCATCCGATCGAACGAACGGGACGAAAAACCCAACTTAGGGCGTTTTCGTAACGTACGTTCGATGTACGTTTTCCGGACCGTTGATCGCGCGATCAACGGTCCAGATTTGACCATCCCGCGGCTCTGTTCAGCCGTGTATTCGATCCGGCGGATCCGCTACCCGTTCGGCCTGATCACGACCGTCCGTTCGAAACAACGGAGGATCCAACGGCTGAGGGTACGTGCTGACGCGGATAAGTGCCGCGCTCTTTTCAGGGCAATCATTGCCAATGATTACGCTCCGCGTAATCATTGGCAATCATTTCCAAAAACAGCGGAACCCAACCCCGCTCCGACGCGTGGCCACCCAGCTTCTGCCGCGGTTCCTCTCCCCAATCATTGCCCGGGACCGCGGAGCCAGTCCCGGGCCGCCACGTGGCTGACCACGCGCCGCCGCCATTTTTATTTATTTTATTTATTATTTTTATTCATTTTAAAATCTTTTTTTATTATTATTTAAATAAAAAAAATCAAAAATTTTTTTTAATCATTTAAATAATAATATAATTATTATTTGTTTATTTTTTTTATTATTTTATTATTATTATTATTATTATTATTATTATTATTTTATTATTATTATTTTATTATTTTATTATTATTATTTTATTATTATTATTATTTTATTAGTATTATTATTATTATTTTAATTACTTTAATTATTTTAATTATTTTAATTATTATCATTATTATTATTATTATATTATTAATATTTTAATTATTTTAATTATTTTAGTTATTATTATTATTATTATTATTATTATTATTATTATTTTTATTATTATTATTATTATTATTTAAAATTTAATTCTAAATCATATTAATATTATTATTATTATTACTATTATTATCATTATTAATATTATTATAATATTAATATTATAATTAATAATATTATTATTTTTAATAATATTATTATTATAACTAATATTTTTATCATTATAATATTAATTATTATCATTATTAATATTATTATAATATTAATATTATAATTAATAATATTATTATTTTAATAATATTATTATTATGAATAATATTTTTATTATTATTATATTAATTATCATTATTAATATTATTATAATATTAATATTATAATTAATAATATTATTATTTTAATAATATTATTATTATGAATAATATTTTTTATTATTATTATATTAATTACTATCATTATTAGTACTATTATAATATTAATATTATAATTAATAATATTATAATTTTAATAATAATAATAATAATAATATTATTATTATAATATTAATTATTATTATTATTAATATTATTATATTAATATTGTTAATTAATAATATTATTATTATTTTTAATAATAGTATTATTATGTTAATATTAATATCACTATAATATTAATATTTATTATTTCATATTATTATAATATTTTAATTATTATTATTTTAATTTATTTTAAAATTCAGATATTATTATATCTGATTTATTTTAAAATTATTAATTATTTTCAAATATTAATTATTTTAAATTATTTCAAAATTACCTTTAAACCTATTAAAACTTCAAAAATTCATAACTTTCTCGTTTTAAATCAGATTTTGAAGCACAATACCTCGTTCTTTTCAGAAAAATATGAATCTTAATTAAAAATTATTTTTTATATCTGATTTTGTCCTTTCTGGATGCTTTCTGTATCACTATGTTATTTAATTATTTAAAATATTATTTAATTAATGTAATTGATTATTTTAAAATAAAAATTATTTTAAAACCTCCTTGGTGGCTGGTAGACCTCCCATGCTTATGAACTGAAGTATTTTCAATTATCTTATTTTTAAATTTATATTATTATTATTTATAATATTTATGTATTTTAAAGATGATTTTAAAATTACATATTATTTAAATCCTTAATTTTGGGAGGTTCACCTCTTATGAAACTTTAAACCTAGGCTATGCATATGAAGAGCAATTCATGTGGGAGAAGGATTAGTGAATGATTGTGTCCCAATCATTCACTAATCACTTCATTAGGCTTCTTTACTTAGTGTTTTCGTAGTCATTGCATGTGTAGGCTACACAAGCACTTAGCCTAGGCTCTCCTAGATCTAAGGACATGGTTTGGTGTGTTTATATTTGCTGCATTTGACCTCTATGTTGTGCCTAAGGGTTAGTTACTTCATCTCATTCCTATATAACGTAGTGACACCGTAAGGACAACAATTAAGGATCGTCTAGTGAACTTAGAAAAATTCCAGGAATTAGGGTATAGCTCCAAATGACTTGAAATCTGAAACACTTAAACATAGTGACATCTGGAACCCCCTAGAATTTTTCTAGGAATTTTCTGGACTCTCTAAAACACTTAATTAGCAAACCCTAATTTACCCGTTAATTAAGCCTTAGAAACTTCAGAAAAATATAATAAATCCATTTTAAATCAGAAAAATACCCATAATACCTAAAACTCTCCAGAATTCAGTCCCCAACCTTAGATAATTAGGGCCCCTTAATTGGACCTTAATCTGGACTTTAATCCAACCTTAATAAAAAATCACCTTTTTGCCTTAATTAAATCATTAAAAATTATTAAAAATTCCAAAATTTCCCCAAACACTTGGGAACACCTTCTTAGGTCATTCCTGACCTTTGGGGGTGATTCCAATCAATTTGGAGCTGATTTGGGCCAAAACTCCCAAAGTACCCCTAATTAGGCAACTTCGATAATTCATTTAATTGCCCCAACTTCTAAAAATCATAACTAATTACAGAAAACTCCAAAATGGGCAAACTAAAAAGCATTCAACTCACATTAAGGTCTAATATTTATTAAAAATATTAGGTGTCCAGAAATCAACCAAAATAAAAAGTCAACTATTTGGTCAACCGTAGCCTATAGTCTAGGGCCCGAAACTTCTAAAATTCATAATTTTGCGTAGGAAACTCCAAATCCAGCAAACTCAAAGGCATTCAAATCACATTAGGGTCTAGTATTTATTAAAAATATTAAAATTTTATAAATCAACTTAAATAAAAAAAGTCAACAATCCGGTCAAACTTAGTTCAAAACGAGACCAAAACTTCAGAAATTCATAACTTTAGATAGAAGAGTCCAAATCGGGCATGCTAACTGTCTAACTGATCAGGTCAAGGCCTAGTATTTTATAAAAATATCAGCTGGTCATAAATACCCTTTAATCAAAAGATTAATTTTGGACCCCCTTTTACTTAGTGTATAGGTGGACCCCGAACCCCCTAAAACTCACTAATGCAATTTAAACTTTAAATATTATTACCCTAAGAACTAAAACTGATCCACACATTAAATCAACTAAGATGGATCTCAATTCGCTAATATTTAGACTTTAAATAAAATTCCCTTTTCAGACCTACAACCAACCTGGACAGTAGGCAATTGTAACTAATTACCCAGCTTAGGATCTACCTCAGCTACACAGCTTTTCACACACATCTAGATGGTTTGTTAGGGCACCACTTCTAGACCTAGGCTAGGCCGGTGTTTATTTTTCTGTTGTGTGCCGAGATTTCTGAGGTTGCACTGCATGTTGTGATTGAGATGATGTTGGTGTATTTGTTTACTTTTACTGCACTCTGGAAATTGATGTGATTGCACGATAGACTACCCATAGGTTAGGATCGAGGTTGATACTAACAATGTCTTCTGCAGGTGGCCATGCTCATGCAGCGCTAAATATAAGGGGGGGGGCAATAATCATGATTTAAAAAAAAATTAACGCTGTTTTATGTAGGTGCTTCAGAAATTGCTCAGCCCCCCCCCTAAATAAATGAGGGCTAAAATAATAAATCATTATAAATTGGTACAGGTGCTCCAGAGCTTGCTTAGCCCTCAAAACAATTAAGAGCATGGCTAGTGTGGCTGTGATGAGTATTTTATTTTCCCTATAATTGCTTGTGATATATTAAACTGCTTGGGATGATTTTTTAGGATAACCTTGCAGGAGCGTCTAGAATTTACTGCTTTCATTTAATGTAATTGATTGTAATATTGGTTAAGAGTTGTGAAAGTTCATTTTGAGTGAGAATACTAGGATCCAAAGGTTGGATGCCCAAAGAGAAAAGGACACCCAATATGAGGATAGTCCTTTTCTATTTGGGGAATCCAAATTTGGATCATTCTACTACCCGAGGAGCCCAAGGAAGCTGAGATCCAAGGAGCCCAACAAAGCTAAGATCCAAGGAGTCTAAGAAAGAGAAGATCAAGAAGATGAAGACCAAGTATATCCCACTCAAAATAACTTGCGTCAGTCTTAGGATTAGAAATCCGGGTTGTTGGCAGTGGTGCCCGGCCACTTTAATTTTCTGCAGACCCTGGGTTGTAATTAAGGGCAGTTGGCCTATGGACATTTATTAATTTGTTTGGATAATTTTGATGTGTTTTATGATTGTGTGCCTCTAGGATTGTTTGTTTTTCATAGTTTATTGGCGATCTGCATGCCGCTTTTGTTTTAGCATGGATTCCGTTAGGCTCTCTAAGGACTAAAACATTTTCTACTCGCAACTAATATTTAAAATTGTAAGTTTTAAGCAATTTAGAAACTTAACGACCTAGGAAATTGTCGGAATCATCCGGGGTCGCATGCATATTAATGCATTTCTCTTTCCTTCTATAAGACACTTCCCCGCCTGCGGGTAGAGTCCGGATAATCTGACCTATGAGGATGAGGTGCCGGACCTGGGGAAGCCCAGTATAATTCTAAAAATTATTTTATAAGCCTTTTTAAAGTTCTGTGCATACCTGATTTGGATACTTTAACCAGCATGCATTGCATTAGAAATCAACTAAATCAAAATTTTAATTGCATTAGTCATAGGAGCATTCACCCGACATCAGTCCGGGGCCAATTAGGAAATCCTCTAGATGTTGGCCCTACTTCCGAGAACCATAGCCCACCTACCCATCTTTCATAAATGACTGGACAGCATAGTTTTAAAGCGATTAGGTGGTTAGCTGGCTCCCCCTTTCAGGCCGGGGTAAGTCCAAGTTTTGCATTGCATTAGTTAGGACACGGGTGTTAGTGTTGCGTAGAACACTAAACCCATTAGATTTAGGATTCAAGGCTACTATTGTTTCGTAGTACGCCTCATCAGTAGGTAGGTCTTCTGTCTTCCAGAGACCCTAAACTCTACATATCCGCGTCACATGGATGACGCCACCTCCATCCTTCCCTCCTGCATGTTTCGAGTGCATGATTTATTTATTTTTCTCCAGTTTCTTCTCACTACCTCAGTCCCTCCAGATGCCGATGTGAGCCGTGCATGTTGACTAAGCCTAGTTGAACCTCTCTTTCCCTTCGAGTAGGACTTCCTAGTCTTCCCCCTATGTGCCAATCCCAATTCAGAAAGTATAATATAGAATCCTTAATCGAGAGTATTCTCAGGCTCCGGCTTGAGATGTAATTAACCACGGGGGCTTGCGCCCGTGGGAAACCGAATCCCACTCTCAAATAAACCCCATTCGAGCTAATGTATCGGGTGGGGGAAACCCGTTAC
Organism: Dendrobium chrysotoxum; assembly: GCA_019925795.1. Classification (NCBI taxonomy): domain Eukaryota; kingdom Viridiplantae; phylum Streptophyta; class Magnoliopsida; order Asparagales; family Orchidaceae; genus Dendrobium; species Dendrobium chrysotoxum. Next base: position 14,410,581 of record CM034312.1, on the reverse strand, counting down.
GATCAGATCATATATATTATTACCCATCGGGGTGTGCTGGTGAGAGCCACTATCCTCAATGGTTAATCGTATGCATGATCGAATCTGCCCTTCCATTGGCCAGATACTATCTCCCCTCGCGGGGCGATGGTGTTTTTTGTTCCTTTCGTAGGTCCACACTTGGGTTTGGCTAACTATAACCGCCAGATTCATAATTAAGCCACCAAAAATGATCGGCGGTTTATCGGCGATCGACGGCGATTTTTTCGTCGAAAACATTGATAACAGACGGCTTATTTTAGCACCGAAAATATAAAAAGGACGCCGATAAAACCACCAGTAACACCGAAGTTTTTTGCGGCTGGAAAGCTGCCGGTGAATAACAGGCGATCACCGGCGCTATAACCGCCGGAAAGTACCGGCCGTCAAAACCGCCGGTTCTTCTAACCGCCAGAAAATAGCCGCCGGCAATCGTTTCCTACGCGCCTAATACCGGCGGTTTAGGAACTGCGAATAATTTCTAAAACCTTCGGAAAAAAAATACCGCCGGTAATAGCTGACTTTCCTGTAGTGAAATGTCTTTAAATTTAGTTAAATGCATAATAAGAGAAATATTTAGAAATTTAGATTGATATGTGTGACCAGCTGAGTTGTTTTGGCTCACACTTATTCTGCATTACATTTCAGGTCAAGGATAGAGTATGTTAGTAGCTGAGTATTCAGGATATGATTTGGTAGAATCTGTAGATGTATTTTTTAATTTTTGTACAGTCATATCTAGTTATTTAATTATTCTATTTTTGGTCTGTAGCAATGTACTATAGTACAAATGCGGTATATATATTTTGATGATAAATAAGATGAAATAGAAATTTGTGGATGAGTTATTTTTTATTTACTGGAAGTTAATTAGAAGTTATGTGATTTGTTAAATTAAAGGAAGAAAATTTGAAAGGCTCCTGAAACTTAGATCTTGGACTGACCTGTCACCATTCAACTTGCATGGCCTGTCTATTGATGGGTCATATTGGATTGGGTTGTAACATATTATTAAATGCATATTATATAAGTTATCTTAAAATTTATACCTATTTTTAAAGTGATGTGATTGCGATTAAAGAAATATGACTTTGGTTATTGTTGCGGGCTAGAATATATGTGGCGATAGAGTTAGAATTTTACGTCCTAGTGTTGTACGAATATCCAGCTCACACACACAGAAAACACAAGATTTTTTACGTGGAAAACCCTAGAAAAGGGAAAAACCATGGGGCCTGGTCCAATTTGAAATAATTTCACTAGCACTTGAGTAGGTTACAGTGGGCTAACTAGCCTCCAAGGACAATCAGATTACAATTATCAATTGTAGGGTTGAAGTTGGGGGTATGTTAAAAGTCTGACGTCACACTAGTGAAGCTTTGGGGTCACTCGGTGATCTGGCAGAATTCTGGGCCTCGGGTAGTTGTCTGGTAGAACTTAGGACGTCAGATAGTGGTCCAGCGGAGCTCAAGGTGTCAGGTGGAGGTCCGGCGGAGCTCAGGGCATCAGTCGATGGTCCGACGGAGCTGAGGACGTCAGGTGGAGGTCCGACGGAGTTGAGGACGTCAGGTGGAGGTCCGACGGAGATCAGGGCGTCAGGCGGTGGTCCAACGGAACTGAGGACATCAGGTGGAGGTCCAGAGGAGCTCAGGGCATCAAGCGGTGGTCCGGCGGAGCTAAGGATGTCAGGCGGTGGTCTGGCAGAGCTTAGAGCATCAGGCGGTGGTTCGGCGGAACTCCTGCGGTTGTCGAGGAGGAGCAAGGGGGCAAGAGCGATCTCCAATCTCTCTCTCTATTCTCCTTAGGATTAGGTGCCCCTTTCAAAGAGGAGAGGGGGCTCTATTTATAGATTTTTGGAAGTGGCATGGTCCGTAAATAGGAGGAAGATCAAGGGTAATTAGGGAGTGGTTTGAATGGACGGCTGATGTTGAATCCCTTGATCGTGGATCATTTGCTGGACATTTGAAGGTCTTAGAGATATCAGATTTTGGAAATCTTGGGCTCTTTGGATTCATCTTGTTGAGACGCTCGATTCGACTATAAGCATGTCATATTTGGAGACCATTGGTTAATCCAAATTATGGTTTGAACCTTCTAACAACGCTTCAGACCCTTGATTTGGACCCATGTGGGCTCGGATTGGGTTGAATTTGGTGTCGTTGGGTTCGTATTTCCGAGACGTTCAGTTTAACTACAAGTTTGCTAAAATCGGAGTTTAGATGGCCCCAATTTTAATTCCTGAAGTTTCCAACTTGATTTTCCTTGAGATTCGTGCCAGATCAAGATAATTTTTTGATGATATATCAGGTATAAAATAAAATATGTGTTAATTATGTGTAGAGATGTAAAATATAAATATAAAAAATTAGTTATAAGATATGATTATGATCTTCAATCTATATGGATAAGATACATCCCCTAGAATACACATCTTTACATGGATAAGATAAATCCCTTCATATGGATATGAGACACTCATTCATGTTCTCTTGTATCTTCCGTTTATATTTGACATTCCATCATCAAAAGAATAGGAAGTTTCTTCTCTAAATTAGTAAACCATATTATATTAGAAGATAAATAATCCAAAATCATCTTTGATTTACATGTGTAAATAAGTCAAGCCAGCCTGAACTCAGCTCGCTATTAAGCATATGAGTTGAGCTTATCGAGCCACAAGCTCAAGCTCACATAATAAAGGAGCTCGAGTTCAAGCTTAACCAGACTTGGCTTGTTTGTTTGCAAGCTGGCTCCATTAGATAATATTTAAAGTCTACTCATACAAAAAAGCCTGCTATTCATTAATTTAGAAAGGTATAAATATTCAATGTAATTGTAAAATGTGATAGGAATGGGCTGAAAGTGCCAAGAGAGAGCTCGACGTTATTGGATTGCTTTGGTCTAGCATAGCATTGAGAAAGAAACAGAGAAAAAAATGAGTATTCTTTCTTTATTTTCCATTGTCTTCTTGTGCTTTTTGGAAAACTTGAGGTTATTAAATTGCTTTGGTTTTCAGCCATTAGTTCAGCAATTGCCAGTATGGCATTGTGAAAGAAAAAAATTGCCATGGGCCTTGCATTTAAATATTTAGCGAGAAGATTTAGCCATTCTTTTTCTCTTTGATGATGATTTATTTTGTATATTAAAAAGAAGGATAAGAAGCATTCCAGCATTTATTTTGTCATTCAAAGCTGGCAATATCACCATCAGCATTTGAGGTGCATTTTAATATAGTTTTAAGAAATTTTGAGTCATGCATAGTTAAAAATCTGCTGATTTTTTTAAAGAAGGAGCAATTATTTAATTTAAATTAGTAATAAGAGCAGAGTATTAACAAAATTTAAAAAGAAGTAAATTAGTCAAATAGAATGACGCATTCCATTGAATACGCTCTTTAGTATGATGCATTGCTACAGTTCTGTAAACTTTAGTTTGGCTGACTGGAGGGCATGCGGAGTAAATGCACCAAATCATTTGGCATTTGGTGTATTCTTTAGAATGCGCCAATTTGTTTGAATTGTTTGCTCCGTTTTAAACTTTAAAACTTACATGCTCCTACTACTAAAAATATATATTATACATGCTCATTCTTAAAAAAAAAAATCAAAATCTGCTAACCTCATTTAAATTTGGTAACCAATGAATATGTTGGTTCCCCATTTTGTTGAGTCTATTCTTTTTATTAAGATATATCTATGGTGCTATGATATGCTGCAAAATTTCAGGCTTCATTTGGGACAATTTTTTTGGTGCTTTCTAAAGCAGCTTTTTAATATAAAAATTTTTTGAATTAGAAATTTTTTGTACTAAAACGCCGTTTTAAAAAGCAGTAAAAAAATTATCCCAAGCGAAGCCTAAGTTAATCTTTAGTTTTTTTTTTTTCCTTTTGAATTTTTTAATTTGAATTTTTTTTTTTTTTTTGCTTAACTGATTTTAGTTGGAGCTCATGATACTTAAACCATAAGATTATGAAGCGTGTATTTGGATCCACAAAGAGAAATTATTGTAGTAATAATATCGAAAAATAGGCAACTAAACATAATACATGAAGCGTCAAAATTAACAAGAGGGTTCCCACAGTAAATTCAATAGTGCATGATGAAAATGACAACCAACATACATTGTTTCATTTGATTGTTGCTTGTTTCATCAAATAAATTACTGTACGAGTAAATTTCGAAAAATTTGAGATGAGGGTGAGATTTTAGAATTCGTGAAAAATGAGAAATTTTCAGAGAATGTTAAAAGGTGTCTCTAAGGGTTAGGTGAGCCAGGTCGGTCCGAACTTGATTAGCTAACGAGCTCACGGGTCAATCTTATCAAGCCATGAGTTAAGTTCAAGTTTAAATTCAAGCTCATATATAATACAAGCTCGAAGTCGAGCTTAGCCCAACTCGACTTGTCGAGCTAGCTCAATTAATATCAATTGACACATTAGCATTTATATTAATTTAATTAATTATTTTAGTCCAAATTCAAAATAAGAAATCAAGCTCAAAAAATTAGTCAAGCTTAAGCTTTCTTATTTTTCACTTGACCTGAGCTCGAGCTCAGCAACTGAGCTCTCGTCGACTTTGAACTAAATATAAATTAAATGAACTTAGCTCAATTAAGAACATGACCACTAGACTCGACTCCTAAGCGTGTCACTGTTGTAAGTTCATTTGGTATTAATAAAAAAAATCTAACCTAAACAATAGATTCAGGCAAAACTCCATCCCAATCTCTCTAACATGCATAAAAACTCATGAGCCCCTCTCTCTATTTTGATCCCTTCTCATTCGCATGCCACTCCAATCCCTCACCACTCGCGTGACCACTCCCGCTCTGGCTCCTCTCTCTCATCATCTACTCTCAACCCATCTCATCTCCATTTGCTTTTACTTGTAGCCTCGATGACATAGAAGTGAGGAAGCCTCTTGCTGGAGAAGGCATTGACGGGAGCCCGCTATTAAGGCATCAATCGAATATACCTCTCTATCGAATCCCCATTACCAATGATGTTGTCTTCGCACGCCTACATTTTGCCAACGATCATTTTCATGCTACACATCTTTATATCATTTAGTCCTATTATATATGTATGTGATCATTGATGGATTTAGTTATGATAAATATAAAGAATATAGCTTTAATACTATATTGATATAACTAATAGATCAAATCGTTTGGATGTATCTTTAGCCATGATAGCAAAAGTTTTGTGCTCTTAAAGTTGTGCAATTTTGTAAGCAGCATATGTAACCTGAGTGGAAGATTAATTAATGAAAAAAATAATTAAATATGTTGGTGTGTGTGTATATATATATATTAGTTATAAGATATGATTATGATCTTCAATCTATATGGATAAGATACACCTCTTTATATGAATATGATACATACTTTTATATTGATAACATACAGCCCTCCATATGGATATGAGACACTCATTCTTGTTGTCTTGTATATTCCATATATATTTTACATTCCATCACAGAATAGAAAATTTCTTCTTTAAAGGAAGTCATATTAGATTAGAAGATTATTAATATGAAACCATCTTTGATTTTGGAGTGTAAATAAATCAAGTTGGCTTGAACTCGGCTCGCTATTGAGCTCGTTAGTTGAGCTTATCGACCCACAAGCTAAAGCTCACACATCAAAGGAGCTGGAGTTTAAATTTGATGAGATTTGGCTAGTTGGTTTTCAAGCTCGCTCGATTATATAATATTTAGAGTCTACTCATACAAAAAAGCCTGCTATTCACTAATTTAGTAAGGTACAAATATTCAATGCAATTGTAAAAAGTGATAGGAATGCATTTAATGAAATTGTAAAAGGCTAATGAGAATACATTTAATACAAATATAAAATACTGATGACTATATTTTTGTAAGGAATAAATATTCATCAATTTAGCATTTTATATATTGAAATCTGCTCACATTGTTTCTTCTCCAATAAGTCATTGGCATGACTTCCTCCAATCTAGTCATTGGTCTAGCAATGCCTTCTCATGGAATATCTGAGACTCCTTCTTTGGGCTTGTTTGTAATAACTTAAAAGTTTAGAATGAATTTGTTTGAAAAACATGAAAATCTGATCCAGCAAGTAATGATGCGGCATTGGGCTAGCAAACGTAGCAACGCCAAGAATTGTCATCATGGCGTTGAGCTCTCTGTTATACAGCAACTCCGAGGCAACAGGCGGTATAGTGGCGTTGGATCTTGCGCGTCGTAGCGCGGGGACTAAAATGATTTGTTTAATGCTTTATTATATATATATATATATATATATATATATATATATATATATATTCCTGCCATCCATCATCCCCCAAAAAAAATCTACTGTTGTAAATGGCCTATACTCTACTTCTGATTTCAATGACTCTGAGTTTATTATATTTCTCTCTCCTAAATCAGGGAAATAATGTGATATCTTCTATTTTAGTGAGTTTTTAGTGTGCAACTTCTGATATGTGATAGAGATAGTCATTTTGGATATTTTGACTGGTTTGTATGGGAATTTCACCGATTAGTTTTGTATGTATGTTATTTTGTTTGAAATTAGTATAAATGACCGGGTGCAAAAAGATCACGAGTAAATATCCTAAATCTCGATATGAGATACATGATATGTATATGGTTATTGTTCTTTCGGCATGACATGTATTTTGGCATAATACCTTCATATTGATGAATACAATGTATAAATCTACATGTTATAGAAATTGCATATGATATATACAGGATGTGTATATGAATGATGTGATATGCATAAGAATAGACAAAATGAATGAATTAAAATGTTAAATTAGATAGATGGGATAAGACTAGATTGATAACTGATAAAATAATTGATGAGTTGAGACAAATGACAGACAGGACATATAGCTAATAAGATGGATGAATGATATGTAAGCGACAAGAGATTGATCCTCAAGATCAAGATACCATCCTCTTAATATTTAATGCATGATAAGAGCGTTGATAGTACTGACACATAAAAAGAATACAGATAGATGATCAATAGACTAATTGATTGATATATATATATATATATATATATATATATATATATATATATATATATATATATATATATTCCCAAGTTCTACAATTTTTAGATTTCTATTGCAACAATCTTAAATACCTTAGGGCATCTCCAACAGAATAGAACTATATTAAGATGTAGCAGCTTGAAATTCGGAGGAAATTAAAAAGATGTACCCCTCCCTTCGTGTAGCAGCATAAATTAATATTGGCACTATGCAAAAGGTGACCTGCCATCAACAGATGACAAATATATGATATAGGATGACTGATTATATTTAGGGCTGCATGAACTGAGCGTTCAACGAGCTGCTCGTGGCTTGGCTCGATAAGAGCTCATTTATGTTCGTTTGATAAGGTAAACAAACGAGTTTGAACACTCTTGATAAATACTCGATAGCTAAATGAACGAGCTTGAACAGCTTATCGTTCGGTTCATTTATGTTCACGAACAGCATCGTTTAAGCTCATGAACAAACTCGCTAAGAAGCTCGATTAGAGATAAATTAGAGTTTTAAAAATAAATAATATTAAGTCTAGTAATTTAATAATTTTTCTACTAATTTAATATTTTAACTTTTATTAAAAATTTTCTCTCCATTCTATTTTTCCTCTTCCGTCTCAATTCCCACTCATAAAATATAAAAATAATTTGGGCTGCGTTAATAATATTTAAAAGTAGATTTTGATTCGTATAAATTATGTTTTTTTCACTCCCGCCTGCCTCTCTCATTATATATTTCTCAATTCCCGCTCTCTCTCTCTATATTTCTATAATATTTAAAAGTAGATTTTATTTTCTTTTATATTATTATAAATCTCAATTCCCGCCCACCCTCTCTCTCTCTATATATTTCTAATTTTTTCACTCTTGCCTCTCTCTCTCTCTCCACCGTGGCGTCAACAAATTCAAAAAAAAAAAAAAAAAACTATAGGAGGTTTAGTCCCACACCGCCTTGAGGGGAATGATTTTGCTATATAAAAACAAATGCATCTGTTTGCTGAAACTACGAGCAACTAGAGGGCTGGGTGAGTTTTCTAGGCAGGGCAGTCAACGAGCTACATGCTCGGCTCATTTTCTGGGCTCGGCTTGAATAGTTTTCCAAGAAGCTCGACGAGCTTAAAGTCGAGCTTGAGCATTGTTTTGACAAGCGAGCTTGAACTTGAATAGGCTAAAGCTCTGCTTAGCTCGGTTCGTTTTAGCCCTAATTATGTTGATTGGTTGACTGATTGAATGACATAAGAAACATGACTGAGGTGTAGCCGGACTGATAGAGTATTGATACGAACATGTAATATCTGATGCATATGATAAGATTCATTTATATTATATATGATATGATAGATGTGTATGATAGGATTGATAAAACTGATACAAGGGCATTAATATACACACACAACAACAACAAATGCATGATTTTCAAATATTGTTCTTATGACTGCTCTATGTTCTTACAGCTATATTATTACATGCATGTTACTCTAACGCATTAATTTCAGCTGTGGATATTGCTTACTTGTTGGGCTATATATTTATTATGTGAATTTTATATATATTCAGATAAGGATAAGAAGCCTGAGGAGTGACTTAGGCTATTGGCATATGTCTTTCTATCTGCATCTAGTAGATATTCTTTTATAGTCATGATGTATTCATAGTGATGGACTAGTTTATTTCATATAGTGATTATTGTACATATGTCATTTTGGGCTTGTATCAATTGTAAATATTAAATAAATTTAAAGTAATTACATTTTCTATTTATATTAAATCTTGTGAGCTCTTGTTGATGCTTAAAAGATGTGCAATTCTTTCGACTTGGATTCTGAAGCGTGACATTGTCAATGCCTTCTTTAGTAATATGTTGCCATGACTTTATTCGCTGAGCTCATCAGTCATCAATCCTTCTCTATCGAGCTCTCGCAGCAACTTTGTCTACCAATAAATCCTGGATGCTCCTCTAGTGAGCTTCTATAGTAACTTCCTCTCAAGTCAAACTCTCCTCCGTGGCGTCAACAAATTCAAAAAAAAAAAAAAATTGTAGGGGGTTTAGTCCCACACCGCCCGGAGGGGAATGTTTTTGCTATATAAAATTAAATGCATCTGTTTGCTAAAACAACGGGTTGGGCGGGTTTTCTGGGCTAGGCGGTCAACGAGCTGGCGTGCTCGGCTCGTTTTCTAGGCTTGGCTCTTTTAACGAGCTGCTCGGTAAGAGGCTAGATAAGCTCGAAATAAATGAGCTTAAATCTGAACACGAGCCGAGCTCGAACACGGGAGTTTTAAACGAGCTAGAGCTAGAACAACTATCCAAGAAGCTCGACGAGCTTCGAGTCAAGCTTGAGCATGATTTTGACAAACGAGCTTGAACTCGAACAAGCTGAAGCTCGGCTCGATTCGTTTGCAACCCTAATTATGTTGATTGGTTGACTGGTTGAATGACATAAGAAACATGATTGAGGTGTAGCCGGACTGATAGAGTATTGATACGAACGTGTAATATCTGATGCATATGATAAGATTCATTCATATCATATAGGGTATAATAGATATGTATGACAAGACTGATAAAGCTGATACAAGGGCATTAATATATATATATATATATACACACACACACACATACATACGCATACACACACATATATGATTTGCATATATTGTTCTTACTGACTGCTCTATGTTCTTACAGCTATAGGATTACGTGCATGCTACTCTAATGCATTAATTTCAGCTGTGGATATTGGTTACTTATTGGGCTATATGTTTATTATGTGTTTTTTTAATATATTTTCAGATAAGGATAAGAAGCTTGAGGAGTAACTTAGACTATTGGCATATGTCTTTCTTTTTGCATCTAGTAGATATTCTTTTGTAGCCATGACGTATTCATAGTGATGGACTAGTTTATTTTATATCGTGATTATTGTACATATGTCATTTTGAGCTTGTACCAGTTGTAAATATTAAATGAATTTAAAACTAATTACGTTTTCTATTTATATTGAATCTTGTGAGCTCTGGTTAATGCTTAAAAGATGTGCAATTCCTCCGACTTGGATTCTGGAGCATCACATTGTCAATGCCTTCTTTAGTAATATCTTGCCATGACTTTATTTGCTGAGCTCATCCGTCATCAATCCTTCTCTAGCGAGCCCCCACCGCAACTTCATCTATAAATAAATCATGGATGCTCCTCTAGTGAGCTTCTATAGTAACTTTCTCTCGAGTCAAACTCTCGTGCCTTCGAATAAAAAAAATGAGCTGAGCTTGAGCTCTATCTAGGGGCTCAAGCCAAGCTTGAGCTAGTTTTTTTATCGCCAAGCCAACTTGTTTACACCCCCTACTTCCTTCTATGGATAAAAATAATATTTTGCTTTCATTATATCCTAATAATTTGACATAAAAGATCTCGAGTAAACATTATTGTCTTTTCTTATTCTAATAAAGAGTCCATTGGAGAGCTCCCGTTTCTTCAGAGGACGAGGGATGATACAAGAAACAATTTGCAATGAAATAAAATTTTTTACTTTTAATTTTCATTGTCTTCTTGTGCTGAAAGTGTCATCGGAGAACTCGACGTTATTGGATTGCTTTGGTCCAGCATAGCATTGAGAAAGAAACAGAGAAAAAAAATTAGTATTCTTCATTTATTTTGTTAATACTTGCCGGTAGTAAATGTACCCATTTGCAAACTGGATTATTGAACAATACAAAAATGGTCATGTCTTACATTTAAATACTTAGCAAGAAGATTAAACCATTCTTTTTCTCATTAATGTCATTTTATTTGGAAAATTAAAAAAAAAAAAGAAGAAGAAAAAGAAGCATTCCAGCATTTATTTTGTCATTCAAAGCTTTCAATAACACCATTAACATTTGAGGTGAAAGTTGATAAAAGTTTTAAGAAATATTGGCTTCGTTTGGGGCGACTTTTTTACTGCTTTAAAAAGCTGGTTTTTAGCACAAAAATTTCTTAAAAGCAAGAAAAAAAAAAACAATGGTCTAAAGTTATCCCGAACGAAGCCTTCGAGTCGAAGAGATTATTCTATACCGCAGCTCTACGTCCGGATATCAATCAGAATGAGCCACGTCAGTAATACCAAGCAGCGATACTGAGCCGCGGGCTTAGGCATCCGGACGACGTTCGGCTTCCGCACGGAATAATTTTTCCTTTGAGTCATCACAATTAAAAATCTGCTAATCTAATTTGAATTTGGCAAGTTGATAACTTATTTCTATTTATTTTAGTTTGTTTCTATTGTAAATGTCCATTCTTCGATTTATTATTTAAATTCAAATATATTATATTATAGTTGGTAGATTGAATTATAATGTATTTTAGCTATTTGATTCTTCTTGGCTATATTATAATAGTTGAATCGTAGATTACACTCTATATATCTATTTTATAATTGTTGTTTTATAGTTATTAGATTTTGCACTATTGTATTACAGTTGTTAGATCACTCTCTATTATATATATATCTTAAAATCTATAATATTATAGCTATTGTGATAGTACTTTATCATGTTAATGCTGTGATATATTTTATTAAAGTTCTTGGATTGCACTCTGTTGTAAGGAAAATTTTATTTGAACCTTATTTGAATTGTGTTCGAATAATATTCGAAGCTTGTTCAAACCAATTATGTTTGTTCATGCTCTAAATGAGGCTTTGAACAAGCTTCAAACCAATTTCGTTCACTTCAAGCTTTCGATAAGTCTGTGATAAAAACACAAATGTAATTTGATTCGTGATGAAGTTTCAAAATATTTCTTGAAAAAAAAAAAATTAACGGGCATATTTGGTTAATTTTTTATATTATTTTGAATGGTGAACATAAAAATGTTCATGCCACATAAGTTTTATACATTTATTTGTCTAATATTTAAATTTAATATCTACTTATATAATATTTAAAATTTTAAATCATATGAAATAGATGGGGATATTATTAATAGAAATCAAGTTGGATGGTTGAAGTGGAGAAATGCATCAGGCTTATTGTGTGATAGAAAAGTACCTCTAAAACTTAAGAGAAAATTTTATAAGATAGTGGTAAGACCTGCAATGCTTTATGGCATAGAATGTTGGTCATTAAAAAACAAGCATAAGTTGCAGGGATGAGGATGCTCCGGTGGAAGAGTGGTTTCACTCTCAGAGATAGAATGCGAAACGAGTATATATGCAAAAGGTTGGGGCAGCTTCAGTGGCAGATAAGATTAGAGAGTCGTCTTGGATGGTTTGGTCACATAAAATATTGACCTTCCGATGACCCAATTAAACGAGTAGATGTATATGATTTGACCTATGTTAAAACTGATAGAGGTAGATTTAAAAAGGCTTGATTAGAAATGATATTTTTTATTAAATTTAAATAAAAATTTGACTCTTATAAGAACATAATGGAGAAAAAAGATTCATGTAATCAACACCATGTTGTGGGATACAGGCCAGGGGCGGAGCCAGAAATTATTTGTAGTGGGGGCATAAATTAAAATTTATAAATATTATCTCTTTTTTTTCATTAATACTTGCAATCATAATTTTTTTCATATGAAAATTAGAATTATAAGAAGATAAATAGAGTAAAGATGATAAAAATTAATAATAATAATAATATAAAAAATAACTATATTTTTATTTTTGAGCGGAGGGCCGGTATTCACAATTAGCAACAACAACAAACATTTATCCACTATGTGGGGCCGCTTAGCTTTCAATCAATCAAAAATATTTTTTTAAATACATTATATTTAAAATGAAAAAAAATGCCCAACTTAGCCTAATTTAATTGAGCAAAAAAATTATTAAATATATTTTAATATTAGTGCAAAATAAACTATACATATATGAAATTAATATCAAAATAAATTTAATAGATGAAGGCCGATAAAGCCAAAGATAATGAAAAGAAAACTAAATAGAAAAAGCATTAAACAATACTATATATTCATTAACAGCAACTACACGTGTATATATCAGTAAAAGAGTCCTAAAGCAAGATGGCTTGGACGGTGTAGATGAGCTCATCCAAAAGGTGAGAGTGAAGGACTGTGAGCAGAGAATTTTAATCATGGGTGTGAACTGGTCATCCTCTGCAATCCCCGTTTCCTCAAAACACTCATCACGTGTCCTCTCTACTAGCCGACATTTTCTTTGTTGCCATCCTACTCTGCTCACACCGCCAAGCGGCAAATTATTCTGTGTGGACATCAAATATATCCGGAGATAAATAAAAATGGGCCACGTCACTCAAAAAATATACTGTACTCGGTATCGTGCTCGGTACCGAACTCGATACCGCTTATTACCGGACAGGAAGAATCGTCTAGTGTTCGCACCGAATAATTTGCCTCGCCAAGTAGGTCTTGGTGCCGGCCTCCATCATGCGTAGTTGCTGCTGCCGCCCAGGAAGCCGAGCCCCTTTATCACTAATAACCTTCTTTCCGTTCAGCTGACTAAGCCATTTGTGTGGCTCTCCTTCAATTTTTGGCGGGCCAGTGGGGGCACGTGCCCCAGTGCTCCCGCCGTGGCTCCGCCCTTAACTAAATGTTTGATGTTGTTATATAAAAATGCCATTGATATGAATTTTTTAATATAAAATAAATATTTTCATATATTTAGGATGCTTAAATAAGTAATTATTAAATTTAAATATTAATTAAATATGTAAATACATAAATTACGTTATAAGTAAGTATTATTTATTAAAAACTAGTGCATTCACGTGTTCCACGGAGTACACTAGAAAACTCCACCGGGCACGCTTCTTCGCACGTGCGAGATTTGTTTGCAGTACACGGGGTACGGGGCCCGGAAGCCATTTGCCATGCCGCTCCCTCCTGTATAATATCTATAAATAGTAAAACATGGTCTGGCAAGTGCCAAGTTGGAACCGAGCGCGCAGAGATAAGAGCTGTGAGAGAGGAGAGGTGAAAGGATTTTTTTTCATCGCTTTGAACCTCTCTTCCATCTCCTTCCAAGAAAAGACCATCTCCTTCCAAGCTCTAGAAAGGAAAAGAAGAAAGGAAAAATGTTCGTCGAAAGATTCAAGGTCGAGAGCCCTAATGTGACGTATGGAGATCAAGAGATCCACTCTATCTACAACTACGAAACCACGGAATTGGTTCACGAGAGCCGGAATGGATCCTATGCCTGGATCGTGAAGCCTAAGACCGTCCTGTACGAGTTCAAGACCGATACCCGTGTCCCCAAGCTCGGGTAAACGCCAACGCTAACGTTCATTTTAGGTTTCCGGCGTTCCATTTCAATATCTTATTTTTTTTCCTTGTTTTTTGTGCTAGTGTGATGCTCGTAGGTTGGGGAGGAAACAACGGATCCACCCTCACTGCTGCGGTTATTGCTAATAGGGAGTAAGTATTTTATCTTCTTTTTTCTTGGTGTTTATGTGGAAAAATAAATAATAAAGTTTTTCAGTTTGATTTGTTTTTTATTTATTAAATAAGCTGTTTTTAAAAATAAATAAAGTTAGCTTTGACCAAATTTCATTATGCATATCTTGCTATCTAATAAAAAAGAAAATTTTATCTTTTCTTGAATATATTAGGCAAAAGGTTAAATTAATAATATGCTGATTACATAAAAAAAGAGAGGATTTACATACATACCACTTTATATCATGCTATTTACATATCTAACATTCAAAACTTTAATATTTTATGCCTACCACCCATAGATCAAATATCGATGCAGGAATGAAATTTTAAAATTTATAGGATGGTATGAGTGGTAGGAATGAAATATAAGAGTAGCATATTTGATATTGAAGTTGTTTGTGAGTGATAGACATGAAATCTTAAATTTTTGGGAGTTAGATATGTAAATAGCATGATATAAAGTGACATGTATGAAAATCTCCCTATAAAAAAATAAACCTAATAAAACTGAGTTAACCAATTACAAATTAAACCAATCCAATGCACTGCAACTATGATTTATGGTTTCTAAATTTAAGTTGAAAGTAGAATTGAATGGTTGAATTAGATTTGACTTTACTTTTGTTCAGTTCAGTTTTTATTTTTATTTTGGTGGTCTGCTAGATTTGAATCAGTGTGAAAATTAATGGTTTGATTTCAATTTTACTTGAACCATTCCTACCCTAGCTATTACTTGTTTTTGTTTATTATAGTTGTTTTGAATTATGAAATAGCTTGATGTTTCAATTTTGGAATGGATGATGGAAAACAGGGGGATCTCATGGGCCACAAAGGATAATGTTCAGCAGGCTAACTATTTTGGATCACTAACCCAAGCCTCCACCATTAGGGTTGGGTCCTTCAACGGGGAGGAGATTTATGCTCCTTTCAAGAGCTTGCTTCCTATGGTAATCTACCTTACCACCCTTTCTTGTCTATAGCTTAATTTCGATGTGGCACTGAACTTTATGAAAAGCCCTGTATTCATGTAGCAGTCACATTGAATTGC
Organism: Dendrobium chrysotoxum; assembly: GCA_019925795.1. Taxonomy (NCBI): domain Eukaryota; kingdom Viridiplantae; phylum Streptophyta; class Magnoliopsida; order Asparagales; family Orchidaceae; genus Dendrobium; species Dendrobium chrysotoxum. The sequence continues at coordinate 14,395,075 of CM034312.1, read as the reverse complement.
CTTGTAGCAAGCATGATAACAAACCGCAAGTTTTTTTTTTTATGCACGGTACTTTTCTAATTGAATGCAACTATGATTCTTATATTTTGAGATTGCATTCTAGTATAATTTTTATGAGATTTGCTCTAACTGGAATGCTTGAGATTTTATTTTTTTAATATATTATACACTATGAAATTTGTTTTTACTCGAGTATTTTGTTCAATGTGACGATCTCCTATTGCATGTTTGGCTTTAGGTAAGGTTGGGTTTTAAGAGATTTTGCAATAGATTGCAACTTTGCTTTTATCTATTGTTTCCATGTACATATAGTGAAATATATTCTTCTTTTAGTATTAATGAAGGCAATGAAAGCCACTTAGAACAAAACTAAGAGGAAGTATGGATGGTCTAATGTTAGCATTTGCATTAGTTTAGGAAAGTTTCCCGATTAAAGAAAGTGGGCCATGTTTAGTTTTGGCATCCTCCATGACATCACTCTAATTCACCTATTATAAATAAGTGATCCTTCAAGTGGAAAATGCACTCATAAATCTCATTTTCCTCTACATGATATTAGAGTGGTATTAGAAACCTTAGTTGCTGCCCTTCCCCCTCTTCTTTGCCAGTCCAAAACCTGCATGCCTCCCTCCGACGTTGCTCCATTGTGCAAGCTCATTTGCACATCTGCTCACTATCATTCAACAATACATCTCGCTCGTTCACCTATCCACACTCAAATGCTTACGTGCACAACCTAGTTGCACCCACTTTTTTCCTCTTTTGGCCATTGCGCCTTGCTGGCTAAACCTCTTGTTGTTGCTGCTTACGTGTTACTCCAAGGCACAACCATCTCCTATATCACTCAATGGTTATCCATTAACTAATTATTTGAGTTGTCCCTCTTATATCTAGCTCTCGCTCGCTTGAAAGTATCATGGCTTCTCAACATCCTCTCAATGACTTAAAATCCTCTTCCATCATTGGTTAATTTAATTGGTGAACTATCTCAAATGGTTGAGGGTCTTTTGCTTCCTTATTGATTTTCATGACAAACTCCTGCACCTTCATGCATCTCCCCCAACTCAGAATGTCATCATTAAGTTTTTAAGCGTCTATTATATTGTTCTCACCGGGATGCGTAATTGTCTAAAATCATATATTGCCTCAACTGCCATGATTCAAAAGATGTTGATGAAATGTTTGGATTTCCTTACTCCAACCACTTATAGGAAAGTAACATTTCCCAATACATACTATTTGCTTTAGCTTGTTTACTTTATAGTATAATGATCTGCCCATTCACGAATACTGAAATTCTCTATGAGGCAAGTGTGGTAGGCTACTATAGGATTTCCTTTACTATTGATCTGATGGTTCGACAAAAATAGAATAAGGGGTTGCTTGTTGCTAAAATGTTTGTTGAGCTTTGTTTATCACTTTAGCATGTACAAGCTCAACTAGTGGCAAATTTTATAATCCTCAACATAACAATTGATCTCTTATGGGTACTTCGAGTTATTGAGCATTCATTCTACCTCTTTATTGATTTCTAATTGATTTTTCCTTCCTATGGGACTTCTTGAACTTGATTAAAACTGATCATTACATTACATAGGGGTTTAAGTTAGCTGAGCCATCTCAAACTATATTCATTATCAAGCTCATGAGTCTAATTTATCGAGTCATAAGCTTAAGCTTGAGCTTGAGCTTAGAGATCGTGTAATATACGAGTTCAAGTTTGAGTTTGACCTGACTCAGCTAAGTAGCTTGTGAGTTTGATTGACTAAAAAAATTGTCATTTGATTTAGGGCTCACTCTTCTTTCCTAATGCCTCTAGTTCTGCCACTACCTTCTCTAGTCAGCTCTCATATGATTTCCTTAATGTCATTGTTCTCGTTGTTGCCTTCTATAACAAGCTTCCATGCCAACTTCCCCCAAAGTCGCTAGTCCTGCTGCTACCTCCTCTAGTAAGTTCCCATTGTGACTTCGCCCCACCTTGTTTATTTTGTCGATGCCTTCTCCATCGAGCTCCAATTGATTCCATCTCGAATGAGTTCTTATCCGATTGGTTTTGAAAATTTGGTGAGTCGAGCTCGAGCTCATTGTTCTTCCCGTTAGTTAAGCTCGAGCTCGCCTCAAGCTTTACTCAAGCTTGAACTTGAGTTTGAGCCTACCATTGGGTAGGCGAGTTGAGCTATAGTTAGACCTGACTTGATCTCAAATTTACTTGTTTACATCCCTAGTTGTGGGGGAAAGATTTTTTCCCTTACCCTCATGGTGGCTCTAATAATCATCTTTAGAGCATTGAGACAAAATCAGTTATCCCTCCACTGTAAAGTATGCCTTTGGGAGGATTATGATCGCCTAGCTCAGCACTCTCAAACCTTTGTGTGTGTCTCCCATGCCATTTTCTCACATGGTTTGTAACTACTGCTTCTAGCATGGCCCGAATTTTAGATTGTGGTGCTTTTGCATATATAATAGGTAAGTAAAGATCATTCTTCCTTAGCATGCCTTCTCTATTACCTGTCAATGTTGTTGATGATCCTTCTTTTATGCTTAGGCAATGCGCTGCCCCTCTTTCTAAGGCCTTATCCCATCCTAGATGTGTTATAAATGTTCTCAATTTTTCTTATTTATATACTATCCATTCATGGCCTAACTAAATATCATAACTGTTGTGTAAACTCTTAAGACTCTCACTGTGTTTGTAAGGATTTAAGTATGAGGAGTTTGATGGTGTTTTTGAAATTAGTGGGTTTATTACCCTTGATCGAGGTCTCAACTGTGAATGTGAAAACCACGGTGAACAACGACGGTGGCAGCAACTGAAGTTAGTATGGAGAGAACCCCCTTATGCTTGGAGTTTTTGTTTCGATTTAAACAAAAACTCTAGTGGTTTGGTTGGTAGTTTTGGCCAATAGCAGTGGGAATGGTTATTAGAACCACCTGTTTAAGATTTCAAATACATTATTCTTTTTTTTTTTCCAATTTAATTCTGAATAGATAACATGATATATATAATTAATTCAAAATTGATTTTAATTAGTTTATTGGCAATAATTGATTTAAAAACCTGAAATAATTTACATTGATATATATATATATATATATATATATATATATATATATATATATATATATATATATATATATATATATATATATATATATATATATAATTGATATTTAATTATATATTAATACAAAATTTTAAATCTCTAAATATTTTAGTTTAAAATATTTTCAAATAATTAGAGGGTTTTCAAAATTCTTTTGAAAATTATTTTATTAATATTTTAGATTTTCTAAAATTTAATTATCTCATGTTTTTAAACTCAATTATTAACAATAAACTAAGTCAAATCAATTTTGAATGAGCCAATTCTGACCATTCAAAAATAAGTGCGCTAACATTACTATCATATGAAAATTTTTGAATTGTGATGAGATGCAATATCATCGGTCGCGATCATGGCAAGCCACATACGATCAAGCGACATTCATGATCACGGTGAGACGCAACCAATCAAAGAGATAATGGTGATGCGTACGACTAGGAAGTGAGACTAATCAAAAAGTCTGAGTTCAAATCATTGGGTTTGTGGGCACTAGGACGATTAAAACTGAAGACTTAAAGACAACCAAGATGTGTATGCAATAGTAGAGCTCGAGCACGACTTAAGCAAGGTCAACAGTCATAAAGGAACAAGATACACTATCACTGCATCTTTGTCAAACACATTTTATCTTGACAATATATGTAGATGGCATTGTATTTATAGGGAGTGATCAAAAGTGATTATTGAAGTAAAATACTACATAAAAAAAATGCTTTTTGACCAAAGTTCTAGGTCATCCCAAATACTAACGGAATAGAGTTTAGATACATTATAAAAGGAGTATCTTTATTTCAAAAAACAAAAATGCCATCAATCTTCTAGTGGAGATAGATCTTTTAGGTTGTAAATATGCTAACAACTCTTAAAGATACTTAGAATGTTGCTATTGAGCACTGAAGAAGAATTGTTTTTAGGATGTTGCTCATTATCACAAGTTTGTTGATAAATTGATCTATTTTATTGTCATCAGACGCAATGTTTCTATTGTCAGGAATTCTAAGTCAACACTAGCAAACTTTCAAAAAGAAATATTGAGAAACTCTTATGCTCATCCTAATGTACATCATGAGATACCTAGGGAAAGGAATGCTATATATCAAGAATGGGCACTTTAATGTGGAAATCTGTTTTGATGTTGATTAGTTCAGTTGATAAAAAAAATCTACATATGGGCTTTGTGTATTTATAAGAGATAACTTGGTCGCTTGTAATAATAAGAAGTAAACATTGGTGGCTAGATCAGGCGCTAAGGTAGAATATAGAGGCATGATAATGCATATGCGAAGTAATGTGAAATATAATAAGTGGGTCATGTTTAGTTCGGTGTCCTTCACAGCATTGTATTTGTTCCCTTACTATAAATAAGGGGATTTTCTATTGAATAGTTCATAGAAATCTCTTTTTAGTCAATGTCTAAGGTCCAAAAAAGTTCAGGTTTCACTATGAATTAAAATCATATAAAACTAATATAAGTCATCCGTCTGTACAAGCTACATGTTACCAAAACAGCAAAACCTGATGGCTTAGCTTGAGTTGATAATGGCATTTTGAAGCATACTAGTCAATTTAGTGATGCGGAGCATATTAGTTAAATCATGGCTTAGGAATAGTTTATCTAATTTAGTACATTTTTCTAGAGAGTTCTAAGCATTTCTATTATATTGTTATAAATAGCTGCTATAGGTAGAAGAAGATAGATGAATATATTTTTGGGAATTTAGCAGTGTTTTCACTATTTTTGTGTTCTAGCTCTGAGGAGCTTTATTTGAAATGCTTTTTCGATGATCTCCCTACATCAGATGGTATCAGAGCGAGGTTTAGCACTTGATGTCGATCAGGGCACTAGGCTGTTGTTGCTACATCAACCCTGACGTCGATCGGGGTTTTGGATGCTTTGGGAAGACTATGTAAGAAGCTAGGTTGTCGACGACGTTCGAAGCCTCCACCAACCGACAATCATATCGGCGAATCTACGCATTCCCCGCTGGCAACCATACCAGAATGAATCCACCGATGGCAACCATACCGTCGGACATCTCCACAGACGATCCGCCCGTCCGCAACCTTGGTCGTGTTCCTTGCAATCGACCAGCAACATCGACTTGCGATCTGTGCCCATGCTTGTCCAGTTCCGCTTCTCCTTCGCAGCCCCAATCCTAATCATCTCTGCATCAACGACAGCCAGTCGCCTCCCGGACTCGATCCCAAACTCAGTCGGGGCAATCCGCTTTCACTTCATCTACATCCTCCTCCGCCTCGTCTTCTGCCCCTTCAATCCATAGAAATGGTCTCGCGATAGGCGTCCCGGCTATCCTTACCCATCGCCTACACTTGGGACGCAAAGGTAGTAATGGCCTTGGCCGTGAACTATGGAGAGTTTTAGCTGACAGCGCAGCTGCACACTGTGAACCACTTGGCCAAATCTTTGGCCCTCCTGAAGCAAGTTCCTGACATCATTAAGCACACCAATATCCTCAAGCCTAGATTTGATGCCATTAACAACCTCATAAGAGTCATGCTCGATGTTACCAAGTGCATCATTGAGTTTACTGAACTTCCTTCTGAGTACATCTCCCCAGAATCACCTGAAATGGGAATGGCCGTGACTCATATCCCAACTACTGTCTACTGGGTCGTTCGAGGCATCGTTGCGTGCATCTCCCAGACAATTACGCTCATTGGAATTGACCATGAGTACATCAGCTCAACAACAGAGGCATGGGAGCTCTCCACAATAGCTCACAAACTTGCCAACATTCATGGTCACCTCACTAAGCAACTTGAACTTTGCCCCAAACACATTGAGGAAAAGATGCATCACGAAGCCTACCAAGCACTGGTTAGGCTTTTCGATACCGTCCACATCGATAACATGAAGATCCTCAGGGCACTCTTCTACTCCAAGGATGATCTTCCCGTCTTTGAGGGCTTCACAAAGAAGAGGGTCAGTCTTGACGTGTTGAGAAGGAAATTTGTGATGCTTTTCATCAGTGACTTCGACATTAGACATGAGGAGCTCTTTGTTCTTGTACAGATATATAATGACACATACCATGGAAAGGCTGAACGGTAGTATGAAGTCATCTGGTTGCTTGTCATTATCAGGCATCATCCTTGGTCTGAAAACAGAGGCAGATTTCAATCGTTTAGTCTCAAATATGTCATGGTACACGCTGCATCTTAGAGTGCCACATGCTCTCCAGACGTACCCAAAAGAACCATATAATTGCTGGATCCTCCCAGTAGTTAGGTTTTCAGCCTTGATGACTGCTGTTTCCTTTTTAACCCCCTTAGGGTTTCTCATCTTCCCTTCTTCTCTGCGACGGCCCAACCACTTGATAAAGATCAATGCACGCAATGCGAGTTAAAATGGAAAGCAAGGGGAGAGAAACAAAGCTTCACTTCTTCTGAGAGCCCTATCCGAGCCGAGACAAAGTGGATTAGATGGTAAAGTTATACAACCCAAGCTCAGGAGTTCCACCACCAGCTTGACTACCCACTGAGATTGATAGTTCGAAATTCTTCAGACAAGGGGAGAATGATGCGGAGCATATTAGTTAAATCATGGCTTAGGAATAGTTTATCTAATTTAGTACATTTTTCTAGAGAGTTCTAGGCATTTCTATTATATTGTTATAAATAGCTGCTATAGGTAGAAGAAGATAGATGAATATATTTTTGGGAATTTAGCAGTGTTTTAACTATTTTTTTGTTATAGCTCTGAGGAGCTTTATTTGAAATGCTTCTTCGATGATCTCCCTACATCATTTAGTCCTCATGCCTCATGTAGACATGTACTTAAGGAATGATAGCCTAGCTAGTACATTACTTGGAGTTACCATGTTAATTTTATTAAGGAATTTAAATGTGTTGAATCTTCTGCACATTTTCTTGTATTTCTTAAGTTAAGCTTTGCAAAGGAATTAAAAAAAAGTGACAGCTGTAGGATTATGGATGGGGAGGAATTATATCAAAGGAACTACTCCTTCCAATCTTCCTATTCCTTAATAGGGTGATGATCTCTAACTTTCATCTAAAAGAATCTGCATTTTCAATTATCTTTGTTAGGGTTTAAAAATTCCTTTCTAATCTAGCACAACTTTCAACACGAAGCATGAATCTCACTGTGGCTTGAAACAACTGTATAAGAGTTTTAAAACATTGGGTCCATTATTTATTTTGGAAGACTATTTTCTTTCAAGTTCGAGTGGTCTTTTCCTAGAGCTCCACGTAAGGCCTATCATAAGAACCTACCAAAACCTTGGTTCGATATGCTAGAAGTGTTAACAATAGTCCTCAACGGATTTGATCATAACTTAGTACGAAACATAGATCCGGTTTACATAGGGCTGCAAATGAACCAAGCCGAACCAAGCAGGTGCTTGTTCATATTTGAGCTTGTTCATTATTAGCTTGTTCAAGTTTGGTTCGAGCTCGATTTGAGTTTTTTTTTGTGTTTAAGCTTGGTTCATTTAAAATAATAGTTGTTCATGTGTGGTTTGTATTTGGTTGATGTTCGATTTCTTTTATGCTTATCGAGCTTTAAACAAACGAGGCTTTCGAGCCTGCTAATAAATAATTACCTAGAATCTATTCGCGAATATATTTAGTGAGTGTTTTTGAACTACCAAACAAATTCATTTACGAACATATCTAGCAAATATTTTTGAGGTACCAAAAGAGCCCATTCACGAACAAACGAGCTCATAAAATTATTCTTCTTATAAACAAGCTTGTTCATGAATACTTTTAAACAAAAAATATAATAAATATAAACAAATATCTCTTGTTCATGAATAAATTCATTCTATTGAATGAGTCTAACATAAAAAAAAATCTAATTAATGTTTTATAAAATAAGAATCATTTATTATAATAAAACTAAAAATTATGTCAAAATATGCAAATAAAGATTTAATCAAGCTTCTTAATGAGCTTTATATCGAGCTTATTCATAAGCTTTTATTGATATTGTTTATGAACGTAAACGAGCAGAACACATAGCTATTCAAATTTGTTTTTTGAATAGTCGAGTATTTCAATAATTATCCAAATTTGTTTGATTACTTAAACAAATGATCATAAACGAGCTGTAATCGAGTTGAGTCACGAGTAGCTTGTTGAACGCTTGATTCATTTGTAGCCTTAGGCCTATATGAAAGCGATGGCAACATATAAGTGATTACCCTAAACCTCTTGTCAAGAGAAAGTCAAAAGCTCAGAGCGTATCGAGCCAAGCGAGACTGGTGGACAGCTCTAATGTGTGTGCCAGAGCCAAAGTAAACCAGGAAGACAGGATCAAGGTAATACTAGAGCATTGATCTAGTGGCCGCAATCCCAGAAAGATTTCTATTTGGTGTGTGCGCGCCATAATAGGAGAATCAAATGTGTATTTATAAGTGATATCTTTTGGATAAACCTAGAAAGAACATATGGGATCTAAAGAACCTAAGTGTCAAGAATATATCCAAAAATAGTGCCAGCATTAATCATTGCATTGCTCAATCGCTTGCTTCATTTTATACATACACTTTAGAACATTTATATGTTTTCTATAATAAGTTTAGTTGATTAATCTTTTGAGCTTATGCTAATCAAGTAATACATTGATCTAAGTGCTTATTTTCTAGTCGCTCGCATTCGCATATGCAGAATCTTTCTTATCCACTTACATCTGTCTGCATTTGTCTGGTATTGTATTTCTAGTTTAATTTATTATATTACAAGTTTACGTGCTAGTAGGGAAATTGTGGAGGGTTAGGATTTATGTTGAGTTTTATTTTCTGCAGTAGTTTTTGTTGGGTGTTTGGGTTCCTAGTGGCTGCTAGGAATTATGGGGGAGACGATTCACCTCTCGAACAGTGAATCAACCTGTATCTTGTCTTTCTTTGCTTGGAGATTAATAAATACAACCTCCTTGGTGTTATTTCTTGAGTAAGTTTGTTGTTTTTAGATGATTGTGTGTTATTCCTTCAAGCACGCAATGATGTTTATTAACCCAAACAAAGTAAGTTGAAATATAGTTCCAGGCATATTTTATTGGCCTCAAAAATAGTTTATTAAGTGATTCTGAATTTGAACTACACGTGACCAACAATTTGCTGCTTTCTCAGGCTTTCTTGAGAAGATTATTCTTAGAAATGGTGTTATTTTTTGAGAACTAGCCTCAAAAACTTGACATTCTACTTTATCTGTGTTCATTTTTACTTGAACGCATTTTCTTCTCCAAACAAAACTTTAGTGGATTGTGATGCAGTATTTCGGACGATTACTTGTTTTGTAATGGAATAATTTTATTTTCTTATTGATTTAGGTGAACCCGGATGAAATTGTGTTTGGGGGATGGGACATAAGCAACCTGAACCTAGCAGATTCAATGACTAGGGCCAAGGTGTTGGATATTGATCTGCAGAAGCAACTTAGGCCCTACATGGAGTCCATGGTTCCCCTTCCTGGTATCTACGATCCAGATTTCATTGCTGCCAATCAAGATTCCCGTGCCAACAATGTCATCAAAGGGACCAAGAGTGAGCAAGTCCAACAAATTATCAAGGATATTAGGTATTGTTCATCTCTCACTCTCCATCACGCTCATTGATAATTTGGTAAGCAGACCTTTACAGGTCAATTCTTTCTAAAGTTACTTATCTTTTTTTATGTCGTACCAAAGCACTTCTAGTCAACTTTCTTGAATGTGAGGTTGTTTGGGTGAACAAATGTTCAATGAAGTAAATGAAACCTACTCGGTTGTGCTCAGAGATTTTGGAAATTGAAAGGACTAAGACATTTATTGGAACTCATTGGGTTGCTTTTAGATAGACAATATGTTTTATAACACAATGACTTCCCTTGTTTTTTGTTGAAAATAAAATCATTGCATTTGAAGGGATTTTGTGGAGTTAAAATCAATTTTGATTTTTTAACTACAGCCAATCATAAGATAGATCTAACAAAATTTATCATTTTCCAAATGTATTTTCTAACTTACAAATAGCTAGATGAACACTTGATGTAAATAAATGCTTGAATTTTTCTCCAAATCATACATACAAATAATAATTTTTGGTTTATTCTTTTAATTGGGCACCTAATTTACGGTGAATAAAATACCCCCTATGATTGATATGATCATCATGATTTCGTGCTTGTGCTTTCAATGCTCCATCAAAAGCTTGAGAATATGTAGTATGGTTTGTTTATGGGTCCAGATAAGTTCACGGTATTAATGAGGAGATCTGCAAATTGTTTTGTGATAGAGAGTTCAAGGAAAATAACAAGGTTGATAAGGTCGTAGTTCTTTGGACTGCAAACACTGAGAGGTTCAGCAATGTGATGGTTGGCCTCAATGACACCACTGAGAATCTCTTTGCATCATTGGAGAAGAATGAGGCGGAGATCGCCCCATCAACCTTGTATGCTATAGCCTGCGTCATGGAAAACATTCCATTCATCAATGGAAGCCCACAAAACACCTTCGTGCCCGGTATATATCTGAGACCTATCACCCATGTTTGATGTTTATTGGTCATTTCTGTATTATGAGAAAGGATTTAATAACACACCTACGTTCTTTCTTTGCAATTCTCGTTAGGACTTATTGATTTGGCCATTCGGAGGAACAGCCTCATTGGAGGAGATGATTTCAAAAGTGGGCAAACCAAGATGAAGTCTGTCCTCGTTGATTTCCTTGTGGGTGCAGGAATCAAGGTGAAAGCACTAAATTTATATTTATCCCACTATATGGAAAAATATTTTATGGTAAGAGATCTAACAGAAAAATGTTTCTTTCCTTCTAGCCAACCTCCATTGTTAGCTACAACCATCTTGGTAACAATGATGGCATGAACCTCTCAGCCCCACAAACATTCCGTTCGAAGGAGATCTCAAAAAGTAACGTCGTTGATGACATGGTCGCGAGCAATGGCATCCTCTACCAACCAGGGGAGCATCCTGACCACGTTATCGTCATAAAGGTGGATGGATGTACTATCCTTTTTAACAAAGTCCACAGCCTTATTGTAATTATTCTTCGGTATCTAAATATCCATCCTGTCCCTATCGCAGTATGTACCGTATGTTGGGGATAGCAAGAGGGCGATGGATGAGTACACATCTGAGATCTTCATGGGTGGGAAAAACACAATCGTACTTCACAACACCTGCGAGGACTCGCTCCTTGCTGCGCCAATCATTCTTGATTTGGTGCTGCTAGCTGAGCTCAGTACGAGAATTCAGTTAAAGGCTGAGGGAGAGGTTCGTGAAAGATCCCTTGATTTTGTACAAATGTTCCCTGTTCCACTTCCATGCTGTGATGTTGCAAGTGATTACGGAGATGTTAGGAGATAAATGTGTTTTCCGCATTTGGTTTTGCAGGGAAAGTTCCATTCCTTCCATCCTGTGGCAACAATCCTGAGCTACCTGACGAAAGCCCCTCTTGTAAGTTTGAAATGCTCGTTCCGTGTCCATGTTTGATTACTAGAAATTCATGGTATCGTTGACCTGTTTTGTTGCTTTACTATGTTCAAACAGGTTCCGCCGGGCACGCCGGTTGTGAATGCCCTCTCCAAACAGAGGGCTATGCTGGAGAACATACTGAGGGCCTGCATTGGCCTAGCCCCAGAGAACAATATGATCCTAGAGTACAAGTGACATTCTGAAAAAGGTTGGAGAACTGGAGTCTGTGTAAGTGGTGGAATTAAAAGAGCAGGCCCTTCACATGTTCCTTCTTAAGTATTTAGATCTGTATTTCAAGGTCTGGTTCTCTCAAGATGGCTTTGCAGTAGCAGATGATGCATTATAATTTGGTTAAACCCCCGTGTTTCTTCTCTCAATTATCATAAATCTACAGTATCACTTATATTGGTAATCAACTTGTGTTCAAGACCTCATGATTCTCATTTTTAATTCCAGTGCTCAAACCTGTACGAGCTGCTAGTAGCTATGCCACAATAACAATTATACATAATCTATGAGCTTGACTGCATTTCTGCTAGTATTAATTACTATTATTATCTAGTGCTATTATTGCTTGGCAGTGCAAAATAAGTCGAGTTCTTATTATACTAATGTTGTCCTTACCAGTCAATTAAATCTGAGTAGAACATATTTGCTAGCGTCTGACAATTGATTAGGTTCTATTGGTTCAGCTGAATTCGAGGGGTTCATATAATTCATAGTGCTTGTTGGTCTTAATTTGGTGGATCGGTTCATATGATTTATGGCACTCATTGGTGTTAAGAGGATCAGTTCATATAATTCTTGATCAAATGCTGATTTAAGACTACTTTAATGTTGATTGGACTAATGCTATTTGAACTAATGTTGACTGAAATGCTAATTTAACGCTGGCTGCTTTGACGGTGATTTAGGTTTCGTTTGGGACAATTTTTTTATTATTTTTTAAAGAATTTTTTTAGTAAAAATATGTAATTTAAGAAATTTTGGTATTAAAAAGCTTTTTTAAAATTAATGCAGAAGATTATTATTTTTTGTTTGCTTTGAAGTAAAATGAATATAATGTAAGTTACAAAAAGGTAGCGGTCGGTGGCCGATATTGGCGGCGGTAGTAGTTGTTGGCGGCGGGCAGTAACAATTGCAATGAATTTAATTGTATTTGAAATTTGTCTAAATTGGAGGAATTTTAAATACATAAAAAATGAATTAGATGGTGAATTTTAAATAGACCAAAATTTTATACTATATTTATTTTATTTGAAATTAAACATCAACATTCTCAAAATCCTTTCGTTTGGAATATTCTATACACCCTTTACAGGCTATCAAATAACCCTAATACTTGAATGTTGGTTAAATGGTGGACATTCTTCATTTATGAGAATGCAAAATTTAGAAACCCTTTCATACCATAAAGAAATGTATATAATATATGATTATTATTGTCTAACTAATGATATATTCATTTATGATCAATTATTGTATCTTTAATATAACAACAATAATATCAAACTTTTATTCCATTATGTGAGATGGGTTATATGATTCTTTTTTTTCTTGATTGTGTTCTATTAAGAGTCAACTTCTCATTTATATATAATAAAAAAAGGCCATTTTCTAATATTTTCTAATCGAGCCTCTATACATTTATCTCTACTTTTTCTAACATAAGCTAAATCTAATACATATCTCCTTATCAGCTTAATTGGGAGGCCAAAACTTCATGCGACCAAATCATCTAAGGTAACTCTCTCTAATCTTATCTACCACAGGAGCAACTCTAATCTTTTCATGTATATACTCGTTTTGCATTCTAAGTGTAAAGCTATTCATCCATCTCAGCATCCTCATCTCTGTAACACTTAATTTTATGCTTCTCTTTTAATGGCTAACATTCTAAGCAATAAAGCATTGCATGTCTCACCATCTTATAAAATTTAAGTGATTTTTTTCTATCACACAATAGTCCCGATGCATTCTCCATTTTAACACCAACTTGAATTCTACTAATAATTTCTTCATCTATTTCACAATCGATTTTAACAATAGATCTGAGATATCTAAAATGTGCACATTTTTTAATAACTTTGTTGCATCCTGGAGTATTCGCGGTGGTAGAGAAATATAAAGCTTAACGTCTTAGCATTGTACGAAGATCCAACACGCAATAAGATAAGAGAGAGAGGGTGTAGTACTTATAAGATACACCAGAGTTTTTATGTGGAAACTCCTGAAAGGGGGAAAAACCACGGGGCCTGGCCCAGTTTGAATGAATCCATTAGTATTTGCGGTTAATCACAAATGAGGCCCTCCATTTGGGGGAAGGACTTGGCTTGATATTGCCAATATGCATCATATAGAGTGCATTACATGTGGGAATTAATATATATATGTTTGTTGGGTCGGCTGATCATAATTGGCAGGCGACGAAGGTCGGAAGGATCGTAGTTGGCGGGAGACAGGCGTTAGAAAGACTGTTGTCTAGTGATAAAGGTCGGAAGGATCGTAGTTGACAAATGTTGCAGGTCAGGAAGATCGTAGTCAGCTGGAGACGGGGGTCAGAAAGACCATAGACATAAGGTGGTGGTCTGACAGAAGTTCGAGCCTTAGGTGGTGGTAAGGCAGATGTCCGAGCCTCAGGTGGTGGTCTGGGAAATGTCCGAGCCTCAGGTGGTGGTCCGGCAGAAGTCCGAGCCTTAGGTGGTGGTCCGGCGGGACTCAAAGCGTCAAGCGGAGGTCTGACAGAGCTCAGGACGCCAGGTGGTGGTCCGGCGAGACTCAGGGCATCAAGCGGTGGTTAGGCGGAACTTCGGCGGTGGTCGAGGAGAAGCAAGGAGGCAAGAGCGATCTTCTTTCTCTTCCTTCTTCTCTCTTGGATTTGATCCCCCTCTTTTCAAGAGGAAATGGGGTTCTATTTATAGAATTCTTGAGTGGCATGGCTTGTAAATAAGTGGAAGATCAAGGGTAAATTGGGAGTGGTTTGGATGGACGGCCGATCTTGATTCCTGCAATCATGCACCATTCAAGGGACCTTTGACCATCTTAATGATATCAGAATTTGATGATCTTGGGCTCTTTGGATTCGTCTCGTCAAGTCGCTCGATTCGACTATAAGTATGTCACGATTGAAAACCATTTGGTAACCCAATTTGTGATTTGATCCTTCTAAAAGTGCTTTGAGTCTTTGATTTGGACACATTTGGGCTCATATTGGGTTGATTTTGGTGTCGTCGGGTTCGTATTTCCGAGACGCTCAGTTCGACTATAAGTTTGTAGAAATTGGAGTTCAGATGGTCACCGAATTAATTTTTAAAGTTTTCAACTTAATTTTGCTTCGAGATTTGTGCCGGACCAAGATAATTTTATGATGATATATCAGTTGCCCCCTATTTTTGGACATCGAATCTTATAAAGTCCAAAAATACATAATATAGCCTCTGAGAAATGTTTTGTGCGATCTGGATTAAAAAAATAATCCACTTAATGATACCCTTTTGAATTATAAAAATTAATGAATTTTCATTAATTTGAAGTGGCTCTTCATCTCTCCCTCATCATTATTCCACTTAATGACGCTCTTTTGAATTATAAAAATTAATGAATTTTTATTAATTCGAAGTGGCTATTCATCTCTCCATCATCATTATTCCACTTAATGATGTCATTTTGAATTCTAAAAATTAATGAATTTTCATTAATTTGAAGTTGCTCTTCATTTCTTCTCATCATTATTTCACTTAATGATACCCTTTTGAATTCTAAAAGTTAATGAATTTTTATTAATTTGAAGTGACACTTCATTTCTTCTCATCATTATTCCACTTAATGATGCCCTTTTGAATTCTAAAAATTAAAGAATTTTCATTAATTTGAAGTGGCCCTTTATCTCTCCTTATCATTATTCCACTTAATGATGCCCTTTTGAATTCTAAAAATTAATGAATTTTCATTAATTTTAAGTGGCTCTTCATCTCTCCCTCACATAACTATAAATACCCCCCTTTGGGGTATGCAAATTTGCACCTCCCCCTCTCTTCTCTTTTTTCTCAAGCTGAGGCTTTCCCTTAACTCTTTTCAGATGGGTATCCTCTGTTCAGTCCTAGGGCCCCTCACTGAGTAAAAGGAAGGTGTGAGGTTGAAGGCCGGGCGGAAGACCAGTACCACTTGAAAGCCAGGCAAAAGGTCGACGTCACTTAGATGTCGGGCGGAAAGCTGATGTCGCCTATAAGTCGGGCAGAAGACCAGTGTTACTTGGAGGCTGGGCAGAAGGCCAACGTCATTCAGAAGTCAGGTGCAAGACTGATGTCACATGGAGGCCGGGCAGAAGGTCGACATCACTTGGAGGTCGGGCATGAGACCGACGTCACTTGAAGGCCGGGCAGAAGACCGACATCACTCGAAAGTCGGGTGCAAGACCGATGTCACATGGAGGCCGGGAAGAAGGCCGACATCACTTGGAGGTTGGGCAGAAGACCGACGTCACTTGGACGCCGGGCAGAAGACCGATGTCACTCGGAAGTCGGGTGTAAGACCGGCATCACATGGAGGCCGGGTAGAAGGCCGGCGTCACTTGGAGGTCGGGCAGAAGATCGACATCACTCGAAAGTCGGGTGCAAGACCAGCGTCACATGGAGGCCGGGCAGAATACCGACATTACTTGGAGGTTGGGCAGAAGACTGATGAAAGTCCCGTGACGGGCAGAAGGCCGACGTCACTCTGAAGTCGGGTATAAGACCGATGTCACATGGAGGCCGGGTAAAAGGCCAACATCACTTGGAGATCGGGCAGAAGATCGATATCACTTGGAGGCCGAGCAGAAGACCGACGTCACTCGGAAGTCGGGTGCAAGACCAGCGTCACATGGAGGCCGGGTAGAAGGCCGACGTCACTTGCAGGTCGGACAGAAGACCGGCATCACTCGATAGTCGGGTGCAAGACCAGCGTCACATGGTGGCCGGGCAGAAGGCCGACGTCATTTGGAGGTCGGGCAGAAGACTGGCGTCACTTGGAGGTTGGGAAGAAGACCGACGTCACTCGAAAGTCGGGTGTAAGATCGGCGTCACATGGAGGCCGGGCAGAAGGCCGACATCACTTGGAGGTCGGGTAGAAGACCAACGTGACTTGGAGGTCGGGCAGAAGACCGACATCACTTGGAGGCTGGGCAGAAGACAGACGTCACTCAGAAGTCGGGCATAAGACCGGCATCACTTGGAGCCCAGGAAGAAGACCGATGTCAATCAGAAGTCGGGTGCAAGACCAGCGTCACATGGAGGCCAAGCAGAAGGCCGACGTCACTTGGAGGTCTGGCAGAAGACTAGCGTCACTTGGAGGCCGGGAAGAAGACCGACGTCACTCGGAAGTCAGGTGTAAGACCGACGTCACATGGAGGCCGGGCAGAAGACCGACGTCACTCGGAAGTCGGGCAGAAGACTGGCGTCACTTGGAGGCCGGGAAGAAGACCGACGTCACTCGGAAGTCAGGTGCAAGACCGACATCACATGGAGGCCGTGCAGAAGACAGACGTCACTCAGAAGTTGGGCGCAAGACCGGCATCATATGGAGGTCGGGCAGAAGGCCGACATTACTCAAAAGTCGGGTGCAAAACTGGCGTCACATGGAGGCCGGACAGAAAGCCGACGTCACTTGGAGGTCGGGCAGAAGATTGGCGTCACTTAGAGGATGGGAAGAAGACCGACGTCACTCAGAAGTCAGGTGTAAGACCGGCGTCACATGGAGGCCGGGCAGAAGCCCGACATCACTTGGAGGTCAGGCAGAAGACCAGCGTTACTTGGAGGCCGGGTAGAAGACCGACGTCACTTAGAGGTCGGGTGGAAGATCGACGTCACTCAGAAGTCGGGTGCAAGACCGGCGTCACATGGAGGCCGGGCGGAAGTCCAGTAATGGGAGGATGTTCAGCGTCGGGTAGAAGTCTGACGAAAGTCTCACGACGGGCAGAAGTTCAACGATGGGAGGAAGTTCAGTGTCGGGTAGAAGTTCAATGAAAGTCCCGCGGCAGGCAGAAGTTTAGTGATGGGAGGAAGTTCGGGGTCGGGTAGAATTTCGACGGAGGTCCCGTAATGGGCAGAAGTCCAGCAACGGGAGGAAGTTTGATATTGGGTATAATTCTGACAAAAGTCTCACAATGGGCAGAAGTCCAGCAGCATGAGGAAGCTCAGTGCAAGGTAAAATTCTGACAAAAGTCCTGTAATGGGCAGAAGTACAATGTCGGGTAGAAATTCGATGAAAGTTCGTCGAGGGGCAGAAGTCCGACGACGGGTAGAAGCTCGATGTCGGGCAGAAGTCCGATGAAAGTCTCGTGACGGGCAGAAGTCCCGCAATAGGAGGAAGCTTGGGCTCGGGCAGAAGGTCGATGAAAGTCCCATGATGGGCATAAGTCCAGCGACGACATGAAGTTTATCGTCGGGGGCTTATTGATGGCGTAATCCTGTATGTAAGAGGTTCAGAGAATCCACGAATGATGTATGACATATCCGAAGTTGTATGTTAGAGCACTGCTCGATGATGTTAACCTATATAAAAGAGGTCGAGAGAATCCACCAATGATGTATGACCTATTCGAGGTTGTATGTTAGAGACTTGCTCGATGACGTTAACCTATATGGAAGAGGTCGAAAGAATCCACCAAGAATGTAAGATCTATCCGAGGTTGTATGTCAGAGCCTTTGCTCGATAACGTTAACCTATGTGGAAGAGGTCGAGAGTATCCACCAAGAATGTAAGACGTATCCGAGATTGTATGTCAGATCCTTTGCTCGATGACGTTAACCTGTGTGGAAGAGGTCGAGAGTATCCACCAAGGATGTAAGACCTATCCAAGGTTGTATGTTTGAGCCTTTGCTGCATGACATTAACCTGTGTGAAAGAGGTCGAGAGTATCTACCAAGAATGTAAGACCTATCCGAGGTTGTATGTCAGAGCCTTTGCTCGATGACGTTAACCTGTGTGGAAGAGGTCGAGAGTATTCACCAAGGATGTAAGACCTATCCGAGGTTGTATGTCAGAGCCTTTGCTCGATTATATTAACCTGTGTGGAAGAGGTCGAGAGTATCCACCAAAGAGGTAAGACCTATCCGAGGTTGTATGTCAGAGCATTTGCTCGATGACGTTAACCTGTGTGGAAGAGGTCGAGTCGAATCCCCGTGGGATTGATTTTATCTTTATTGGGAGGGGCGAACGCCGTGTGTATCCCGAATCAAGGCTGAAGAATGATCTATATTTAGACCGTTACTGCCTTTTTGAGGTCGAGATTATGACCTTGCCCAAAGAGTAGAAGTCCAGTAAGGGACTGTATAATGCTTAAAATTTATTAAAAGCATCTTTGCATTAGCTGGAAGTTTCTTGAAATATCATCTTGATATTGAAAATATATGAGGAATCTTCTTGGAGTTAAGTTTGCCCCCGAGTCCACATCTGATTCCCATGAAATGGATGCAGCGATAGCTGATGTATGGAAGTTGGCATGAATGATCTTTTGAGGTTGGAGCGAAAATTGCCCCCCAGTCGGGAACTACATTCCCACAGACGGCGCCAAACTGTTGCATCCTGGAGTTTTCGCAGCGGTAGAGAAATATAAAGCTTAACGTCTTAGCATTGTACGAAGATCTGACACGCAATAAGATAAGAGAGAGATGGTGTAGTACTTAAAAGAGACACCAGAATTTTTACGTGAAAACCCCTGAAAGGGGGAAAAACTACGGGGCCTGGCCCAGTTTGAATGAATCCACTATTATTTGTGGTTAATCACAAATGAGGCCCTCCACTTGGGGGAAGGACTTGGCTTGATATAGCCAATATACATCATATAGAGTGAATTACATTTGGGAATTAATATATACATGTTTGTTGGGTCGGCTGACCATAGTTGGCAGGCGACGAAGGTCGGAAGGATCGTAGTTGGCGAGAGACAGGCGTCAGAAAGACTGTTGTCTGGTGATGGAGGTTGGAAGGATCGTAGTTGACAGACGTTGCAGGTCAGGAAGATCGTAGTCAGCTGGAGACGGGGGTCAGAAAGACCATAGACATAAGGCGGTGGTCTGACAAAAGTTTGAGCCTTAGGTGGTGGTTAGGCAGATGTCCGGGCCTCAGGTGGTGGTCCGGGAAATGTCCGAGCCTCAGGTGGTGGTCCGGCAGAAGTCCAAGCCTTAGGTGGTGGTCCGGAGGGACTCAGAGTGTCAAGCGGTGGTCTGACGGAGCTCAGGACACCAGGTGGTGGTTCGGCGGGACTCAAGGCGTCAAGCGGTGGTTCGGCGGAACTTCGGCGGTGGTCGAGGAAAAGCAAGGAGGCAAGAGCGATCTTCTTTCTCTTCCTTCTTCTCTCTTGGCTTCAATCCCCCCTTTTCAAGAGGAAATGTGGTTCTATTTATAGAGTTCTTGAGTGGCATAGCTTGTAAATAAGTGGAAGATCAATGATAAATTGGGAGTGGTTCGGATGGATGGCCGATCTTGATTCCTGCGATAATGCACCGTTCAAGGGACCTTTGACCATCTTAATGATATCAAAATTTGATGATCTTGGGCTCGTTGGATTCGTCTCGTCGAGTCACTCGATTCGACTTTAAGCATGTCACGATTGGAAACCATTTGGTAACCCAAATTGTGATTTGATCCTTCCAAAAGTGCTTTGAGTCTTTGATTTGGACTCATTTGGGTTGATTTTGGTGTCGTCGGGTTCGTATTTCCGAGATGCTCAGTTTGACTATAAGTTTGTAGAAATTGAAGTTTAGATGGTCACCAAATTAATTTTTAAAGTTTCCAACTTGATTTTGCTTCGAGATTCGTGCTTGACCAAGATAATTTTTTGATGATATATCAAACTTAATCACCCAATATCACAATCCTACCATTAGATCTATTACTATAAAAATTACACTCCATGTATTTGATTTTAGATCTACTTAAATGAAACCCTTTAGACTCCAAAATTGACCTTTATAATTCAAGCTTTCTTTCAACACTCTGTCTAGTATTATCAATAAGAAGAATATCATCAGTAAAAAACATACACCAACAAAAAGAATAGAGAGCACTCACATATAAACATAATACTACTTGAATGGATGCCAATGAAGTAACTCATTTTTTAACGCATGAATGGAACATTCAGCTCCACTCATAAAAAATTTATTAGGGAATTATTTTCCTATTTCTAGAGTTAGTTTCCTTTATTTTAGGGAGTATGTTTGCTAATTTGAACTTTGTTTTTTCTTTTTCTAAATATATTTTCTAATTTCAACGAAATCTTCTGAGATATAAGAACAATAATCAACATAATCATTACCACTGCATAGACTATTTTTTTATAATTGAAGCATAAAGTTTATTATTTAAGTATAAAAAAAATTTTATTCTTGGAGCAAAATATTGGTTTTCATGGCTTTGTTAGGAGAGTAGATGTATTAGATTCGGCCTATGATAAAATATGTGGAGGTGGATCTAGAAGGATTTGACTAGAAAGCATTATAAATGACTTTTTTTATTACGGAATTTGAGTCTTAATAGAACACAATGGAGAAAATTGATTCATATAGCCAATCCTATATAGTGGGATAAAGGTTTGTTGTTGTTATTGTTGGATCAAATGGTCTAAATTGTCCTCCTCATTGCCAATTTGTTTAATGATTATCAATTTTTAATTTTTTACCTTTTCTATTTAATTTTGTTTATGTTTTAACATAAAATTTAAAAAGAAAATGGTATTTTAAAAATATATTTTATTTATTGATATGGTTATGTGGTAGTCGCTTGTAGTAATCAATAGAGGTGACAATGAGTGACTCTGGTGGTCATAATTGACAATGGTGGTCATTGGTGGTGACCGTGATGACCGCTTGTTGTCTAAGTAGTGGGTGGGGGTCAACAATAATGAATTTTTAAATATTCAAAATATTTAAGAATTATTTTGAATATTTTAAAATCAGTTTATTTTATTTTAAAAAATAGTTAAAGTACACTTGATATATATATATAATAAAAATGATACCAAATTGGCTCTTAGGAGTTGCAGCTCTGTGAGCTTTATTTTGCATGCTAATGTTTTGCCTATGTGCTAGCACTACACTAGAATAAATAGCCGGACACAATCATCAGGTCAATTTCTTTTGAGTTTCATTTGGTTTGAAGTAATTGAAGACTATAAATATTCATTTTACATAACAATTAATTTCATATTAGTTTAGGGTTTTAATCTACTAATTATGTAATTAGATTGACTTTATAAGCCTCATAATAGTAAAAATTAGAGAAATATGTATGTTAATTTTTATTTTTCTTTTAGAAAATATGATCAAAAGTTTCATTTGTACCAAAATACCCCCAATAGGGGTAACCACAAATTGGTTCATGAAATTGAAGTATATAGAAATATTCAATGGCTTGATCGTTGAATGATCGTGATTCCAAGGTGTATGAATCATGATTTGAAATTGATTGGGTCGTGTTTCGAAGATGGTTTGATCGTGATAAGAAGATTATTTAGTTATAATTAAAAGATGTTTCGATTTTGGTTCTTTGATTATACAAATCATATTTGAGGATGAATCGATTATAATTCCATCACTGTTCATTTAATGTTCAATCATCATTCAATGATTTCTCGATTGTCATTCGATTATGTATTACATTTTATGCTAAAACAATAAGGAGTGCAATCACAATAATTGACGCTATAGAGTGCATTTCACAAGCTTGGTAAACTTATTATAAGAAATATAATGCAATAGTCATAGCATAGAGAGCAAATTATGATAAATAAAAGAGAAGCCATGACATAGAGTTTTGTAATAAGGTCAGAACATATTTAAGCATGGTTTGACTAAGATAGGCACAAGAGAATGTGTTCCAACACCTTGAATAATGCTAACTACAAGGTTAATACAATATGATGCAATCACAACATATATTACACAATAGATTATAGTTACAATAAAGAGTAAAGTAATATTTGTAACACATCACAATGACAAGCATTATATCTTTGCACCATTAATTAGTTATTCTTACAAAGAAAAAAAGAGTAAATTAAAAAATTCTTATGGGGAGGTGGGCACTTGGCCTTACAAGTAATATGGTTATGCCTTCTCACTCCATATAGACTACACCCACATTAGACATTATTATTCTCCCATTTTGAAGGTCTTCTACTTTTCGTTGAATGATCACTCGTAGACATCATCAACGGGGGTAACATGACAACTATCTTTATGTCATTTGGAATCTACCAATTGACTTCTTTTTCAACTAGATATATATTTTAAATACACATTGCTTCATGTATATAAAATCTTCAACAAAATCAATAATAACTAACAATCCAATTACGAGTTGTTGCCTACACATGTTTGTATGCGAGAGACCCATAACATCAAATGTTCTAAATATATATATATATATATATATATCCTCTCTCAAAAATCAGGATCATTATTAAAGTCACCATTCAGGATATGTAGTTCAAATTAACTAATGGGATAAACAATCAAGTTATAAGCTTTATTAATGAACCTCGCCAATGCTTCTTCCATTTCTTTCATTGAAATGATTTTTGTTTTCACTATAAGATTGCTTCTATCATAGAATCATTTTGGTGTAACGTGCCCAAAAAACTCTAATAATATAGTCACTAGATAGGACTATGCACTCCTAATAATATTATTTAAGCTCTCTACAATACTAATTGTCATTAAAGTATATAAATTTCTAGAGAAGAAAACATAAGCCAATTACTCCAAGCCATATGTTATGGTTAGGTTCTTGATATAAACTTTATCAAAATGCAAATAAAATTCAAATATTTTATAAGTTTTGAAAGCCAAGTAAATTTTTTATGATGACTATAATGTTTTAAACTTTACCACGATGTTCATTGGAATATGATGAGTGCAAGCTCGATGATGTGTCTCTGAAAAGAATAATTGATAAAACATTGATGATAATGTTATGTCCGTCATAAGTAAACATCAAGTTTTTCATTGTATTTATTAACTCCCTCAACTTAGTCATAAAATATATATATGACTCATTATTTTTGGATTCCATCACTACAAATGCCATTAAATAAATATGAGTATTGGCATCTTGCACCATAATCACAAATAAAGTACCTCAAAAGCATGTATTCTAGAGTATTTCATCCACACTTAACATTAAATAGCATACACTTTTGAAGCCTTGAATACAAATACTCACAAAAATATACGTACGTGAAACTTCCTTCACTATCTTATTAAAGAACAATAATGTTTGTGTAGAATAACTATATAAGATGGTATCTTTTGAAAGAATGTATTGGGGAATTCTCTTACATAGATAATTTGCTTATGAAACTACCAAGCTTTCTCGTAAGACAATTTAGTAACACAGTCCCTCTTCATATATGAGATAATTATTTTGGGCTTCATGGTAGGATAAGATGCAATGAGCTTATTCTTGATTATATATTCAATGAGTCATAGTTGAGCTTGTCAGTAGATTTTCAATCTCACATTCAAAGTAAAAGTGTGTTCTGATTCAAGCTCCTAATCTAATTGAGTTTCCAAATTTCATAAGTTGCAAGCTCCATAAGTATTTCTTTGAAGCACAATGGATGTACCTTAATACTTCTTTATATGATTTATTTCATCTTAAATTAAAAGTTATTTTTCATTGCATGGATATATAATATCTGCTTCTACTCTTTTTTACTCTCAAAGAGCTGCCCAAATTACAATTGAGCAAAGGATAAATTAGAGCATGATGACATTATATCAACAACCATTGAATTAGAGGTACTTTTAAGCAATAAGTCTTGTGGGATGGGATTTATCCATGCATTTTCTTTTACTTGAATTGTTGCTTTTAGTCCTAAGATACATGAAGAATTAGAAGAATTTACACATTTGTTTGTTTTAGTCTAATTACAAGTTGGTGTAGTAATCTCCAATAGGCGCTTTAACATGGTAGCATCATGGAATCACTCTCATCTGCAGCTTATATGTCTGTATCATCATCTACTTCTACGTGTTTAATGTATACATCATCACCTACTCATATATATGATATGTCCACATAATCACCTACACCATTGAAAGATGATGAACTGATTAATCTTACATCATTCTCGTTTGCACAAAAATTACAGTGAAATCTTCTTGCAAGTAATAAACACATATAGAAGATTGGTGTTGAATGAAAAAGGACGTTTCATTCAAGAAAAGGCATGATCATATTCTATAAATAGCTCAATTTGAGGAATCAAAATTGTTGACTATGCTCAACTAAAGTGATACATAACCTCCGATTTCAGATGAAATGTATTGTTATCAATATTTGTCAATTTGTATATAAGATATATGAGATTTTAAGCTAAATACTTTTTTGTAGCATCAATAATTTGCTCCGTTTTTTTGGTGAATGACCAACCGAATTACAAGATTTCATAAGGATATCTCATTCATGAAAAAGGGAAGATCATATGCTATAAATAACTCAGTTTGAGGACTTGAAATTGTTGGTTGTGCTCAACTAAAGTGATAAATAACCTCCAGTTTTAGATTAATTTTATTATTATCAATATTTGTCAATTTGTATATAAGATCTATGATATTTTAAGCAAAATACTTTTTTGTAGCATCAATAATTTGCTCCATTTTTTGGTGAATTCCCAACTGAATTGCATAATTTCTTTTCATCCTCTTCCATATAGTACGAGAATGTTGATATTTGATTCACCTTTAAGAAATAATTGATCATCACTTAATTTAATTATTGTTTGAACATTATTCAAACATTGGTTGAATAATGTTTAAAAAAATTTCTACGAATGATTGAATTATGTTTGAAGATATCATGTACCTTATTCTAGCCATGATATTAAAATATTTGTGTGAACTATGATTGAATCTTATTCCAACCATAATCGAATAGGGTTAGATCATGATTTGAATAACGATCAAACAACATAGTCTTTGATACTCTCAAATAATATACGATCATGATTCAAATATGGTATGCTTATAGTTTGTGCTAATGTGTTAGCAAGCATCAAAATACACTCTTTGATACTTTATTTAGCTATGCGTTAGGGCTCTTCCAAAATGACTTAATCTATAATATATGTCGAAACTATAAAAAATGTGTGTGTGTGTGTGTGCACGCACGCTAAAATTGCCAATGAATGAAAAAAATAAGTTTTCCAGTGATGTCTATCTTAAGTAAAGAAATCTTGGATGAAGGTGTAACGATGGAGGAAGGGAGAAATTCAAAGTTATAAGGGTATAACGTAGTTTTTCTTATACAATAGCATATAGGTCAAAGCTTTTGTCTAAAAGAAACTTTTGGACATATTTCTCCCAAAAAATAAATAGGGGGTTTAATTCTCAGTTTTCTAGTATTGTGAGGTATAAAGTCAAATTCCCTATTAGATTTACTCAAAAAAATATTAAAAATATGCTTTTTTTCACTAATAGTTCCTTTCTACAACAACAACATCAACCTTTATCCCACTACATTGGGTCAGCTACATGAATCTTTTTTCTCCATTGTGTTCGAATAAGAGTCAAATTCTCATTTAGATCTAATAAAGAAATGTCATTTCTAATATTTTCTAACCAAGTCTTTTTAGGTCTACCTCTACCTTTCTTAACATAGGTTAAATCTAATACATCTACTCTCCTAACTGGGTCATCGGAAGGCCGCCATTTTATGTGACCAAACCATCTAAGGTGACTCTCTCAAATCTTATCTGTCGTTGGAGCTACTCCAACCTTTTCACATATATGCTCATTTCGTATCATGTTTCTAAGAGTAAAGCCACACATCCACCTGAGCATCCTCATCTCTGCAACACTTAACTTAATATTATACTTCTCTTTTAATGGCCAACATTCTGCACCATAAAGCATTGCAGGTCTAACCACTATCTTATAGAATTTTCTCTTAAGTTTGAGTGGTACTTTTCTATCACACAATAAGCCTGATGCATTCCTCTATTGACCTCATTTTTGTATGAGGACAGTAGGACCAATCCAGATCTTAGGATCTTTCTAATCCTTAGGATCAATCCTGACCCTATGATCAATATGATCCTAGATCAATCCAGATTCAAATCAATCATGATCTCAGATCAACCTAGTTCCCAGACTATTTTAGACCCTAGGATCTTTCCTAGATTTTAGATCTTAAGATCATTCTAGACCTTAGGATCCTCATAGAATCCAAACTTTAGGATCTACTCTATATCCTAAGATTCCTTTAGATCCCAAAATTTTTAGATCTTAGGGTTATTCTAGACCCCAAACCTTAGAACTTCTAGACTATAGGATCTTTCTAGACTTCAGTCCCTAGGATCTACTCTAGACCCTAGGATTCTTTTAAGCTGATCCAGACCCTATGATCTGCTTAGGCCCTAGGATTCTCCTAGATCCCAAGCCCTAGGATGTTTCCTAGATTCCAGACCCCAAGATCTATTCTAGATCCTGAGATTCTTCCAGACTCTAAGTCCTTATATCTACATAGACCTTAGGATCAATCCAAATATTAGATCAATTTTAATTCTAATCTATCCCTATTTTAAATCAATCTTGAACCCCAATCAATCCAGACCTTAAGTCAATTTAAATCTCAATCAAAATCCAGCTCAAAACCAGAAATCCAGATTAAACCTCAAGGCTAAGAACCCAGGTCCTGAAAGCCTTTTTCAGTGAACCTTTGAACACTTCAAAAATCTATCAAATGACTTCTGATTCAGGGTCTGTCAGTTGCATACTGATGTGACATATCTCAAGAGGCAACCCTCCAAATTTGAGCCCATTCTGAGGTCTCTAACCTCAAAAACTGAATTAAAATTCAGAGGCTATAAAACCTTCAAATATTTACACCCTATGCCACTGGACCTGCCACCCAGTGGATTTTGACCTTAGAGACTTACCCAAAGCCTCTAATCACTTCCAGACCCTTGATTATATCTTATTAATAAGTAAACTGCATTTTATTGGACTCACTTTGACCCCCAGTTGACCAGGGTTCAAAATGACTAAAATACCATTTAGGGGTGTAAATAGTCACTTTGAACCAAATGAGCTCCGAATCAAATGCAACCACCTCCAGCAAGTTTCAATTATCAAACCAAATCTGTTGATCCCATTTTCAGACCCTGGACCCACCTGGTTGACCAAGTCAATCAGGGTTTACCTAAAGGCCCATTAAGAGCCCAAATAGGTTATTTTGACCAAATGACCTCCCCAAACCTTGACATTATCACCAATAGACTCAGAATATCATTCTGAACTAGATGGACCCAATCCCTGACCTTGGGTCAACTTGGTTGACCAAGTCAACCCAGTCGACCCATTAAGCCTTTTAAGAGCCTAAATAGGTCATTTGACTCAGGTGATCATTTCAATCCTCTAGATCACTTTCAAAATACTCAAAACATCAAATCAAACCTATTAAGCCTAAATTCAAGTCCTGAGTCAACCTGGTTGACCAAGTCAACCTAGGTTGACCTAAATCCCCTTTAAGGCTTTAATGGATTATTCCAACCTATTTATTCAAGTCAACTCATTCAAATGCCTAAGTCCCTCTCAAGAGATGACCCAAGTTTATTCAAATCCATTTTGAGTCAAATCCCATAAGTTTGACTTAGTCAAACTTTAATGATTTGATCAATATTTCATATTCAATACACTCATCCACTCAAACTTAAATCTTATTGATTTGAAAATCCTTGAATATACTCTATTTAAATATTTTAAATGCCTTTGGGCAAGCCATGAGCCTAATCATGGTTGCTTATACCAAGTCAACCAACATTAACTTGGTCAAAACTCTTTCCCATTCATATATATGCCTCTAAATTCAATACCTAGGCATCAAGCCTTCTAGACCAGCCTCATCAACACTTAAGACCTCCTCATGTGCCACCTAGGCAGTCTAGGTTATTGTTGACTAGTCAACAAGTTATTAAAAACCTCTTGAGATGGTCAAATTAACCTCTTAAGCTAATCAATTCCAAACCTAATCATTCCAGCATTCTTAATCAATATATGGAAACTTCTTAAGCACTCTCTAATCCCTAGTTTAGGCCTTAAGCAGCCCTAGTGGTCCTAAAGCCCATGTGAGGCCAATAAGACCTTTCCACATGGATGTCCTTGAGATGTCCTTGCTCCCAACTTTCCAACCACCCTATCCAGGTGTCAAGCATCAGGGGATGAGTTCAAATCAATCAGGACCATCTAAAATGCCCTAGAGCTTTTGAATAGGGTAAAACTCCAAAAAGAAGCTCATTCGAAAACCCTAGCATCCTCTATCCATCCCAGCTCTTTCAAGCCCGACCCCCTACTTCCTTGAGCTCCCTAGAGACCCCTCTAGACTTCCTGACCAAAACCCCACCGTCAAACCCCGCTGACGGCAGCTCTCCAGAGAACTCAAGCTCAATCCATCCAAGTCTTCATCCACTCGATCTAAAGCTGATTCGATCGTGACTTCAACAGAAGATTTATACGTGGACAAACCACAGATTCAGAGAAATCATTTCCCCTTCAAATCTCTAGGTAAATCTTCCTAAAACTCTAGCCCTAGGACACTATTTTTAAGGTTAATTAGCTTTTTACCAAGCTTGTTTTAAGCTAAAGTAAATAATCCACATTATTTCTGTTCACGCTTAGATCCAGTGTTTAAAATTTTATTTAATTTGATCTGTCGGATCGAACATACGAGCCAAAAAACTAATTTTAGGGCCCTTTCGTAACCTAGTTCAGGTGTACAAAATTTCAACCGTTGATCTGAAGATCAATGGTTGAAATCTCATCATACCGCGCTCGCCATGACCGCGTGTATGTAAATCCTGTTCTATTACTCGTTCGGCTTTATCTGGACCATCCATTCAAAACCGCGGGATTAATCTTCCACCGTCTGATCTCTCTTATCCGAGGTTAAACGATAGGATTTAATCTCTGCCGTTGATCCAGTCGTGCGCTTGATCCGACGGCCCAAACATCCCGCTGACGTGGATAAGTGACAGCGGGATCAAGCCGTGCCATCATTGCAATCATTTGCAATGATTACGCGGCGACGCAATCATTGCAAATGATTGCTAGCCCCCTCCTCAGGTGGATCCGACGGTTCGGAAATCGCCACGTGGCCTGCCGACATCGTGTTTTTAATCAGACGGGTAGGATTTTGCCACGTATCCCTCTACCAGCGACAGCGCCGCCGTCCCTTTAATTTGATTTTAGATTCAATTTCTTTTAAAATAAATATAAAAAATTAATTTTAAATAATAAAAAAAAAATTATATTTCAATATTTTCAGAAAAAATAAAACTTTAATTTAATATTATTATTAATTTAAAATACTGAATATACAATTTGAATTATTTTCAATATTAAAGTTTTAATTATTTTGAGTTAAAATTTAATAAAATATGTTTAAAATATTTTATAATTCTATTTTAAAATTAAATTTTAAGTCTTCAGATAAAAAAATATATTTATATATTATAAAATTATTTTAAATTTAATTATTTAATCTTAAATTTAATAATTTAAAATATTAAATTTATTTTAAAAATATTTTAAAAATATTAAATGTTAAATATTAAAATATTCGAAATTAATATTTAATTGAATTTTTTTCTTTCTTTAATTATTTTAAATAACTTTTAATTAACAAAAATTTTAAATATTATTTAAGATATAATATAAAATCTGAAATATTTTAAAATTAAAGATAATTTAAAATATTTAATATTATTTAATATTTTAACTAAATATTTAAAAAATTAGTTAATATTTAATTATATAAATGTCAAAATCATCTTTGAATTTAAATATTAATTTTGAAAATATTTAATAATTAAATTTAATTAATTAAAGTATTTTATTATTATTTAAATGATTTATAATACTTTAATAATTAAATAATTAGTTAGTATTCATTAAGTGAATATTAAATTTTTTTATTTAATTTATAGTTAATAATTACATAACTATTTTAAATTGTTATAATTTTGAAATTAAACTAATTTAAATTATATTTTATATATTAATCAATTAACTATTTGATTATTAATTAATATTAAATAACTTAAATAATTTTGAAAATATTAAATAAATTTATTATTAAAATTTTTAAAATTTCAGAAAACACTCAAGACTTAATTTAAATTAATTTAGGAATTATTTTAAATATTAATTATTTTTTTAAAAAAAATTAAATGCTTTAATTAACGTTTAAACTTTAAAATTCATAAGATATTCAATTTAAATCAGAAAAATGAATATAATATATCAAAATTTTTAGAAAATTGAGTACTTTAATTTGAAATTAATTTTGGAAATCAAAACTTGATTTATTTTAATTAATATTAATTATTTAATTACCTTAATGTTTAATCAATATTTAATTAAATATTTTGAAAACTAAAAGTTTATTTTCAAATAACTTTTGAGAACCAGTAGATCTCTCATTTAGATATTAAACCTATTCTAATCATATCTTTAAGTATTTTAAATTTAAAACTTATATTTATATATATAGGTTTGTGAATATATTAAATATTTAAAATTACTTTAAGTATATATATATATGCGTAAATCGTTTAGGGTTGAGAGGTCTACTTTAAAATTTTAAACATAGGCTTGACATATTTGAATAGAAATCATGTGGGAGTATTAGTGAATGGTTACACTCTAATCATTCACTAATCTAATTATTATTTACAAGTAATTAAATATTAATTTTTGCATGCTTAGGGTGCACACACCACCTAGTTTTAGGACTCTCCTAGATCTTGGAATTGATTGTGATTGTGTATATACATGTATATATATTAAACCAAGGGTTAGTGGAACATTGATTCAAACCCACTTAACTTAGTAACATCATTAAGGATAATAAGTAAGAACTTGATTAGATGATTTAGAATATTTCTAATAATTAGGATTGACCTCCTATTGAATTGAAACTCAAACCATTTAAACATAGTGACACTCTCAGCCCTAAGAAAATTTTTCACTGAATTTTGAAGTCATTAAGCCCCTTAATTAAATTAATCAAAATTAAACCTTAATTAAACCTTAAAACCTTCAAAAAATTATAATAAATTAAATTTAAACCCAAAAAATTATCTCAAACTGACCAAAATTAAACCCTTAATCAATAAAAAATAAAAGCCTCTTAACTGGACTTTAAAATCAAGCTTAATTTAATTTTAATTAAAATTTAATATTTAATTAATTTATTTAATTAAAAATAATTAAAAATTCCAAAACTCTCTCAAACACTTAGGAATCTCTTCTTAGGTCATTCCTGACCTTTGGAGTTAATTTCAATAAGTTTGGAGGTCATTTGGATTCAATTAATCAAAAACCCTTTTATTAAATTAATTAAATAATTCAACAAATTATCAAAACTTCAAAAATTCACAACTAATTCAAATGAACTCCAAATTGAGCAAACTCAAAGGCATTCAACTCATCTTAAGGTCTAATATTTATTAAAAATATCAAAATTCCAGAAATCAAACAAATTTGAAAAAGTTAACTTTTGGTCAAACTTAGTTCAAAATCAAGTCAAAACTTCAAACATTCATAATAAAATCTAGAAAAATCTAATTTCAGCGCACTTCCTGTCTAACTGATTATATTAAGGTCTAGTATTTTTATAAAATATTAATATTCCAGAATTTAAGCTTAATCAAAAAGTCAACTTTTGACCCCTTAATTAAATGATTAAAATAATCCAGAAAATTCCAAAATTCAATAAATCATCTAAAATTCTAGAAAGTCTTAAGTTAACATTGAAACCAACAATCAATCAAAGTTAATTAAAAATTAATCAACTTTCAAATCCTTTATCATTTAAACCACTTAACTATACGATTATCACTAGGAAACCCAGTCCTACGAGGCTATGAAATTAGCCCCAAGGAAGGTGAAATAAACTTCACGGCATCAGTGTGAAACAAATGTGGTAATCAATAATCTTTTAATTACACTTTAAAATTAATTTTAAGCCATTAATATTTAAACTCAAATTTAAATCCCTTAAGCCTTTCAACCAACCAAAATATCAAACAATTTCAACAAATTGTCCTATTTAGGATATATCAAAGCCACACAACCTACCTCACACACTTTAGATGGTTTGCTAGGATAACCAACTCTAGTCTTAGGCTAGGCCGGTGTTTACTTTTCTGCTGTGTGCCAGATTTTTGAGCTGCTGTTTGTTAGTAATTAAATTGATATGATTGTTTATTAATTTACTATACTCTGTGATGTGATTGATTATATGTTAGATCTACCCCTAGGCTAGGGATGATTTTTATTAATTCAATCTTATGCAGGAGGGCATGCTCATACAGGGCATTAATTAAAGGGGGCAATCAAATAATTAAGCTTTAAATTAACGCTGTTTTCTGCAGGCGCTCCAGAATGCTTAAGTCCCCCTTTAATATTTAAAGAGCATGGCCAAGCATTGCTGTGATTGAGCTTTCTTTACATTTTAAATATTAACTGCTTGAGATTGATTATAACTGCTTGTGATGTCATATATAATTATTGATTATTAGGATAACCTTGTGGGATCAGGTCTAGATTTTTCTTTTAAATTTAAATGTAATTTGATTTGAGAATTGAGTTTTATTTAAAGTACTTTGAGATGTGATATAAATCTAATCTGAAATTCAAAGAGAAGGGTGACATCCCTCAGGGGAGAGTCCCTCTTCATTTGAAGATTCAGATTCAGATGTTTTTCAAATATCCAAAGAGAAAGGATAACACCCCTATTCAGTGGGAGTCTCTTTTCATTTGGATATTCAGACCCGACGATCCAAGGAGTTTCAAGAAGACGAAGAAGTGAAGAACGAGAAGACCCATTCTCAAAGTCACTTGACTCTTAGGAGCAGAATCCAGGTTGTAGTCAGTGGTACCCGGCCACTTTACTTTTTCTGCAGACCCTGGGTTGTATAATTAAAAGGCACTTGCCTATGGACTTTCAATTTGAGTTTTAATTTAATTGATTTAATTAAATGTTGATTGTTTGATATTGATTGCGATATTAGGATTGCATTCTTTTAGTAGTTTTTTGGCGCTTTTGCATGTCGATCTTTGTTTTAGCCTAGAATCCGATCGGAGTCTCGTGAGGGTACGGTTAAACTATTTCTAATTTAATTAAAAAATTAAAAACTTTAGGCTCAGATAGTAACTCTAACGCTTTTAAGAAGTAAGCCCGGAACCGCCGGGGGTTTTTCATGCATACATATTGAAACTTCTCTTCCGTGTTAGGCACCTCCCCGCTTGCGGGTTTTGGCAGACCACCTGACCTATTAGGGTGCAGTTCTATCCAAGGGGATGTTGTGTAATATCTAGGATAAAACTTATTTTTAAGCCTAATTTTAAAACTGCTTCATTTTAATTTTAAAGCATTCAAGTCAACTAGCATGCATTGTATTAAATACAAATTAAAATTGAGTCTAATTCTTAATCGCATTTTTAGCTTAAGCATTTCACCTAATATATGTTAAGGGGTCAATCAGGATCTGCTCTAGATGTCGACCCCAATTCTTTAAACCAATCTTAATCAATATTTCTACCACTCTTGTATAATTGACCGGACACATGATTTTGAAGCGTTTAGGTGGTTTAGCTGGCTCCCTAATCCAGGCCGGGGTAAGTCCAGGATTGCATTGCATTAGCTAGAATCTGGGTTACTCATTTTCAGTACCCATTTTAGACTTAGGTTCTAAGGTAGATCTTCAATCCTAAGACCTCAACCTTCCGAGAATTTAATTCCTACTTTCTAATAAAATTGATCATTCAAACTTAAATCTCTTTTAATCAAATTTAAGCCCAACAATTAGGATATGTTAGGGTGTTCATGAAGTAATTCAGAATCTCAAGATACCTCCTACTCTTCTTCCTTTGACTCCAGAGATAAGTGTTCAACCTCGAACCAATCCCTGTTGAAATTTCAGTCCTTACCTCTCTTGATATCAAGCTTTGAATTCTTAAATAAAATTCGTATGCTATTTTAATCGAGAGTATTTGTAGGAAGATTTTTGGTTTTCCTACGATGTAATTAACTGCGAGGGCTTACGCTCGTAGGAGATTTAGAAACCCAGACCAGATTTTCAAAAATCAAACTTTTTAAAACTTTTAATTAATTATCTTTGGGAAATTCAAACCTAACGATCATTATCATCATTTTCAAATAATTGATAATAAACGATATTTTCTTTCTCCGGATAAATATGTCGTTCTATTATTAAAACTTTGATTATGAAATTAATGATTTCTTTGCTAGATTATTATAGTCAAACATTGAATTAAACATCACTTTGATCTTTCAAGATCATATATTGTTTCTCCTTGAGTTTGATTATAATAATTAGAATAAATTTAAGGATTTAAAATCTGAACCTATTAGAGAGCGATGTGATCACCTTTCGAAATGATATATCATTCATAATGAGCGTTCAATTTTAAATATTAAAATTCCAGAAATTAAGCATTTCCCAAAAAAAATTAAATCTTTTTCAAAACTTTAAACTTATCTTTTTCGATCAAACATCCTCCACTTCATCTATCCAATTTGAATTCTACTAATAATATCCCCATCTATTTCACCATCACTCTGAACAATAGACCTAATATATCTAAAATGTATACTTTTATTAATAACTTGATCACTCAAAGTCACAAACCTCCCACCAGATCTATTACTACTAAAATTACACTCCATGTATTTGATTTTATATCTACTCAAATGAAAACCTTTAGACTCTAAGGTTGACCTTTATAATTCAAGTTTACCTTCAACTCCCTCTTTAGTCTTATCAACAAGAAGAATATTGTTAGCAAAAAACATACACTTGGGAACATCCTATTGCAAATCTCTAGTAAGAACATCCATGACTAAAGCAAAAAAGGTATGGGCTTAAGGCAGATCCTTGATGTAATCCAACTGAAATTAGAAACTACTTGGTCAAACAACCTTGTGTTTGAACACAAGTAATAGCTCCAGCATACATATCCCTAATGACTTGAATATAAGCATTATTAATCCTATTCTTTTTTTAGAACTATCCATAGCACTTCTCTTGGAACTTTATCATATGCTTTCTCTAAATCAATAAATATCATATAAAAATCTTCCTTTTTTTCTATACTTTTCCATCAAACATCTCAATAAATATATGGCTTCCATAGTAGACATGCCCGTCATGAATCCAAATTGATTTTGAGAAACATTAGTATCACATCATAACCTATGCTCCATAACTCTCTCCCATAGTTTTAAAGTATGACACATCAAATTAATTCTTCTATAATTTGCACAATCTTGTGCATCACCTTTATTCTTAAAGATATGAATCAACACACTCATTCTCCATACATCTGACATATTTTTAGCCTTCAAAATAATATTAAAAAGTTTAGTAAGATAAGAAATTCCTTCATCTCCTAAGCATTTCCACACCTCTATTGGAATATCATCAGGTCCAACAGTTTTCCCACACTTCATTTTCTTTAAAGCCTCTCTAACTTCAATTTTAGTAATACGCTGATAAAAATAAAAATCTCTATTTTTATTTAGAGTGTTAAGGTCACTAAAGTCAATCATATTTTCACAATCTTCATTGAAAAGCTTAGCAAAATATCTCATCCACCTTTGTTGAAATCCTCATCTAAAAAAGTATTTTTTGATCTTCATCATTAATGCACTTCACTTGAACTAAAACTTTACTACTCATATCTTTTTGTTTGACTAGATTATATATCTTTTTTTAAATAATCTAGGAAATAATCTATTATATAAATTATTAAAAAGTTAAAGTCTTTGCATTGTAGAATACTTTCTTAGACTCCTTACGAGCAACTCTATTTATTTCCCAATTTTTAGATTTTTACATCTAAACCAATTTTTATAACAAATCTTCTTATTTTTGATCTTTTCTTGCACATTTTGATTCCACCATCAACTATTTTTACTATTAGAAGCTTTTTCTTTTGATACTCCTGGTGGGAAAATTTATGTCGCCACGTAGATTTTGATTTCTTCTGTTTTGTAATCAAATACTGCATTAAGAATAAAGTACAGTCTCGGGAGACTGACACAATATTCTATAATGAATTCAATATCAAAACAGGGTTTTGAAAAATGACATTTCTGCGATCAAACACGATTCAGAGAATAACATATCACCTCGAAAGATGATTATGAAATTCTATAAAATATGTTTAAAAATAGAAATAAAGTTTTGAAAATTCAACCACTCTTCTGATTAGAGGCAACGAGGAGAATACGACATCATCTTAAAAGATGAACGTGATATTCTTCAAGGCATCCAAAAATAAGAATGAGTTTTATAAAATTCGTCACTTTTAAGATCAAATATAACAAGGAGAATGTTATATCATATAGGGAGATGAAAATAACATTATACAAGTATATTCAAAATTAAAAATGAGTTTTAGAAAATAATCTGCGTTCCTAGAGATTTTTCCCTTGTCTTATGTACATAAAATAAGATTTATTTTAATTTGGGGTTCTCAAATCCCTATAGGGGCAAGCCCTTATAGTTAATTACATCCTAGGAGGAATACTCCTAAGAAAACTCTCGATTAAAGCAGTGATTTCGTACCCTTTGATTACAAAGTAGAAGACAAGAAAAGAAGTAAGAATTTTCAAGAAGAAAGCTCAATGTTGAACAGTTATTAACGAGTCAAAGGAAGAAAAGTAGGAGGTGCCGGATTCTGAGAAGCTCAGAGGCAACCTCAGTCTACCCTATGTTGGGCTTTACATTTTAAGATAGAAATGTTTAGATTTGAGTTGGCATTTTATTAGAAATTTGGGATTATATTCCCAGAGAGTGAGGACTTAAGATTTAAAAATCTACCTCAGGACCTAAATCTAATTTGGGTACTACAGAGTAGTGACCCGAACTTAGCTAATGAAGTGTAAGTCTGGACTTACCCCGGCCTGGATTGGGGAGCCAGCTAACCACCTAGGCGTTTTAAAACCATGTATCCAATCTCTTATGAAAGATGGGTATGGACGTTATTTAAGTTTTGAGGAATCGGGGCCGACATCTAAGACAAATCCTAATTGGCCCCTTTACTTATGTAGGGTAAATGATGCCTGAGAGCGTAATGTAATTAAAGTTTTAGACTCTTTTAATTTATATCTAATGCAATGCATGCTAATTGACTCGAATGCATAAAATGATTTATGAAGCAGTTTTATAATTAGGCTTAGAAAATAGATTTTTCCCTAGAGATTGCACAAAATTCCCTTGACAGAACTGCACCCTAATAGGTCAGGTGGTCTGCCAGAACCCGCAGGTAGGGAGGTGCCTAACAAGGAAGAGAAAGTAATAATATGCTTATGCTGACTCTCGGCGGTCCGAGCTTACTTCTTAGATTCGTTAGAGTTTCTATGTGAGCCTAAAAATTTTATTTTAAATTTCAAGTAGAAAAAGTTTTATCGTGGTCCTTACCAAAAAAAATACTCCGATTCATATCCAGGCTAAAACAAAACACGGCATGCGAGAGTCCTAAAAAAGCTACTGCACAAATAATGTAAACACTCAAATTAAATTATTTAAAAATATAATGTCCAATGTCCATTTTATTTACAACCCAGGGTCTGCTGAAAAGGTAAAGTGGTCGGGTACCACTAACAACAAACCCAGATTCTAATCATAAGACTGACACAAGTGATTTCAAAATGGGATATACTTTTCTTCTTATCTTCATTTCTTCATCTTTTTCTATTCGTCTCCTCATTTCCGCTTCTCTTTTTCCACGAGCTCCTTGGATCCGCTACGAGCTCCTTGGGTTCACCGGGCCTGGATATCCAAATGAAAAAAAACTCATCCCCGAAGGGATATTTTCTTTTCTCTTTGAATATTAGAGCCACCGTAACTTGGCTTTCCAAATAGAAGAGAATACTCCCCTAAGGGACATTCTCTTCTCTTTGGATTCCGAGTTGGGTGTGATATCCCACTTTTAAATCACTTTCACAATATTTTGACTTTAACAAATTACATTTACATTACATTACATCCCAGAAAGAAAAGGAAAATCTAGGCACACCTGCAGGGTTATCCTAGGCATTTATAATAAAATCATTCCCAAGCAGTTATATATTCGTATTTAAATTAAATTCACCAGCCACACTTGGCCATGCTCTTTTACTTTTAAGAGGGCTTTGCATTTTCTGAAGCACCTGCAAAAAATTTATGTTAATTTAAATCTTTAATTTGCCCCCTTAAATTTAGCCCTACACGAGCATGGCCACCTGTATAAGATTCTATGAGCATCCAGATTATTCCTAACCTATGGGTAATCTATCGTCCATCACATCATATCACAGAGAGCAGTAAAAGTAAACAAACACTCACATCAATCATACACAACATGCAATGAAAATTGAGAAAGCCCGTCACACAACAACAAGAAAATAAATACCGGCCTAACCTAGAGCTAGAGTCGGTTGTCCTAGCAAACAAATCTAAGTGTGTGCGGTAGGTTAGGAGGTTTGGGTATATCCTATATCAGATGTTGATTGAAGTTTTCTAGTTAATTGAGTTTAGTTTGTTGAAAGGTCAGAGGGGACTTTTATGTTCAGATTTAAGTTTTAATATTTTTATTGTTTTGAAGTTCATTTTAAATTGAAATTTTAATTGTTTAAAGTTGATTAACAGGATTTATTCTTTAGTCATTCTGATTAAATATTTTCTTTTATATTATTTAACTTAATGATTTAGTGAATTTTGAATGATTTATTAGATTTTTAAATTACTATTTATTTCAATCAATTTTTAACGATGTTTTACATTATGCTTATAATTGATTTTTGAAAAGACTTTAGTGAATAGAGTTTGATTTTTAAAGAGCCTTTTATTTTAGAAAATATATTTATTTATTTAAATTTATTCTAATTTTATGTGTATTTTGTATTTTGAGTTTAGTTTTATTTTTAATGGATTTATTTAATTATTATTATTTGATTATGAGGTGATTTAAATGTTAATTAAACCCAATTTTAAATTTATGTTCAAGTTGAATCTTTTAATGGTTATGTATGTTGATTATGACTTAGTTATTAAAAGTTATGTGATTTTCGTGTATTTTTATCCAAGTTATTATTGGTGTATTTGAAATTTTTTTTTAAATGATCGTTTAAATTTGATTAGCCTAATTAAAGTTATATTTAATAATGAACACTAAGCCTAAGGGAGATGTCACTAAGTTTTCTATGTTCTGAGTTTCTATTCTAAAGTGTGCATGCAATCTAAGTCTAAGTTCTCTAGGACCCAATCCTTAATTTTTGTCCTTAAATGTCACTAAAGTTGTGTGGGATGAAAAAAGTTTGTTATTACTAACCCTCAGGACATTGCGCACGTGTAAAGGGGTTTAAGGATCTAAAATAAAATAAAGTAATCATGATAAAATTGAAGTTGCTACAAGAACCTAGAGGGGAGGAGTTCTCACAAAACACACCACGACCTCCTAGGTGCTTTCTAAGTTTTAAGAAAACTTACAACACCGGGGGCTACGACCCGGTGGTTCTGCCCGTAGTGCCTCTACCCGGTTGGATAGAGGCGACTGACACCTTTAATCTGCTTCCTCTTGTTCACTTGATTGGTACCATTTCTCACAGTTCATGCAAATAAAGACAAGAAAATAATGAAGGAGTAGAAGCACATTTAATAATTAATAATGAAATAGTTGAAATTACTAAAAATAAAAACGTACCTTTCTTCGGGCTTGAAGACCGGTGCAAGCTGTCTACCTTTTTTAAACTGTTCTCTTTTGAAAGCAAACTATTTATTTTTCCAACATTCACCCCGAGGCACAAGAAAAGGGGAAGAAGAAGATGAGAGAGAGAGAGGTAGAGAGGGAAAGAGAGCTCTTACTTTTCAACAATTTCATTTTCTAATACACGTTCAATTAACTCACTTCCTAACACAAACTTCTTACCTCTCAAAATACTTTAACTTTCAACAACCCCACTCTTCAAAACACCATCAACATACACATCTCACTTTCACAATCCATACCTTTCGCTTTCATTTTCCACCCATCACCTTTCAACACAAATACTCAATCACTTTCCAAAGATCACACATTGCATTTTTCAAAACATACATGAATCACCTTCCAAAATCACATACAACTTACACTTTTTTTTTCAGTACATAATTTATTTCTCTAAATTATACACACATTTCACCTTTCCAAAAATCACATTTTACTTTACTATCCCATACCTTCACTTTTCAAAACACATCATCTTCCAAAACATATATTTTTACTTTTCCACAAAATCAAACACTTTACCCTTTCACACTTTCATGCCACCCTCCAGAAAGATATATAAATTACATTTCAAACATACACACTTATCAAAACTATTTAACTTTCAAAACCCCACATTTTACTTTTCAACATATTTCGTTCTCCAACACATTTTATCTTCCAACACATACACTTTCATTTTTTTAGAAATACCCATTTTACTTTTCAAAATATACACAATTCATCCCTTAACACATATACTTTCTAAAATCATACCTTTCATTATTCAAAGTTCATATATCTCACTATTCGACAAACACTCTTCACCACTTAAAGATCTCACATTTTAAACTTAACACTCACATCCCCAAATCACCTTTCAAAACATATACATTTCACATTTCCAAATCATAAGAGGAAAATACACATGAATCAAAGCAAAGCACAATTTGTATGTATATAAATCCCTACCCATC
The DNA here is from genome assembly GCA_019925795.1 of Dendrobium chrysotoxum. NCBI lineage: Eukaryota > Viridiplantae > Streptophyta > Magnoliopsida > Asparagales > Orchidaceae > Dendrobium > Dendrobium chrysotoxum. The sequence goes on along the minus strand of CM034312.1, from coordinate 14,353,741 downwards.
ATGCTCCATCAAATGCCCAAAAATATTTACTTTCCAATTCAAAATTTTCATCAAAGATAACTTAAAGGGAATGGAAGGCTTGATGATATTTCACTCTTTTCCAGAAGTTCATGCATCTTTCTAACACAAACAGGACACATTTTCATTGAGCCAATGCATTTTTTTTATATAAATCGAACATTTGAATGCTAAAACATGTATCCAAGAAAACAAACTGAATGTAGGCCAAGTATGAGTGCATAGTGTGTGTAAACATGCAGGATACCTTCAAACTTAATGAATAATCACAAGAAGTATCATGAACGTTCTTAAAGATTCTATGGCTAGACATCATCAGAACATAAACTTACACCAATATTCTTATACATCAATTAACAAGCAAGGTGATTCAAACATGAATTTACATGAATGTCACTCATAATTGACGATGAAGCACACAATGATGTGAGCATATGAATGACCTACGCTTATTAGCATTCAAGAGATATTTGAGGCATCAAATTGACAATAAAACATGGGCTTGAGTGCCAACATTCAAGCATATGAAATCAGTCTACTACATTTCACTTCAAGACCATATGATTTTGACCTTTGAGGAATAACAACTTCTTTTTCAAGAGGAAATAGGAAGAACTATAACCATTAAAAGGAATGCAATACATCCACCATCAAATTTTAAAAGAAAGAACAGATTTGTAAACCTATTCTTTGTCTTTCCACAAGAAGATATACTTTACCGATAGCCAAGAATGATCAGCGGTTAGGGCTACTGTACACGCAAGCAAGGGGAAGTGACGGGGTTGGCGTCGGGCTTCTTAGGTCGAAGAGAATGAGTGAGAGAGAGAGTAGGAGAGGGATCATCCCAGGCTAGGGCTTGTGCAGTCGGGCTGGGCGGCAGCGTCGGGTTGCTGGTACCGTGCGACACAGAGGGGACGACGGACTTTGGGGCGAACAGGAGGAGGCTCCTTGTGACTGGGGGTTTCCGCCTGGGGCTTCCTGTGAATCGAGAGAGAGAGAGACGGGTTGGAGGGGGGATCGAAGCCTGGGGTATTCGCGAACTGGGAGGTCGAGAGGGGGAGGGTTCGCGAACTGGAGGGGAGCGGGGTTGGAGTCTTCCGCCTGGGAGTTCCTTACTTGCGAATGGGCAGATATGGGGAAGAGGAGATCGTGGGGGGGAGATGCCCAAACCGCCTCTTAGCCATGGTTTTTTTTTTTAATTTAAATTTTGATTTAAGTAGGATAGAAGATTAAAATTATTTTAATTTTAATTTGGATAAATTCAAATGCTAAATTTTTTTATTTTAAAATAGATAAACAATTTATTTTAATGGAATTATTTATGTTAGTTTAAATGAACTTAGTTGAAATTTTAATATAGGCGAATTCAGGCTTATTTGTTTAATTTAATTAAAATCAAATTAATTTTGATTGGCTCGTGACGAGTTAATTTTAGTTCAAATTATGTTAAAATTATGAATAATTTTGGTCGATTTAGGAAGTCGAGTCGATGCTACGTCACTAGGTATCCACCTAAGGGAGATCCTATAAGCGACGTCTATGCTAGGTTATGAAGACCTAGTCGCTAAGAATGAGTTCCGAGGAGAATTAACCTCCAATAATGAGGTCAACAACTCCAAGCACATCCTTTGCAATATTTTTAATATTACAAGTTACTATTTCTCACATAACATTACCTTCCTGATACACTGATAAAATCTTAAGATCGTGAATCATACTCTCAAAGATATTTTTATTAGAGTTCTTTAAATGCCACCATCTAATCCTAAAATAATGATACACTATATTTTTCATATTCTGCCCATTCATCTTAAAGTCTAAAACTAATAAGTGGTGTTGGGTATATAGACTTTCACTCAGAATAATTTTATAATCTCTGCTATTTAATCAATCTATTTTTCTTACAAAAAAATAATCAATCTATTTTCTTACAAAAAAATAATTAATCTGAGTTTTACTATATCCATTCTTATAAGTGATGAGATGCTCAACTCTTTTCTTAAATAAGATATTAATAATAACAAAATTATAAGCTAGGGTAAAATCTAATATAATCTTACCAACTTTATTAGTCTCTCCAAATTTATAGCCACCATGAATGCTTTTAAAATCCTTTACCTCTCTACTAACATGTCCATTTAAATCTCTCCCAATAAACACTATTTCTTCAAGAGATATATTTTATATTAATTCTTTTAAGTCATTCCAAAATTTTAATTTTGAGCATATATCGAAACCTACTTGAGAAGCATAAACACTTATTATATTAACAATCTTATCATCAACAATAATCTTCAAAGTTATAATTCTATCTTCAATTCTATCAATTTTTATAATATTATCTTTCAAACTCTTATCTATAATCGAGAGATGGGCCCCCCTTGAGCTCAGGGGGGCAATTGCTCCCCTTAAAAAAATAAAAAAAAATTCTTTATTATATGATTATTCAGGTAATTTATCCAACTCAATCTATTTTTTAATCTTTATTACAAGAGTTTTTAACCAATTACCCCCCTTAAAAGTTTTAAAATATTATGATCTTTAGGCAATTGCCCCCAACAAATAGTTAAGATAATTCATCATTTTATTTATTAATTTGAATTCCAAAAATATCCTTGTAACCAAAATTTATTTTGGGGCCGCTGCACCCAAAAAGCCCTCAGGTCGAACCCCGCCAAGGGGCGATGCCCCCTTGGACCCTCGATAGTTACTTATAAATTCATCCCCCCTGAAAATTAAGGCTGATTTCGCCCCTGTTATAATCATACATACACCTTTTCTAGTATGACTCCTATAAGAATACCAAAGTTTAAACTCTAAACTATCAATCTCCTTAGCCTTCTCTCTCGCCCAATTAGTTTCCTGAATGCATAGAATATTTATCTTCCTATGAATCATAATATCAATTAATTCTATTAATTTACCTGTACGAGAACCTACATTCCACGCTCCTAACCTAATTTTAGTTTCATGGACTAGCTTCTTTGCCCACATTCATCCATGATGTGGGAACCCTTGCCTATTTAACATTACATTCGGGCACTGATGCAGTAGCCCTTGCACACTTCTCAATGTATTAAGGCCATACAACGTGTCACTTTCAAGGAACGCCCTAGCATTTGTTTGATTAAAAAAATATATTATTTTGAAAAGTGTTTAATTTTCTTTGGGAAATGTTTAATTTCTGGAATTTAAATTTTATAATCGAACATTTATTATGAATGATATATCACCTCGAAAGGTGAACATATCGTTCCCTAATAGGTTCCGATTACAAATATTTGAATTTATCTGATTATCGTAGTCAAACTTAAGGAGAAACAACATATGATCTCAAAAGATCAAAATGATATTAAATCCAATATTTAACTATAATAATCTAGTAAAAAGATCATTAATTTCATAATCAAGATCACGATAATAGTACGATATATCTTTCCAAGGAAAGAGGATATCGTCTATTATCGATCATTTGAAAATAAGGATAATGATAGTTGTCTTTTGAATTTCCCAAGGATAATCAATTAAAGGTTTTGAAAACTTGATTTTGAAAATTTGGTCTGGGTTTCTAAATCTCCTACGAGCGCAAGCCCTCGTAGTTAATTACATCGTGGGAAACCAGAAAAATTTCCTACGAATACTCTCGATTAAAATAGCGATACGAATTTTATTTAAGATTTCAAAGATTGATATCAAAGAAGGTTAAGGACTTGAATTTTTCAATGGGATTAGTTCAAAATTGAACACTTATTTTTGGAGTCAAAGGAAGAAGAGTAGGAGATGTTTTGAGATTCTGAATCACTTCAGAAACACCTCAAACTATCCTAAGTGTTGGGCTTGAATTAGATTGAAAGGGATTTAATATTTGAGTGATCAATTTTATTAGAAAGTTGGGGCTTATATCCCCGATCAATAGATCAGGAGAATGCCCCGGAAGTGAGGGTGGAGACTAACCTACCAAGTGGGTATGACGTCCCCGGTCAAGATCCCATGGTTTTCCATCGTCCCGGGTTCGTCGGTATCCTTAGCCTACCTAGTCGAGTGCCGACCAGAGGATCCTTGTTAGCAACCATGGGTTACCTCATTCAAGGGGACCTCGTAGGCCAAGGGGCTGGGGACCTAATCCTAGGCTGACACATAGGAGGTGCACAGGTCTGTAAGTAGTGAACCTATGTCTATGTTATCTAATCTAGGATGCCACTCTCATTTTGTGTGCATATTAACATATCTCAAAATAGAAAGGAACACCGGCCTAACCTAAAGCTAGAGTCTGTGTCCTAACAGGTCAATCTAGGTGTGTGTAGCAGGCTGTGTGGTTTGGATATGTCCTGTATCGGGCAATTAATTAAAGTTGTTTAATGTTCTGGTTTGTTGAAAAGCTCAAGGAAAGTTTTTGGTTAAAGTTTAAGTCTTAATGATTTGAAATTAATTTTTAAAATTGATTCTTGATTGTTTGTTGGATATCACCTTTGTTGCTCACCGAGGCCGTGAAGTTTATTTCACCTTCCTTGGGGCTAATTTAATAGCCTCGTAGGCCTGGGTTACCCAGTGGTACCCGGTATGATTAAATGAATTAGGTTTAATTTAAGGTTTGAAGTTTGACTGAATCTTAATTGAGTTTGGTTGATTGTTTGTTTTAAAATTAAATTGAAGTTTTCTAGATTTTTAAATCAAGTATTGAATTTTTGAATTTTATTTGAATCATTTAATGTGCTTAATTAAAGGGGTTAAAATTTGAATTTTAAATTAAGAATGATTTCTAGAAAATTAATATTTTATTAAAATATTAGAACTCAAGATGATCAATTAGACTGTAAGTATGTTGAATTTGAATTTTATTTGAATTAGTTATGAATGTTTGAAGTTTGATTGTTTATTGAAATTGTTTAATCATCTTAATTAAAGAGGTTTTGATGTTTTGAATCCAAACTGATTCCAAACTCCTTGTAATCAACTCCAAAGGTCAAAGATGACCCAAGGATAGATTTCCAAGTGTTTAGGAATTTTTTTGGAATTTCTAATTATTTTTAATCAATTAAATTAATTAAATATTAACTTTCAATTAAAATTCAATTAAACTTAAATTTAATGTTCAATCAAAGGGGTTTTAATTTTCATGTATTAAGGGTTCAATTTTGATTAATTTGATATATTATGTGTGTCTTTGTGTTTTAAATTTGATTTATTAAATTTCTTGAAGTTTTGAGGCCTTGATTAAGGCTTGATCTTAAGGGGTTTGATTAAGGGGTTTAAAGAATTCAAACTTTAGTGAGAATTTTCCCTAGAGCAGGGAAAGTCACTAAACTCAAGGGGTTTGAATTTCAAGTCGATTGGATTTAAAGAAGTTTTGAGGTTTAATTGAGGGTTTAACTTTAATTAAAATCAATTAAGTTGTTTAATGATTAATCAATTGATTTAAGTTTGATTGAGGTCAAGTTTGATAGTGTACACTAATCCTAAGGTACGGTGTCACTAAGTTTTCTAGGTTTGATGTTTGATCCCTAAAGGATATAAGTGTGAATCCTAGGGTTTGTCTAAGTTTTCTAAGACTCGTCCTTAATTATTATCCTTAATGGCGTCACTAGGTTTAATGGGTTTAAATCAATGTCACTAACCCTTTGGACATGTATATGAATGTAAACAAGTTATGTCGACGGTACATATTCACTAAATGTAGGAGTCAAGAACTTAAGGTTGGAGGAATAACTCAACAGGGAAATCTAGGAGCCCTATGATCTTCTAAGTTTTAAGAAAACTTACCTGATCACCGGAGCTGATCAACGGTGATTCTGGTTGTAGTACACCATTTGGAAGAAAGGGGGTGACTGAAGCTCCTTAGCTCTATCCCTCAATCAACTCCACCAGTACCTCGCAAAAAAAGGCGAAGAGAGAAAGAGGTGTCAGAATATCATGTATGTGAATATAAAAGATAATATGAATTGACATATAAATGAATATGTGAAAATATAAATCAAATCAAATTATTGAAGCAATTTCAAAGTGTATGTATCTTTGCAAGAAACAATTTCAATGTACGTGACATTTTACAAGGGTAATTTTTAGAATATGTACTTGTATGTAAATAAGAATTTCAACTCATATACCATCCCAAAAGAATAATTTCAGCACATGTAATGATGTGCAAGAGAGGACTTCAGCTCATATATTATCTTAGAAGGACAATTTCAGCACATACTCATATGTAAAGAGAAGTTTCCACTCATATATCATCCCATAAGAACAATTTCAGCATATATAATGATGTGCAAGAGAGGACTTCAACTCATATACTATCTCACAAAGACAATTTCAGCATATACTGATATATAAAGAGAAGTTTCAACAAATGTCACACCTCCTAAGAACAGTTGCAGCATATGTAGAATCTTAGAAAAGCAAGTCAATGTGTATGATCACTACAAGAAACTGAAGCTTGCAAAACTTTCCAAAGATCCCGTGAGATCATCTCTTTATTCATGAATATAATGAGCCATCTCATATATCAAATCTCTAATGAGAGCAAATGTAAATGTATTGGTGTTTTTTAGGTAAGCTAAAAAAAAATCATGTAGAAAATCCCTTCCAAAGAAAGTGGACCAAAATACCATTTACTTGTTATCACTTCCCTCCAAATAAGAGAAGTTATTTTTTTTTTCTTCTCAACAAAGATCATAGAACAAACTCCAATAATGGGGACTGTTAGCTAATGCGCTTCTCAAAAGTTGAATAAATTGTTGAACCTCATCTCAAGAGAATTCCCATTCTTTCCCTTCATTTCTCCCCTTTTTTTTTTATTCAGAAATGGAAAGGGGAATCAATGCCTCAGGTTAAAGAGAAGAAGTAAAAGAGAAAGTAGCCATCAATTTCAAAATCCTTCACTAATCAGTTCAAATATATAAGCTTGAACCACTCATCAAGAACTGCATCAATTTCATGTAAGGGATGCTTTCACTTATCAAATGACCACACCAAGAGGGATTAATGTCTGTACATGCTCTCAAAAAGACAATCACAAACTCCCTTTTCATTGTAGAAATAAAAAGAAAGCTAAGAGTAGGAAGAGAGAAAAACATCATAACTCATTAATGTTAAATTTATATATCTAAGTGAAGTGTCAAACTATGTTTAAACCTTCCATTCTAAACAGGGTACATTAGACATGTACGTAGTGAAAAGCTCATTGAAATAATCATCAAACACGTCACTCTTATTTCAATTGAGAAGTCAAATACTTTACAATGGGATCTGTAAGTCATGACCTGCATAGCATCGGCAAAGTATAATTTCCATATCGGTCGTAGTAAACATCAAGTTCTGGCAAAATAAAACAGGCCACCAATCCTTCGTTAAGCCTAATGCATATTATTCAACACATTGGATCACAATGTGTATGCAAAAATAGATGATGGAACTTTATTTTTATCAAAAATAGAGACAAGTTATTCTTTCTTGCTCCCAAAAGAAACAAACTCAACATTATAATATCACCGTAGGAATATGCATGCACTCATAGGGTTCATCCACATACATATGATACATCACATTATACACATAACAATGATGGGATCTTTTATCTACATGTGTATAGTATATTTATATTCACAAATCAACTACAGGTATTAAGGTTATGCACTAGACTGTAGTTAATATAATCAGAACTCCATCAAAATAACTTCTAAAAATAATTTTGGATATGTATAAACGACAGCAACAATGAGACTATTGATGAGGTTTATTCTTCCAGATCAAGGGGGCTACTCATGCAATGGCGCTGGTATTGGGCTTCTGTAGGTAGGCATACTAGCTGGCTTCTCATTAATCCTTAATATTCTTACAATCTTTTCCTTGGAGTATAGCAACAATGAGTAATCATTCAACATTATGTAAAAAAAAAAAACACTACCAGAATCTTGGAGCACCGTTACCCACGAGACGAGTTAATTATAATCTTCTGAACAATAAACCCGTACAACATGAAATTACTGCTAGTGGTGAACTTACGGATCTGTAGCTTAACGGGGAAATATAATGAAGAACAAGGAGATGGAAAAATATCAACTCCTTTGCATTTTCAGCCGCTGAACTTTGTATTCCAACACATCCGCTATTATGTAGACATGCCGAAAGTAAAACTCTACACTTTAAAAATTTATTTCAGTGGGTTATTGATAGATATTCTATTAGTAGAACTATCCTCAAAGTCAGGCTAAGATTTAACGTTCTATCAAACTTTGTGTCATATTAATGACAGGAAACCTGATGGTGAAGATAGGCTATTAATAGAATTTCATCTCAATTGCTATTTGATAGTTTCCCCTAAAACTTCAGATATGCAAAATCATAAGCTAGGAAGTGATGAAATTCACTAAACATTAAAAATATGTACCAATCTCAAAATTCATAGAGCAAGAGAATCCATGGCAGCCCCCATATTGCACCAACCATCCTCCCAAAAAGAAAAAAGAAAGAAAACCTCATTCTCTGACAAAAAGCATCTAAACTTTTTGATTTATGTAAAAGAAGGAGAAAGTGGGGATGAGGGTAGAAGTGAAGAAGGTTACCGCTAGTTTCTCCTTCTTTGAGCCATATGAAACTGCGAGAAATCTCTCCCATTACTCTTTCATTTGCTTCTTCCTTTCCCTGAATCACACGTAGGGCAAGCACAGTAAAGAAGCGAATCCTTGAGTGGTCCTTCCTCTTGCTTGATCGAATGGAGAAGAGGGAACGGAAGAGGGGAGGCCTTGCAGCTGGCCGGCCCTAGCAGCAGGAATGGATGGGAGTGGCTGCTTGTGGGAAAATGAGATCGTGCCTCTCTCTTGCGGTTGCTTGCGTAAGTGACCTAGAGGATGGATCGTGTGGAAGGAGAGTTCATGAAGGCCAGCCCCAAAAGCCCCCATTTAAAATATGAAATAATAAAAAAAATTCAGCCAATTCTCCATCTTGCCCCTCATAAACCCTTGATCTAAGGGTTGGGAAGATAGCTTGTTCCTTTTCTTGATCTTGACACCAAAGGTTAATATTAAACCTGTAATTAAAATGATTGGAATGAAATAGTTGAATCAAATAAGCCAAATTAATTAAGTGTAGGATTCACATTAATTTGATTAAAATTACTCAATTTAATTAATGCCAATTTGATTTATATCGAGCCGAAATAGGTTAAGTCACATTGATTAAAGCCAACGAGCTTTAAATTGAATAAGAACTGGTCAAGTCAATTCTAGATCATTTGATTGAATCAAATTTTGATAAAAATCAAACAATTTTTGATTGACAATTGATTGAAAATTTGATGTTTGAGGATTGGAGGTTGGAGCTTGAATGTAAATTCATAAATGAAGGGAGATTTGACTGAGTAGCATAGGTTGACTAAGTCAACATCAATTGGATTCAATTAACTAAAGAAAAGGACATAATTAGGCTATAGTTTGAAGTTAATTTGAAGCTTGAAATGGATTTGGACAGTTTAAATTGATTATAGATTGAATAAGATTAAAGATTTGATCATAGAATGAGATTTGACCAAATCAAATCAAAGTGATTTGACTTCCCACATATCTAAATGTGTTTGAATTTCAATTTGATATGAACTTGAGGGTTTGGAGGTTGATTAGAAACTTAATTGATTGAAGGATGCATATTTGATTGAGGTTTGAGTTGAAACTTTGGATTAAGATCTTGATTGAGGTTTAGATTGATTTAATTCTAGATGGATTTGAAATTTGAATAGATTGAAATTTGAATTGAGCACCTGGATTGGCTTGAGGTAAGGATTGATTTGATGTTTGAATAGGTTTGAAATCTATGTAGATTTGAGGTTAGGATAGATCCAAGGTCTAGGAGAATCCTAAGATTTGGGATCTAGAATGATCTTGGGATCTAAATGAATTTGAAGGAGTCCTAGGGTCTAGAGTAGATCCTAAGGACTGAAGTCTAGGAAGATCCTAGAGTCTAGGAAACCCTAAGGTCTGGGATCTATAAGGTTCTTAGGATCTAGAATAAATCTTAAAGTCTGGATTCTAGGAAGATCCTAGGGTCTGGATAGATCTGAGGTCTAGGAGAATCCTAAGGTCTAAGAGGATCATATGATCTAGAATCAGGTAGAATCCTAGGGTCTAGAATAGATCCTAGGGTCTGAAGTCTAGGAGAATCCTAGAATCTAAATTTGTCTTAAATTGTATTGATTTGGGGTCAGGATTGATTTGAATTTGGTTTGATCTTAAAGTCTGGATTGATCTAAGATCAGATTGATCCTAGGGTTAAGATTGATCTTAAGGATTGGAAAAATCCTAAGGTCTGGATTGGTCCTACTGAGCTCATACAAAAATGAGGTCAACAAATGGACCCCCAATATGTGTAATAGAATGTAGTTCAATTGCACATATTGGTGTTGACCGAATAGAATGGTCAAGTCTGGAGTTTTGATCCTAAGGGAAAGAAAAATCTATCCCTGGGGAATAAGGGTTTAAATGTATACTAGGGTAGTGCTAGGAAAAGCGTACTCTACCACTAGTGGGTCTGGTCCTAAGGGTAAGGAGAAATCTATCCCTAAAGGGGAAAGAAGTCTGGGTGACCCTATAGGAAGGAAGAACTCCTAACTATGAAGGATCAGAATTAAATTTATTCTAAGGGAAAGGAAAACCCTACCCTAAGAAGATTGAATTTGAAATGATACTAAGGTAGTGCTGGGGGTAGCGTACTCTACCACTAGTAGATCTAGTCCTAGGAGAAGGAAGAAAACCTATCCCTAAGGAAAAGAAGGCCTGGATGATCGTATAGGAAGGAAGAACTCCTAGCTATAGAGGATCAAGTCGAATTTTGATACTAGGGTAGTGCCACGAAGGGCGTACTCTACCACTAGTGGATCTAATCCTAAGGAAAGGAAGAAATGCCTAGCCTTAAGGAAAAGAAGGTTTGATTGAGATTGATTCCAGGACGGTGCCATAAAGGACTTACTCCATCACTAGGGAGTCTAATCCTAAAGGAAGGAGAAAAGCCTAACCTTGAGGAGAAGAAAGTTTGAATTTGGAATTGAAATTGAATCCAGGACGGGGCCACAAGGGACTTATTCCATCACTGGGGAATCAAATATTAAGAGAAGGAGACTACTTACTCTAAGGAAGGGAAGAGCTGGATGATCTCATAGGAAGGTAATATTGCTTCCTATATGAGATCATACTTAAAGATTTAAATTCTGAAACTAGAATGGTGCCGCAGATGGCGTTATCCATCACTAGTAGATCTAATCCTAAGGAAAGGAAGCACGATGACTCACATCTGTCCTTAAGGAAAAAAAGACTGGAAGAAGCTAGGATGGTGCCACGAAGGGCGTACTCCACCACTAGCGGATCTAATCCTAAGAATAGAAAGCACGATGACTCACATCTAACCTTAAGGAAAAGAAAGCTGGATGATCCTGTGAGAAGGAAGCATTGCTTCACACAGAATCGGATCTGGAGTGATCGTATGTAAAGGAAACTTACTTTACATAGAGGATCAAGTCTGGATGATCATGTGTAGGGGAAGCTTGCTCTACACAGAGGATCGAGTCAAGGTGATCGTATATAGAGGAAACTTGCTCTATACAGAGGATTAGGTCTGGAAGATCATGTGTAGAGGAAACTTGCTCTACACAGAAGATCGAATCTGGAATGATCGTGTATAGAGGAAACTTGCTCTATACAGAGGATCAAATCTGGATTGATCGTATATGAAGGAAACTTGCTTCACACAGAGGATCGAGTCAGGATGATCGTATATAAAGGAAACTTGCTCTATATAGAGGATCGGGTCAGGAATGATCATATGTGAAGGAAACTTGCTTCACACAGAGGATCGCATCTGGAATGATCGTATGTGAAGGAAACTTGCTTCACACAGAGGATCGAGTCAGGAGGGATCCTGTGTAGAAGAAACTTGCTTCACACAGAGAATCGAATCTGGATGATCATATACAGAGGAAACTTGCTCTGTATAGAGGATCAAGTCTGGATGATCATGTATAGAGGAAACTTGCTCTATACAGAGGATCAGGTCTGGACGATCATGTATAGAGGAAACTTGCTCTATACAAAAGATCGGATATGGAATGATCGTATGTGAAGGAAACTTGCTTCACAAAGACGATCAGATCTGGATTCTGGAATTCGAGATTTGAAAGATTTTTGAATTAATTTGGTTTTAAATTTGAAAGTGTTTGAATTTGAAACTTAATTTGACGAATTTGAAATTGAAGGGTTTTAAAACTATGATTTGTTTTGAATTTGATTCGAATTGGTTTTGAATTTGAAAATTTTGAATTTGAAATTTGATTGATTTTGATTCATTTTAAATTTTAATTTTAAGTTTTGAATTTCGATTGTATTTGATTCGATTTTGATTTGTTTGAATTTGATTTTGAATTTGAAGTGTTTTGAATTTAATTTTAAGTTTAACACTCATCTGGCATGGTACTTCCTGAAGAGCCTCCCCAATATTTGAAAATATTGGGTGGCATTCTTCAGGTTGATCAGTCAAAAGGAAAATTTTCTCAAAGATCGTCATGAACGATCCAGTCAACATTGACTCAAGCTTTCCATTGAGTTTACAACGGATTAGAAGCGGTCTACAAAAGACTACGACCAAGTCTCCTACTTGGGGAGTTCTAAAGTGACACAACTTATCAATATCTCGAATCAAATGTGACTTATGAACTTTAAACTTTGCTGAGCTTAATTTGATTTTTATTTGAGGCCCTCGAGCTCCTTGAATTGGAGTCGGACACTTTGCTCAACTATAGTTTAATTTTGAATAGCAAGTCTCAGCAAAGGAAACTACGTCTCTAGATCGGGGTGATCTAGGACCCAGCACAGGGTGTGGCTTGATTGTGAACGATAATTTCCAGCATTATAAAATACTTCTCCAGTGGGATTGAACTTGGACCCAGCATAGAGTGTAATTTTATAAAGAAGGCCTAGTAGGAAAAGATGCCTATGTGGAAGGACTTACACACACTTTTCAAGGACCAGATTTAACTTTTCAAAATAGAAGATTTCATTCTTTTTATTAGAAAACTTCCTCTAGGTATTTGGACCCTGTCGGAATTACAAGCGGGTACAAATTCAGAAGTACAGTGAAAAGTTTGAGTGACCCCAACTAACCTGAAAAGGTTTGAGGATTTAGGTTTTGTTGACCCAGACCAAGTTTCGTAGAAACTAAACTGGGGTCTCCCTTAAATATTTTGAATTAAAATCAATTTCAAAGAGGTTTAAGTTGAATATAAAAATTTGATCTTTTCAATTCTCTAGCACGAGAGATTTTTGTATCTTGATATATTATCGATGCACGGTGAAAATTCTGGATTCAAGACTTTCAAAATCAAGCAATTTAAAATTGACTGGGTCTTTTGAGATTGAAGAATTTAGCAAAAGGGAGCCTGTTTCATTCTTTCTTTTTCTGGTGGTGCACATTGCGCATCTTTTGATTTATAGTGCATTTTGCACTATCTCCCTTTTTTGATTTTTGGCGTATTCGCGCATCTTTTTGTATTTATTTTGATTTTGAGAAGAGGCTGCACCTACTTTAAATTCAATGCCGGGATTATATCTCAAGTACAAAAGAAGGAAACTCACTCTCTTGTACAAGGAAGAATAATCGTCAAGGCATGACCTAGTCATTTAAAATGAATATTGGCTTGACTTTTGAAAATCATTGAACAGATGTTAAACACGCAAGAGATATCTATTAAGATAGAAAACTGCTAGAAATTTGAGAAAATTTTTATTTCAAAGATCAACTTAAATTTGATACTAATTTTAGTTCAACAGTTCAATCAATCCCACAAAAGAGGTGGGAGGGAGGGGCATTCGAACATTTGATGGAGTCAACAAGAACTTTCTCCTGCTTAAAACTTAACGTAGAGGTCAATTTCCATTAAAAAGATAACTCAACTATCTTGAAAGTTTGAAATCAGTACACTTGAGAAATTGAAAGCTTTTCCTTAAAAAGAAATTGCAAATCTAGGTGGCAAGACCCCAGTAGTACGGAATTAGATTCCTACGATCTCCTTGGAAAGAGAGACTACTATTGGGTCTACACTATCCTTAGAAGTTATGCATCACTTTAATCAAAAGATTTATCTCGATAGGACCCCGTTGAAAGTTGAATTTAACGGTATCACTATCTGATATAATTCTAGATTATTTCCCATCTCTTATTACTAGTGGTCTAGTAATTAGGAGAGTGGCACACCGAGTGGTTTCTATACCTCCTCCTCTCTAGTTGATGTAGTGGGACACGTATAGAAACGTGATCTAACATCATCTAGTAGAGTGGACGGGTCATAACCTTCAACTGGGGGCCTAGGGCCTGGTGCTGGTGTTTGATCAGTTCTGGCTTGATTAATTCTCGCCATGTAGTAGTCAAGGAGATGTATTAAAGATCGTGCTCTCATTCCTACAACCTCCCTCCTTTGAGCAACAGGAGATGGGTGGAAATGATTTCCACCAGGGAAGGGGTTCGTAGAAGGAGCAACAAACTTTTGATTGGCCTCGGACTTGACATGCTTTAAGGCTTTCGCCTCAGCAGTCTTCCTGGCCTTAACAACCTTCTTTTTGACTCTACGAAGGTAGTTCTTCATTTTGTTCTTGCTGGCCTTGCTGACGGCAGGGGTACTAGAACTTGACTCAATCTCAGACTGAGATGGTAGCTCTTCTATCGTTATTGACTTCTGGTTGTTATTCTCCTCAGTAGAAGATATAATGGGTAAAGGGGCGACATCAGCCTCCATCTCGGAGATGGGGGAGTCAACTCCTGACCCTAAAGTAATCTCAACCAAGGGGACATTCTTTCGTATTCCAGCAGACAGATCGATCATTTCTTCTCCGTCGACTGATAACTTAAAGTCTTGGAATTGCATTTCAAACTGGATAAAATTACCAAAAGTGATTCCTTCGACTATCAAGTTTCTATCTAGAGAGAAAATGAGTTTCTCAGCCATTTGAGTGCTTAAATCCTGAAATTAATGAACAATGATTTGAATTAGTTAAACTTGAATTTGAATTTGAATTTTAAACTTGATTAATATTATTCAAAATTTGATAATTCAATCATGTTAAGTTTAAATTCAAAACAGTGGTTCGTAGAATTAACAAAGACTTAAGGGTTGAACCTGACTCTTTCGCTACACCAATTAACTTGGGGCAAAATGTCAAAGTTCAAACTCAAACTTGAATTCAAAATTAAATTTAAAATTTGAGGTGACAATCAAATTCGAATTTAAAGTTGAGATTATATTTTGATTTAAAGTTGAATTTGAATTTGAACTTAAGATTGAAGTCGAATGGACCCTTTTTCAAATTCTGTGACTCAACAGATTGAGTTTCATTCAATCATGTAGGTACACAAAATTGATATGAAAGATCCAGGATTGAGCTCGACTCTTTTTGTTTCACCAATTGACTTGGGTCGAAATGTCAAAGTCCCGATCAAAATTGAATTGATTTTAAATTGGAAATCAAATTTAAATTTTAGGTTGAGATTAAGTTTGTACTCAAATTTTGAATTTGAACTTGAAGCTCAAGTCAAATGGATCTTTCTTCAAATTTTATGACTCAACAGACTGGGTTTCACTCAATCATGTAGGTGCATAAAATTGATATGAAAGATTCAAGGATCGGGCTCGACTCTTTTCATTTCACCAATTGACTTGGGTCGAAATGTCAAAGTCCGAATTTGATCTTGAAATCAAATCTGAGGTTGAATTTAAGTTTGGAATCAAATTTGAGTTCAATTTTGAAATTGAATTTGAACTTAAGATTGAATTAAAATTTAAATCTTGAATTCAAATTCAAACTTGAAGTTGGATTTAAATTAAAATTGAATTTGAATTTGAATCTGGATTTAAACTCAAGGTTGGAATTGAACTGATCCTCTTCAAAATTTGGAACTCAACATATTGAATTTTATTCAAATATGTAGGTGTGCCAAATTAGCCTGAAGATCCTAAAGCTTGACTCTTTGCACCCCATCAAGCAATTTAGGGGTGAAATGTCAAAGCCCAGAATTGACTGGAGAATTTTGAATTTGAATTGCATGTGTTCAACTACAACAGAATATTGAAGAAGACACATAGCAACGACGACTGAAGTTGATTTGAAAGATTTTCCTTGACTTTTGAAACTCAAAAATATTGAGTTTTATTTTCAACATAGTGGTTAACAAAAGTTAAGGGAAAACCTAGAGACCTTGATTTGACTCTTTCACCACACTGACTAGCTTAGGGTGAAATATCAAAATCAAGTTTGATTAAAGAAATTTTGAATCTGGATCTTGAGATTGAGGGATTTTTTGTAAAATGTGAAACTTAGCATGCAGAAATTTATTCGCATGCGAGTTTGCAACATATGCAAAAAGATTTTGACAAGCTTGACTTGACTCTTTTGCTCTACCAATAAACTTGGAGGCAAAATGTCAAAGCCCAGCTTGGAGGGATGTTTCCTACACTCACCTCTCTTTTCACATGTCTTAATTGAGTTGGCCACACTCACCCAAGGAAGAAATGGGTAGAGGGACCAACGGAAGAAAGGTAGTCAAAACTACCGATGCAATAAAATTCGTAGCGCTATTAAAGATGGAGAGAGAGAGAGATTATCCCCAGCGGAGTCGCCAATTTTTTGTTTGATTAAAAAAAAATATTGTTTTGAAAAGTGTTTAATTTTCTTTGGAAATGTTTAATTTCTGGAATTTAAATTTTATAATCGAACATTTATTATGAATGATATATCACCTCGAAAGGTGAACATATCGTTCCCTAATAGGTTCCGATTACAAATATTTGAATTTATCTGATTATCGTAGTCAAACTTAAGGAGAAACAACATATGATCTCAAAAGATCAAAATGATGTTAAATCCAATATTTAACTATAATAATCTAGTAAAAAGATCATTAATTTCATAATCAAGATCACGATAATAGTACGATGTATCTTTCCAAGGAAAGAGGATATCGTCTATTATCGATCATTTGAAAATGAGGATAATGATCGTTATCTTTTGAATTTCCCAAGGATAATCAATTAAAGGTTTTGAAAACTTGATTTTGAAAATCTGGCATGGGTTTCTAAATCTCCTACGAGCGCAAGCCCTCGTAGTTAATTACATCGTGGGAAACCAGAAAATTTTCCTACGAATACTCTCGATTAAAATAGCGATACGAATTTTATTTAAGATTTCAAAGATTGATATCAAAGAAGGTTAAGGACTTGAATTTTTCAATGGGATTAGTTCAAAATTGAACACTTATTTCTGGAGTCAAAGGAAGAAGAGTAGGAGATGTTTTGAGATTCTGAATCACTTCAGAAACACCTCAAACTATCCTAAGTGTTAGGCTTGAATTAGATTGAAAGGGATTTAATATTTGAGTGATCAATTTTATTAGAAAGTTAGGGCTTATATCCCCGATCAATAGATCAGGAGAATGCCCCGGAAGTGAGGGTGGAGACTAACCTACCAAGTGGGTATGACGTCCCCGGTCAAGATCCCACGGTTTTCCATCGTCCCGGGTTCGTCGGTATCCTTAGCCTACTAGTCGAGTGCCGACCAGAGGATCCTTGTTAGCAACCATGGGTTACCTCATTCAAGGGGACCTCGTAGGCCAAGGGGCTGGGGACCTAATCCTAGGCTGACACATAGGAGGTGCACAGGTCTGTAAGTAGTGAACCTATGTCTATGTTATCTAATCTAGGATGCCACTCTCATTTTGTGTGCATATTAACATATCTCAAAATAGAAAGGAACACCGGCCTAACCTAAAGCTAGAGTCCGTGTCCTAACAGGTCAATCTAGGTGTGTGTAGCAGGCTGTGTGGTTTGGATATGTCATGTATCGGGCAATTAATTAAAGTTGTTTAATGTTCTGGTTTGTTGAAAAGCTCAAGGAAAGTTTTTGGTTAAAGTTTAAGTCTTAATGATTTGAAATTAATTTTTAAAATTGATTCTTGATTGTTTGTTGGATATCACCTTTGTTGCTCACCGAGGCCGTGAAGTTTATTTCACCTTCCTTGGGGCTAATTTAATAGCCTCGTAGGCCTGGGTTACCCAGTGGTACCCGGTATGATTAAATGAATTAGGTTTAATTTAAGGTTTGAAGTTTGACTGAATCTTAATTGAGTTTGGTTGATTGTTTGTTTTAAAATTAAATTGAAGTTTTCTGGATTTTTAAATCAAGTATTAAATTTTTGAATTTTATTTGAATCATTTAATGTGCTTAATTAAAGGGGTTAAAATTTGAATTTTAAATTAAGAATGATTTCTAGAAAATTAATATTTTATTAAAATATTAGAACTCAAGATGATCAATTAGATTGTAAGTATGTTGAATTTGAATTTTATTTGAATTAGTTATGAATGTTTGAAGTTTGACTGTTTATTGAAATTGTTTAATCATCTTAATTAAAGAGGTTTTGATGTTTTGAATCCAAACTGATTCCAAACTCCTTGTAATCAACTCCAAAGGTCAAAGATGACCCAAGGATAGATTTCCAAGTGTTTAGTATTTTTTTTGGAATTTTTAATTATTTTTAATCAATTAAATTAATTAAATATTAACTTTCAATTAAAATTCAATTAAACTTAAATTTAATGTTCAATCAAATGGGTTTTAATTTTCATGTATTAAGGGTTCAATTTTGATTAATTTGATATATTATGTGTGTCTTTGTGTTTTAAATTTGATTTATTAAATTTCTTGAAGTTTTGAGGCCTTGATTAAGGCTTGATCTTAAGGGGTTTGATTAAGGGGTTTAAAGAATTCAAACTTTAGTGAGAATTTTCCTAGAGCAGGGAAAGTCACTAAACTCAAGGGGTTTGAATTTCAAGTCGATTGGATTTAAAGAAGTTTTGAGGTTTAATTGAGGGTTTAACTTTAATTAAAATCAATTAAGTTGTTTAATGATTAATCAATTGATTTAAGTTTGATTGAGGTCAAGTTTGATAGTGTACACTAATCCTAAGGTACGGTGTCACTAAGTTTTCTAGGTTTGATGTTTGATCCCTAAAGGATATAAGTGTGAATCCTAGGGTTTGTCTAAGTTTTCTAAGACTCGTCCTTAATTATTGTCCTTAATGGCGTCACTAGGTTTAATGGGTTTAAATCAATGTCACTAACCCTTTGGACATGCATATGAATGTAAACAAGTTATGTCGATGGTACATATTCACTAAATGCAGGAGTCAAGAACTTAAGGTTGGAGGAATAACTCAACAGGGAAATCTAGGAGCCCTATGATCTTCTAAGTTTTAAGAAAACTTACCTGATCACCGGAGCTGATCAACGGTGATTCTGGTTGTAGTACACCGTTTGGAAGAAAGGGGGTGACTGAAGCTCCTTAGCTCTATCCCTCAATCAACTCCACCAGTACCTCGCAAAAAAAGGCGAAGAGAGAAAGAGGTGTCAGAATATCATGTATGTGAATATAAAAGATAATATGAATTGACATATAAATGAATATGTGAAAATATAAATCAAATCAAATTATTGAAGCAATTTCAAAGTGTATGTATCTTTGCAAGAAACAATTTCAATGTACGTGACATTTTACAAGGGTAATTTTTAGAATATGTACTTGTATGTAAATAAGAATTTCAACTCATATACCATCCCAAAAGAATAATTTCAGCACATGTAATGATGTGCAAGAGAGGACTTCAGCTCATATATTATCTTAGAAGGACAATTTCAGCACATACTCATATGTAAAGAGAAGTTTCCACTCATATATCATCCCATAAGAACAATTTCAGCATATATAATGATGTGCAAGAGAGGACTTCAACTCATATACTATCTCACAAAGACAATTTCAGCATATACTGATATATAAAGAGAAGTTTCAACAAATGTCACACCTCCCAAGAACAGTTGCAGCATATGTAGAATCTTAGAAAAGCAAGTCAATGTGTATGATCACTACAAGAAACTGAAGCTTGCAAAACTTTCCAAAGATCCTGTGACATCATCTCTTTATTCATGAATATAATGAGCCATCTCATATATCAAATCTCTAAAGAGAGCAAATGTAAATGTATTGGTGTTTTTCAGGTAAGCTAAAAAAAAAATCATGTAGAAAATCCCTTCCAAAGAAAGTGGACCAAAATACCATTTACTTGTTATCACTTCCCTCCAAATAAGAGAAGTTATTTTTTTTTTCTTCTCAACAAAGATCATAGAACAAACTCCAATAATGGGGACTGTTAGCTAATGTGCTTCTCAAAAGTTGAATCAATTGTTGAACCTCATCTCAAGAGAATTCCCATTCTTTCCCTTCATTTCTCCCCTTTTTTTTTATTCAAAAATGGAAAGGGGAATCAATGCCTCAGGTTAAAGAGAAGAAGTAAAAGAGAAAGTAGCCATCAATTTCAAAATCCTTCACTAATCAGTTCAATTATATAAGCTTGAACCACTCATCAAGAACTGCATCAATTTCATGTAAGGGATGCTTTCACTTATCAAATGACCACACCAAGAGGGATTAATGTTTGTACATGCTCTCAAAAAGACAATCACAAACTCCCTTTTCATTGTAGAAATAAAAAGAAAGCTAAGAGTAGGAAGAGAGAAAAACATCATAACTCATTAATGTTAAATTTATATATCTAAGTGAAGTGTCAAACTATGTTTAAACCTTCCATTCTAAACAGGGTACATTAGAAATGTACGTAGTTGAAAAGCTCATTGAAATAATCATCAAACACGTCACTCTTATTTCAATTGAGAAGTCAAATACTTTATAATGGGATCTGTAAGTCATGACCTGCATAGCATCGGCAAAGTATAATTTCCATATCGGTCGTAGTAAACATCAAGTTCTGGCAAAATAAAACAGGCCACCAATCCTTCGTTAGGCCTAATGCATATTATTCAACACATTGGATCACAATGTGTATGCAAAAATAGATGATGGAACTTTATTTTTATCAAAAATAGAGACAAGTTATTCTTTCTTGCTCCCAAAAGAAACAAACTCAACATTATAATATCACCGTAGGAATATGCATGCACTCATAGGGTTCATCCCACATACATATGATACAGCACATTATACACATAACAATGATGGGATCTTTTATCTACATGTGTATAGTATATTTATATTCACAAATCAACTACAGGTATTAAGGTTATGCACTAGACTGTAGTTAATATAATCAGAACTCCATCAAAATAACTTCTAAAAATAATTTTGGATATGTATAACGACAGCAACAATGAGACTATTGATGAGGTTTATTCTTCCAGATCAAGGGGGCTACTCATGCAATGGCGCTGGTATTGGGCTTCTGTAGGTAGGCATACTAGATGGCTTCTCATTAATCCTTAATATTCTTACAATCTTTTCCTTGGAGTATAGCAACAATGAGTAATCATTCAACATTATGTAAAAAAAAAAAAAACACTACCAGAATCTTGAAGCACCGTTACCCACGAGACGAGTTAATTATAATCTTCTGAACAATAAACCCGTACAACATGAAATTACTGCTAGTGGTGAACTTGCGGATCTGTAGCTTAACGGGGAAATATAATGAAGAACAAGGAGATGGAAAAATATCAACTCCTTTGCATTTTCAGCCGCTGAACTTTGTATTCCAACACATCCGCTATTATGTAGACATGCCGAAAGTAAAACTCTACACTTTAAAAATTTATTTCAGTGGGTTATTGATATATATTCTATTAGTAGAACTATCCTCAAAGTCAGGCTAAGATTTAACGTTCTATCAAACTTTGTGTCATATTAATGACAGGAAACCTGATGGTGAAGATAGGCTATTAATAGAATTTCATCTCAATTGCTATTTGATAGTTTCCCCTAAAACTTCAGATATGCAAAATCATAAGCTAGGAAGTGATGAAATTCACTAAACATTAAAAATATGTACCAATCTCAAAATTCATAGAGCAAGAGAATCCATGGCAGCCCCCATATTGCACCAACCATCCTCCCAAAAAGAAAAAAGAAAGAAAACCTCATTCTCTGACAAAAAGCATCTAAACTTTTTGATTTATGTAAAAGAAGGAGAAAGTGGGGATGAGGGTAGAAGTGAAGAAGGTTACCGCTAGTTTCTCCTTCTTTGAGCCATATGAAACTGCGAGAAATCTCTCCATTACTCTTTCATTTGCTTCTTCCTTTCCCTGAATCACACGTAGGGCAAGCACAGTAAAGAAGCGAATCCTTGAGTGGTCCTTCCTCTTGCTTGATCGAATGGAGAAGAGGGAACGGAAGAGGGGAGGCCTTGCAGCTGGCCGGCCCTAGCAGCAGGAATGGATGGGAGTGGCTGCTTGTGGGAAAATGAGATCGTGCCTCTCTCTTGCGGTTGCTTGCGTAAGTGACCTAGAGGATGGATCGTGTGGAAGGAGAGTTCATGAAGGCCAGCCCCAAAAGACCCCATTTAAAATATGAAATAATAAAAAAAATTCAGCCAATTCTCCATCTTGCCCCTCATAAACCCTTGATCTAAGGGTTGGGAAGATAGCTTGTTCCTTTTCTTGATCTTGACACCAAAGGTTAATATTAAACCTGTAATTAAAATAATTGGAATGAAATAGTTGAATCAAATAAGCCAAATTAATTAAGTGTAGGATTCACATTAATTTGATTAAAATTACTCAATTTAATTAATGCCAATTTGATTTATATCGAGCCGAGATAGGTTAAGTCACATTGATTAAAGCCAACGAGCTTTAAATTGAATAAGAACTGGTCAAGTCAATTCTAGATCATTTGATTGAATCAAATTTTGATAAAAATCAAACAATTTTTGATTGACAATTGATTGAAAATTTGATGTTTGAGGATTGGAGGTTGGAGCTTGAATGTAAATTCATAAATGAAGGGAGATTTGACTGAGTAGCATAGGTTGACTAAGTCAACATCAATTGGATTCAATTAACTAAAGAAAAGGACATAATTAGGCTATAGTTCGAAGTTAATTTGAAGCTTGAAATGGATTTGGACAGTTTAAATTGATTATAGATTGAATAAGATTAAAGATTTGATCATAGAATGAGATTTGACCAAATCAAATCAAAGTGATTTGACTTCCCACATATCTAAATGTGTTTGAATTTCAATTTGATATGAACTTGAGGGTTTGGAGGTTGATTAGAAACTTAATTGATTGAAGGATGCATATTTGATTGAGGTTTGAGTTGAAACTTTGGATTAAGATCTTGATTGAGGTTTAGATTGATTTAATTCTAGATGGATTTGAAATTTGAATAGATTGAAATTTGAATTGAGCACCTGGATTGGCTTGAGGTAAGGATTGATTTGATGTTTGAATAGGTTTGAAATCTATGTAGATTTGAGGTTAGGATAGATCCAAGGTCTAGGAGAATCCTAAGATTTGGGATCTAGAATGATCCTGGGATCTAAATGAATTTGAAGGAGTCCTAGGGTCTAGAGTAGATCCTAAGGACTGAAGTCTAGGAAGATCCTAGAGTCTAGGAAACCCTAAGGTCTGGGATCTATAAGGTTCTTAGGATCTAGAATAAATCTTAAAGTCTGGATTCTAGGAAGATCCTAGGGTCTGGATAGATCTGAGGTCTAGGAGAATCCTAAGGTCTAAGAGGATCATATGATCTAGAATCAGGTAGAATCCTAGGGTCTAGAATAGATCCTAGGGTCTGAAGTCTAGGAGAATCCTAGAATCTAAATTTGTCTTAAATTGTATTGATTTGGGGTCAGGATTGATTTGAATTTGGTTTGATCTTAAAGTCTGGATTGATCTAAGATCAGATTGATCCTAGGATTAAGATTGATCTTAAGGATTGGAAAAATCCTAAGGTCTGGATTGGTCCTACTGAGCTCATACAAAAATGAGGTCAACAGCATTAATACAATATATTAAAGAATTCATGTCATGATTATTCGATAAATTTTATGTTGACTGCCGACTACCTAGCTCAACTCTCCATGAAATTAGTTGCAATATAAAGTATTTATATACATCATTAATTTTAAAATAAATTTAAAATTTTTAAGACATTATAATATAACTTATTTTAAAATAATTTTGATAATATTTTCTTTTATTATTATTATTATTTTTAATGTGATTAATAAAATAATAAATTTATATTTAATATTTGAATGTGGATACTAAGTAATTATGATAGCCAATATCTACATTTAGATTTTAAATAATCATATATATTATTTAATTAAGCACATGCGTTCATTATACTATTTTCTTAAAGCCAATAATATTAATTTCATTTTGTCAATTATATGACCTTAGATAAAATTCCCTCTAAAAATATCATAATATTCACTTCAATAAAGTATAGGTAGGTATGGCCACTTAGTAGCTTATAGTTTTTGGCCTTGACTACATTTTTCTTTTACATTAGTTCTAATTATCTATCTTAATGATAAATTATCTACCTTTTTCATGACGAAATGAGAAACATTAGGATAAGTCTATTATTCATATGATAAATTGGCTTATTCATTAAAGGAGGACAAAAGAGAAGATATCACTATCATAATTGTTGAATTCAAGTTTATCCTTGAGCAATATCTAACATTACTAGCAGGTTTATCTGGAGAGCAGATGAACTTGTAAGAAAGAATAGAGAGTATGAAATAATAAGAAGAAGAGTAGAGGAAGACTAGATAGAGATCTCAGACAAGTAGAAAATTTCCTACTAATCTAAGAGATCTGTTCAGAAAAATTTTATTTTTGTCCTTTGAACATTGCCCATCACCCTTTATTTATTAAATTTTAGGGGCTACAGGAAGGGCTACATGGAAAAAAGATGAAAAATACAACACTGCATAGGTTACATGTACAACACTAATTGTATTATATACATGTGTTGCCCTCTGATTTGTTGGAGAGCAAGGACGGCAGATTCATCTTTGGACGAGTAAAACAATGCCGAGATGATATGTGCGAGTGGCCTGGAGAGTGAGTTCCAGAACAGCTGGTGTGTTATGGGTAGACACCAAGTTGGACAACTTTTATAGTGGCAGACCGGCTGGGAGTTTTAGTAATATGCTAAGTCAAGGGTCATCGTGGGAGAACATATGAGCGTACTGAAGAAGCTGAGATTTGATGCGGTGGTAAGTATTGGTAGGGGTGAGTAGGATGCCCCAAATGAGGGCCTTCTTGTAGCCAAGCTTAAATGAGGGTGTGATGGGAACTAATGATTAAGGTAGTGATGAGTGATAAGTAGTTTTGCCTGATGGACCATCCTTGATTGACACTGCTTGAGGTGAACTACCTGGTTGGTTCAGATGAGTGTCCAAAGGATGACCCCTTGAGGGTGAGTACCGTTATGACCGAACTAATACCTGTTAAGACACCTATGAAGGCATTCATATATATACAACAATATTAGTTGAAAGTCATTAACATCTCCTTAGAGTCACTAATCATGGGCAGAGAGTCACGATCATCTATGTTTCTTAGATCTATGATTCATCTCAAGGAAGAATAACAAGAGGATAGGGTATCAGCTTAAATTATTCAAGATTTGATGATAGCATGCACCTGAGCATAAAATTCCTATTAAACGATACCCCTACAAAACCTCGTAAAATGATAAGTAGTCACAATCACTATTCCATCACAAAATAAGACTTATTGCGACTGAACATAATTGTCGCCCGCAACTCCAATCATAAGCTAACTAAAGCTTAAAAAATTGCAAAACTTTGGATCAGAGTGAGATAAGCTTGCTTAATTGCTTTAATATACTTCAACCTCAAGCAACTATTTATTAAAGATTTAATGCAAAACATAAAATTATATTAGACAAGAAAGTCGTATTATCTCGAGTCAAAACGAAGCAAAGTGCCAACTCATAGAGCCCTGAATTTCGCCAAGCTATCTTAACTTTTCCGTCGCTCAGAGCAGTGATCATAACTCGCAAGCCGAATTGGCTGGCATCGCATCCATCCCGCGTTGCCGTAATCATCGGCTTCACGCCGAAACCGCGTTGTGTAACGCTACCTCCCATGTGATTCCACTCCACCGACGCAAGCTGTCACTCTATCAATCCAGCGATACGCTGACTTGCTTACCCATCACCTCCGCTCCACAGGTCCGGCTATAAATTTGATCGTCGACTTCCCCTTGTTATCTATCCATTCGCGATTTCGCTTTGAATTTGATCAACTGAGATGGCTAGTAGCAAGATCTCAGTGGCATTCTCCGTTG
Organism: Dendrobium chrysotoxum; assembly: GCA_019925795.1. Taxonomy (NCBI): domain Eukaryota; kingdom Viridiplantae; phylum Streptophyta; class Magnoliopsida; order Asparagales; family Orchidaceae; genus Dendrobium; species Dendrobium chrysotoxum. The sequence continues at coordinate 14,327,517 of CM034312.1, read as the reverse complement.
TCTCCGTTTTCTTGGTGATATGCTTCTTGCCGGAGTCGGTGTTCGGTGGTCGTGCCGCACCGGCGGTACGGTTCACGGTACAGGGGCGAGTATTCTGTGACACTTGTCGTGCCGGATTCGAGACCCCCGCAACCACCTATATCGAAGGTAACAGATGATGCCCTACTTTGGCCATTTTGTTGTGTTTTCTTTGCTGTCTGGGCCGTTGGATTATGGAGTTTTCCTGATCTGGACTGATGGCCTGTGCATTTACCTTTTTTGGGTTTGACAATTTTTGATCTGGAAGGATGACGACCTTTTGAGGCCGATGGCAATGGCATCTTGCTTTTTTGGGGTCGGTGGCTTATGATCTGGATGGATAACGAGCGATAGAGGCGGAATCGAATCTTGGTTAAGGTTTCTTGAGGGTGTAGTCTAGTGATCATTTTTTTTACTGATCTTAAACAGAGGTCTTTTTAATTTCTTGGATATATTAAGATTTTTTTTTCTAAGGGTTAGTGAAGAGTAACGACTGCGTGAGTAATGAAGGCGATGACGGCGTTGGCTAATAAAATTTTATAGTTGAAGTTTTCTTGAGTGCTTCGTTGAAAATGATATCGGCGAGTTCTGAAGGCTACATGGGAATGTTGTTATGGATGGATGCAATTTTTGGAATTTTTTTAGAGGCTCTTTGGTTTATTGAAATGCAGCTATTAAGATCTGAGTGTTAAGATGGAAGTGTTGCGATGCTATCAGTCAAATGTTATGCTTATTATATTGTGATGTCAATATTACCTATATTAATATACATTAACATGATTCTACAGTTGTCATGACGTTAGATATTTGTCAAATTGATAAGCATAACATTTTACATTACGTGTGTCACTGAACCTAAGAGCCCCTAAGTGCCACGACTTGTTCTCTAATCTTTCCCTAGGAAAATATTTTCTTGGTCTAGGATTAGGTATCGATTTGTGGAGCTGAAAAAGAGGGTTCTTATTATAGGTCGAGGTCCTTATGTTCTAGGCCTGGAAATGCATTGCCTCTCTGATGAACTGGATCTTCTAGCATTTTGGTGTCTGATTGTGAAGTTTGCTCGACTTATATTAAGTATTTTCGGTTGCATACGTTAGGCAGGGAGAAATATATGAATTTTAGAGGATGAACTCGCATATTATTTCGGTCTGATCCATCTTTAAAATTTTGAAGAAGTTGCTGTTAGGTTTGAGGGCGTCACATTCACTAAGTACTAACTCATAACATCAGATAAAGACCTTGCTTTTGAACTTCTTTCTTTTCCATTAATAGGATACTCTTGTTTAATCTCAAATGGATTGCATTCACCCCTAAGGCATGATGGTTGAATTTTCTTTCTTGGTGGTTCTTTTTTTTTTTTTTTTTCATTTGTATGAATTTGACCTTAGGTTTATGTCTTTGATTGCTTTTCGGGTTCGTGGAACCTCATAAAATCATGAAATTCACATCTTGAATCTTTAAGATCCTATTGCTAGTGTGGTTTTTGTGCATTTCATAAATTAACTTCAAACAAAATTTGAAATGTTCATTTTTTGGTTTTGGACTCCTCTTGGATTTTGGTCTTTTAGTTGTTAAAGTGCATTAACTGAATTAACTTCAAACCAAATTTGAAATGATTATTTTTAGATTTTGGACTCCTAATTAGCTTCATTTGTTACAATATCTTGTTTGCTCATACAATTGTTTTTTTTATATTTTTATTTTTATTTTATTTAGTATCAAATTAAATTATAGAATATCTAGGTAATTTTATTAGAACTTCAATCTTTGTTACTGTATATTTTCATTGGTGGTACAACATCTAGCAGTGTTGTTAAAGGCTACTTAGGAGTTCGTCTAGGCCCTTAAATGAGGTAAGGCAAGGTCAATGCATGGCATAACTCTTAGATTGGTGTCACTAGTCGTAATGATTATTTGATATGGGATGTCATGGATAGGGCACCAAGATTTAGGAAGTAAGGACGTGGACATGACAACAATTGTATGTAATGTAGGCAAAAGCTTCATTTTTGGTAGTAAATTTTCAAAATGAAAAAGATGAGCATGAGGGAGATAGATAAGCAGATGAGCATGGGATATATATATATATATATATATATATATATATATATATATATATATATATATATATATATATTTATTTATTTATTTATAATTTTAATGATGGAAAAGAGAGCATGAATAAAGATGAATATGTAAAATATTGTAGCGAAGATTAAGTATCTCTATGCTATATATGCTACATACTTGAAGTTTTGACACTTATTTAACATAGTTATTTACCAAGAATTTAACTATGAAACTCGAAAATTTATAAAATTTCCTTGCATAGTTTTGGGTGATGATTTTTACTTCATTGTCTTAAAACAGATTCATCGTACTTACAATTAGTTGTAATTGATGTAATTATTTCATCTTAGTGCCTCAATTTTCGTTGCTTAGTGCTTATGTTTGTGACCTGTTCCTTGGGCATTGTATAGAAGTCCTTGGGCATTGTATAGAAGTATTGCTTGAGAGTGCTTGGCACTTTTGACGACATTGATTTGAGTAGGCTTAATTAATGTATGTATATTTGATTTATATTCATATTTGATGGCTAATTATGAAGGACTTTTTGTTAAAAAAATTTATTTTGCGTTGTAGTTAAGTACATGTTTTTTTTTAATTTTATAATTTCAGTTGAAATTAATATATATTGATTGTTTTTCATTTGTTTTAGTTGAGGCCTATTTAAAATTGATTTTTTTTTCTTTTTCACTCAGCTGTAGTTATTTTTGATGGTTTCAAGAAAGCTTTGACCAACATAATCAAACATGGGCTGAAATCATCATCGTTGGAGTAGATGGAACTCAATGAAAAGATTGAAGCTTATCTTAAAATGTGGAAACTTGATTGATATTCAACGAAATATATTTAGTTTATGTTTTGAAACCTATTTAAAAGTATATTTAAAAAAAGTGAAAGATTATAAAAACAAAAATGATTGAAGCTAAACATCAAAACTTATGAAATTATCAAGGAAATTGAAACTTAACTACAAGATCAATAAAAAGTAACAGTTGTTGATATTAAAGCTATTAATTTTGTCAATTAAATATGATTTTACAATATAATTTTTCAATTGTTTGAATCACTTATATGCATGCTTTGTTGCATGAAGTTTTTATGTCGACTTAAAATGACCTAGCTACCCATGGCTCGAACTTGAAATCATTGAGTTTATTCTTAACAGGAAGTTGACTCATATTTGCTATCTTTTGCACCATGATAAACTTTCAATCAAAATCAATTCAATTATGAGGTGTTCGATATAAATTTAAGTCTCATCATTAGAATCAACAAGAACCTTTTTCTAACTATTTGGGGTTGGTTTTATCTTAACTAAGTGTGTGGGGTTGGAGTATTGGTTAGGTTGCTTTCATTACGATATGTTGAGGTCACAAGTTTGAGTTACTTAAATATATATATTTTAAAGCACTTTAGGAGCTTTATGTATTGGATATGCCCCTTTATAAATCGTTACTCCTGTACTTTCTCTTAATGCTATGCGAGGTATTAAATCTTTTTTGTGTAATATGTTTGCATACTTTCTAATAATATTTTTATTTGTCTACCATTTTTTTCCAATCCTTTCCTTTTTAGCATCATATATCATCTTATTGGTATATCTTCTACTTTTTCTTGTAGCGGTTAACCAGTCGACTCCAATTTTCACTAATTTTTCTTGAATATATTCCAACTCCACCTTTCCTCAAATATATATTTTTTATCAAACATTCCTTGAAGCCTTACCGCACATTCATCTTAACACTATGGCTTCTACAAATAGCTATCATGATTTTTTTTTATTGTGCAAGACTTTGATTCATATGACTTAGTTTGTCTAACATTATAGTTAATATTTAAGTGTCGAACTCTTGTCATATTTCATATTGCAACACACCCTGGAGCTCAGTCTTAACTTTAGATGTTATGTTTGTCTCTATATCCTCTTATAATAAATTAAATATATTTTAAACTATCATATTTAAGTATCACTTGATCTAGTTGAAGTTAAAATTTCAAAGGATTGCTGTGAAGGATTTGAACCCAGCTCAATATCCTGTTACAGCTGGATCAACTCTCTCATTTAGATAATAGGTTTAGGCTTTATTTGAAATGCCTTTCTTACTGCTTCTTATGGCAGCTTTCTAGTATAAAAATATAATTTTTTTTATTAGAATGCTGCCTTAAGAAGCAATAAGAAAGCCATCCCAAACAAAACCTCAGACACAGCATTTAAAACTTTGTGTGTATCTTATGTATCCACTTTATATGTAAATTGAAATGGGTTCGAACAAGAATTTATACTTCTCGTTCAAAATTCATCATTATTTTATTGTATTCGAACACCCACTCTTGCTACACCCGGTTGCCTGCCCGAGAATGGTTGCTTAGTCTTGTTTATTGTCTTTGATATTATATATCAATGTTTCAGCCCATTTGAGTTAGAAATGAGTCGTTCCTGTCGTGACCCCATTCTTTGTGCCGATATGGAGGCCATAATGGCTTAAAAAGGTTGATTTTACACTATGAAATATATAATTTCAAATATCCTTGTAGGCTAATTGAAGGAATGAAAGTGCATCTAACCTCATTTGTTCGTCAATCATTAAATCATTTACGAACCTCAACTTGATGTTAGTCTTGGATCTGATCCTTGTCCTGGATTATATTTTATTTAACTTTTTTATTTTATGTACCCTTTGTTGTACCATATTAGAAAAATCTTGATGTGCAATTCCTTGCTATTTATGAAAACTTTTTTTGTATAATCGGTATACCTAAATATCATACTACATTGTTGGAATTAATCTATAAATCACTGAACGCTTTGAAATATTATAGATTTGTTGCTATCATTTTAGCGTCATCTTTGTTTGTCAATACTGGAGAGTCTTTATATTTTCTTTGATATATTCCAGAATCATTCTACTAATATTTTTTGGCTTATTGACATTTGCTTTAAGAGTTGCACATTTTATATAGCCCTTCTTTTAACATTATAGTAAGGATAAGAATTTTCTACTTCTTGTGAAGGAAAATTTAAGTACTGATTCTTTTGGGTTCTATCCAACCTATTATACATTGAATTTTTTTTTTTTTTTCCCTTTGTGAATCAAACTCTGATATTGTTTATTATTTATTTTACCCTTCCCATTTTTGGCTGTCCTCTTAGGTGCTAAGGTTAAAGTTGAATGCCGAGAAAAAACTGGTGTTAAAACATGCAGCTATGATGGTGTCACCGACAGTAGTGGCAATTTCAACATTGTCGTTGCAGACGAGCATGAACACGAGATCTGTGAAGCCATGCTGGTAAGCAGCCCAGATGTAGGATGCAAAACAGAGGTACCCGGCCGTGAGAAGTCTCGCATCTTCCTCTCCCACAACAATGGTATTTCTTCTGATATCAGGTTCGCCAACTCATTGGGTTACCAGAAGGACACTCCCTTGGCATTCTGTTCTGAGCTTATGAAGATTTATAATCAAGATGATTAAATTTCAGTAGTTGGATGATAGTTATCTGAACATGTTCTTGTTTTATCTCTTGTTGTAGTTGTTACATTGGTTCATATCTTGGCCATCTTTGGTGGCTAATACTTTTATATTATGAGATTGTTAGCTTATGAAGAACCTTGATCTTGAAAGGTCGTTTAACAATAGTTTTAGTTTTGTGAGGTTTCTAAATAATGAAATGCTATTATTGTGACCATATTATGTGGCTGGGCATATGCCATGCTTTTTTCCTGCTCAATTCCTACACATCGAGCACCTGCAATGGGATTCAAGCTGTTATTTTAAACATTTGAATCATATGATCCCTTGATAATGATTTTTTTTAATGGCATGACGCGAGGTATCTGATCGGCTGTGTATTACTAGTGTTACTGTTAGGCTTCAACTTTGCTTACTATGAACTTGGGTTCTATGGAGTTTGTTGGCAGGTTTATGTTAATTTTGTGTGGAATATAATTGTGTCTATCAATCGAATTATATTGTTACCTTAAACCTCAATTCTAACGATCGAGCTCGTCAGGTGTTTGTAGGGGGTTCTCCCCCTACTTGGGTTTGGGTGCTTTGCACCTAAGTTTTTTTTTCCATACAATGTTTCAACATTATGTATCTGAGTGCTGCGACGTTGTATAGTTTGTTTGGAGACAGACAAAGAACGAAGCGTTGTAGCGCTCCAGACCTCGGCCTTGTGGTGCTATTAAGCAGATTGGAGACAGAGAGTGGAGTGTCGCTATGCTCCAAACTTGGAGCTGCAACACTGTGAGACAGGCTGCCAATTTTTTCTTTCATTTTTCATTAAGAGTTGCATCCCTTGGTGGTTTTTATGTTTCTCTTTACATGTATTAGTGTGAGAATGGTGCACAAGTAAAGAGAGATAAGGAGAGAGCGAGAGAGAAGAGATACTCACTATTTCTCGTGAATTTTCATAATGAATTTCTTGGTATAGTGTGGCTCTGTGATTTTTTTCCGTTTTGAAAAATTTCACGTTAAATTCTTGTATTCTTTATTTCCGCCGCAATTTCTCATTCTTGTTTGTATTCGTTGCATGGTCTACTTCCCCAACATTTTATGTAAGGATTTAACAGTAGTATTTATAGCAACAATATCTGGAGCATTGCCTATTAGATCGGAATGTTGAAATTGTATATTTATAAAATGTTCAATTTCAAAAAATAATAACATTCAACTGAAAACTAAAAAATGTATATAAACTTGGTGGAACTCTTGGCGGAAGGACCATCGAGAGTATGCGGGAGAGAGAGTTTGAAGGCATTGCAAGCTCCATTTCACTGTCATGCATTGGCATCACAAAGCACGTCCATTGCATTACTCATGGGATGCTAGCTTCCTAGTATCACGTACAAGTAGTGAGTGGTTTTGAGAATTCCTAGAGAGCAAGCAAAGGGCAACAATTGCTCCTATTACTTCTCAGAAGAGGCCTTTGAGCTGACAAGGTAAGGGGGAATTATTGTCTTACTTCTTGTTTTAGCATGCCAATTTGGCTCACTTTCCTATCTCATGAAAGTCTATTAATTATTATTATTTTTAACTCGTAAAAACATATTAATTTTTATTATTTGTTATATCATCAGTAGTGACAATTCTCATAGCCTATTCCTTAATAGTTGGATCTTTGACCAAACTATTCTTACTTTGTTCGATTTCACTTAATAGATGATTTCATAAGTTTTTCTTTGAAGGCTTCCATGTCTACTATCTATCTTAGTAGTGTTTGGACTATGTCTAATCTAATATGTATTGATTTTCTTGATTTCATTAACAATTTTACTAAATTTTGCTTATCTTATGCTATCAATATTTTGGATCCTACCTACGAGCATTTTTTCTAGCATAAGGTCATGTGGTTTAGGAGCTAAGCTTATGTGATGTCCCAGAATTTAATTTAGAAGAATTATTCTTTTATCTTTTAATAAATAACGTCAGTGCTATCTAATTTCATTTATTAGAAATAAATAACAAAAATAATTCTAGAATTCAAAAGTATTCTTTTCTCAAAAAATAATATACACTACTCATGATCTATACAATCATATCACAACTACTCTATCATGAGTACAAAAGAATACCTAAAATAATAAGAATTTGAACATGAAAGATCTTGATCAATCTCTCACTCATAATCATCTATCTTGACTTGAAAATATTTAACCACATATAATGAGCTCAAGAGCCTAGCAAGTAACCAAATTCTATAATTGAACTCAACATAAGACAAAGAAGCTCACATGTAGTAGCAGTAGAATCTATAAATAATAAAATTGTATGGTACGAAAGCCAGTAAAGCAGTACGGTGGGAAAAATAGTAAACCACTACGGGTGTCGAATCACTAAAACAGTCATTGCATCAATATTATCAATCCGTAAATAAATCGTATAAAGTGGTAAAACTAAAGCATTAGTAAAGAACCATTAAACTCAAATCAATGTAGTAAAATACTATAATTGTGTACACATGCTATCCAATATGTCAAATGCTTGTATATTCAGTATCAGTACAATGAATCAATAATATCAAACAGTATCAGTGTCCATATCGGTAATAGTAAAATAAATGTCAATGCCTCAATAACATGTATTTCAGTAGTCATACTAAATAAAAAAGAAGTTATGGCTATCAGGTGTTTTTCAGTAATCAGTAATCGGTAGTCGATAGCCATTGGCTTAATAAATAGAGTCATCACTCTTTGCCAGTCGACATAGTAATAACTCATTATAACTCTCAATCAGTATCACATGAATCAGTAAATGATAACACCCAACCATAATATTTAAAGGAAAGCTCGTTGGCATTTCAACAGTAATATTAACCAGCTATTACTTAATTATATATCCATAATCATTTTTAATGCATTGCAGAAAATAAAATATAATTGAGCTTAATTCAGAAAGTACCAAAATATCCTAACGATGGGCAATAAAAAATTCTACTGAGCAAAAAATTATATTTTCAGAAATTAACCAAATTACCAGGGATAGTATATAATAATATTCTGAAGTTTTAATTTAACTAAAGCACTATTTTTAGATGTCAAAATAAATTTTTAAATCTGTAAAAATCACTGCATTTAGAAAATACTGGTGAAATCGGTTTGCAAAACGGACACCTGAATATCCAAAAAATCTTCACTTGTACCGACATGTGTCAATTTCTTAAGGATTTATACCAATGCTTAAAAATTTTGAAAAAGTTCATGTAATTAAAACACTATAATATCTATGCTATGGCTAAAACGGTTTATAATTTAGACTTATAATAACTTCAGAAAAACAAATTATTTGATTGGAATAAAATATGGACTATTACAGCTTAGTTATAACATTTATCTTTGTATGACTATTTAACATAAGCTCAAAATGATTGATATTTTAACTGCTAGAGGAATTAGTTATAAATATCTATACCCCTTCAACTGTTTGGCACGTGAAGATCAAACTCTCTTTTTCTTTATTTCTTATGATTTTATTTCTCAATGCTTGAGTGTTTATAATATTACTTACAATGGTAGTTCTATTACCGACAATTTCCTTCATATTAGCTTGAATCTTCAACATGGTCATTTATCTAATGTCAAATTATCCATCTTTATGATGGTGCGCCATATTTGAAAATTAGGGAATGACGATATCTTCAAGAAGAGGACCCTTAATCATTAGTACTCGACATATAATAAAATTAGATATATATATATATATATATATATATATATATATATTTGCTTGTGATAGTTGTCATGGCACACTCTTAGGCCTTAGATTGAGCTTTTTTTTTCTTAAATTAAAAGCTTTATTAATAAAAGAAAAAGATACAGAGCTCTAAGAGAAAATCAAAGCTCGCTAAAGCACCAAAAATAACAATCAAAAGGATAACAAGAAAGACCTGAAGAGCAATGTTTCCAAGCTACAGAACCAAACAAAAGGGATTAGCACGACAGCTAGAAGCCAAACCCAATAGCAGCCCAAACATGAATAAACAACAGATCAACCAAGGAGCAACAAAGAGAACAACACAAGCTCAAAGATAGGGGAAAAAAGCTAGCCGGACTCAGGGGGCCAACCCACCCGTAGCCAATCAAGGGTCATCCATTGGAAGCAACAATCCAAGCATCTAACAGAAGAAAACCAACAAGCAAAAAAAACCATCGAACAAGATGCCACCAAGGTTGCCAACAAGCAAAGGCCTTAGATTGAGCTTCTTGAGGAGTTCTTAGCTTATTAGGGATTCAATTACTACTATTATGAAAACTATGACTTTTGTTGGCCTATTCGTGGCCTATCTTGTCCACTCTCAAAATTTTATTCCTTTCTCTTAACCATGAGATTAGTCCATGTTCTTGGTTAGATTTTCTATTGTGTTGTAGTCATGTTTGCCTTCATTAAGTGTATAACTTACTTTAATACTTCATATAATGATTGTCCCTACTCTTTGATGGGGCTTTATGGAGAACTTCTAGCTAAAGGATTGTTATGTTTTTCTTGTTTGGGGGTGTTTTTCCTATTCTTCAACTTCATGCATTAAGATGTCCTCAAAACTTCTTATGGTAGATTACCCACACTTGTATACACATATCCCTCTTTGACACCTATATAAATGGCTTTTAAACTATAAAATGATAGCTATTATTATATTTATAAGTAGATGTAAAAGGTATTGATATCAATTTGATTTATGGCTTTTAAAAGCTCTTTTTATTTTCATTTGTGACAGCTTTTTGCTATTTTTTTCCTGCTTTCAATAAATTTTTATGCTAGAAAGCTGCGATAGAAAATAGTTAAAAAATTCACCCAAATGAAACCTTAAGATCTTTCATGATCGTGATGTTGCTCTTCTTTGAATGAATGCAAGTTAAAAATCATATGCTTATAAATTTTTCTCCCTATTGAATTCTATTTTAATTGTGGGAGACATTTTGACCTAATAATAAAACTTGCTATGAAATCAAAGACACCACGAGAGAGAGAGAGAGAGAGAGAGAGAGAGAGAGAGAGAGAGAGAGAGAGAGAGAGAGAGAGAGAGAGAGAGAGAGAGTTATCTTAAAAATAAATTAATTAATTATAGAATCTAACCTAATAAAAGCTTTGTATAAAATAAAAAATTATACGGTTGTTATATATAAATTTATGAAAATTTTGATGAAAATTGATGATTTTCAAGATCTACCCATTCATTTCCTCTAGAGCCGAATGAATAGGCAACTTCCTTGAATCATTTTAATACTGAATCAACTAATTACAAGCTCATCATGATGATGATGACTTCTGCTTGACAAATTCAAACGAGTTAACTTATATTGCTTATTTCTCCTAATTAGTTGGGTTGACTCATATTTAGGCTTAATTTGGGACAGCTTGTTTACTGTTTTTTAAAATAATTTTTTTTTAAAACAATTTACAATTCAATAAATTTTTTGCATTAAAAAGCAGAAAGTAAAGAAAGTAAACTGTCTTAAATGAAATCTTAATACATAAATGTTTAGTTCAATAAATTATTGTACTTAAAATCTGTTTAAAAATTATTAAGAAAACTTTCTCAAACAAAATATTAATCATAATAATTTTGGGTGTATACCCATACCATTCATAAAGAAAAATCTAAAATTCATGATTTATGAGGATGGAATTTGCACTTAATTTTTTATTTTCTTGATGTGTTTTGACATCTCTTACATGGTTGACAATAGAGGTGCAAACGAGTTGAGTCGAGCTCGAGTCAGAGGATGTTCGAGTCGAGCTCGAGCTGACTCGACAGAGGAAAAAAAAGCTCATCGAGCTGCTCGAGTGACATTTCGAGCTCAGTATGTTCATCGTGCCAGTGTCAGCGTCGCGCCAGCTTCCATCCGTCGCCAGCGTCAGTCCTCGCTAGCGTCCGTTGTCACCAGTGTTTGTCATCGCCAACGTCCGTCGCCAATGTCCGTCGCCAGCGTTTGTCATTTTCCCGTGCTCAATTTCATTCTCCTGCACGAGATTTCATTTCCCCACTGACGATTTCATCTGCGAGTTACTCGACTAGCTCACGAGTCGAGCAGTGAGTCCTTCGAGCTTGAGCCTGATAAGTTGTTAAGCTCGAAATTGTGTTCGAGTTGAACTCGAGCTCGATAAGTTCGATTCGTCGAGCCTGTTACTGAGTCGAGCTCGAGTCAGCTCGTGAGCCGGCTTGACTCGGTTGCACCCTAGTTGACAATAACTTTTAAATATAAAAAATAAAAATAAAAAATTGAGGGCATGAATGCGCACCCGCTCTGGCTTTAGCAGCTGTTGTCGTTTCCGTTACCACACCATAGGTAATGGATGTCGCGCAAAAATTTGCCCGTCATTGGGTTGTCTAGCTTGCTCATGATTTCATCTCTCTCTAGAAATTCCGGACAATGACAGATCAAGGACCAACTAGGTTTTCTGCTATTGGTGGTGAATTCAAAATTTGAGGTTTACAGAGCGAGGACCCGAACTCGGTCTTGGTTTCCCAAGGCTCGAGGCTGATAGAGGTAATTTTCTCTTTTGATAGTTGTTTTCGATAAAATTTGCTTCTACAGTTGCGGGATCTTGATTCTTGCAACTTATGCATAAAATGGCTTTAGAGATTTTTTTTAAAGAAATCGTTCAGTGGTGTGAAATTCATCCTTTATTGGTTGTGTTGTCCGTGTTTCTATTATTTAGTCCGTTTAAGTTTCAATTTGGAGGGCAATTTTATGTAGCTATTGAATGCTTACCATAATCCGGTGCTGATCGATCTCTCGAGCGAGTTGATGCTATGGTGTGATGACGCTTTGTTTGAATGATGATTTAGAATACAGGGTCCAGGACTTCTTTGACATAGGCGATTTTCAAGATGGAGAGAGGCATAACGATGACTCCGAGGTGGAGTATGACGCACAGGAGGTAATTTTGTATTGACATGGGGCTGAATTGAAGCCTCACCTTTAATAATTAGTTTTAATTAGTATTTGGTTTGATGGTCGATCTATGGCTTATCCTTTAGCAGATGACTGATACTTCCGCTTTGGAATACCGAAACGGGAAGGATATACAGGGGATACCATGGGAGAGGTTAAATCATTCGAGGGAGAAGTATCGGGAGATTAGATTGAAAGAGTACAAGAACTATGAGAACCTCCCTAGATCTGAAAATGAACTGGATAAAGTGAGCCTTTGATGTCCCATTCTTATTGTCCGCGTATTATGATTCTTTTTCTTGTCTTGCAATTTCTGAGAAGCAGCTAGCTGCTGCAATTATGTGCTTGCTGTTTTATTTAAATTTAAGTTCGTCCCGCTTTCTTTTGTTATCGTTTATTATTTGTTTTAGATACACGGATCAAGTTTTTTTAAGCAGCAGTTTATGCTTTACTCTCCCGTTAGCCTACGCAATGGTTATTGCATTTTCTTATAAACTATGGAAACGTAAAATTACCTGGATTCGTGAACATCGCCAATCCTCGCTTGCGAGCACTTTGTCTACGTAGATCTTCAAAAATTTCCTTGTTAGCAGGTGGTTGCTAGAGTCACTCACGTAGATTCACTCTAAAACCCCAAGCTTTTTAGATGATAAGGATAGCCTAAAGTTTATGCGTTTTCATCTAGAGTATGAACTCCTATATAATAATATAATAGTAAAAGGATATGAATATTAATTTTTTTCTAGGAGAAGTGAGATTAAATAATAATGTTTATTTATGTGGACGAACAAGTTTAAATTTGAACTTTTGATTATTTAAGTCAATACTTATCCATTTAACTTAAACTTTGGATAATACAAAAATATCATCACATTCTAACATACATTTAAAGAAATTTTTTTGTTCGATCAGCTTGCATAACCTCTAGTCCCGTTTTCTTGTTTATTATTTGTTGTAGAGACATGCCTCAATTTTTATAAATATATTTTTCAACTTACATAAGTTTTGATTTGGCCTACTTTTTTTGGTATATGCTTTACATTTAAAAATACATATAAAGAAATTTTCTTGTTGAATCAACTTACATCCACTGATGTCTTGACCAATAGCAAATTACTTTGCAGGTGAACAATTTTAACACCTTTTAGGCTAAGCTATGTGGTTAACAATTTGTCAAAATGACCTTCTCCTCTAGATGTTCCCGAAAACACCAAAATGATCCAAATCCATGCATGAAATAGCCTTCAAACTGCGCTTTAATGGAAAGGGACGGGCAGTGTACGCCACTGCTGCCACTTCATTTGTCAGGCTTGGGGTCATTCGATCACCCCACTTGACCCCTCTCCTATGTGAGCTATGCTTTCATGTTATCATAAGATTGTCCTGGGGTATGTTTGCATAGTTCCTTTGACAAATTTGGACTTCCTTGAGTTGCTGAGACCTTTACAAATATTTATTTTGTCTGCCATATTTTATGAGTGATTGTTTCAAGGAGAGAACATTTTTATACAAAAACAATGACTTATCATTGTAGTTTTCCGGTAAACCCAAATTTGATCTACAAACATTTTTGGAATTAATCATATCAATTTGATCCCTGGAATTTCATCTATTAACACAGTTAGTTTCACTATCTTGAGACATAAAATTTGTTAAAGTTTGTTCCCATTCAGAAATATTTTTCACTAAGTGGCCTAAAGCCCAAGTGGGTTGATCAGACTGGCCTCAGGGTTCCATCATTTTTCAATTAGGGGAGGACACAATCTAATCCATTTACTGTAGATAAGTGCATGAAATATTTTAACAAATTTAGAATAAGAATAAAAATATCCATCTGAAGTTTTATAAGTAGCTCTCAATTCAGCTCACTTGGGACACTTTGAACTTTTAAATTATAGAAAGTTTTAATGCTTTGACCACCGACCACCACTTAAAGTTTTGGTTGATCATTTATAGTATTCCCACATTTGTCTCGCGCTATCTTGTTTATTGCATTTAGTTCTTTTATTCTCTCCTTTTTTTTAGAGAGGAACTCTCCTGCTAACTTTCTCATTATTTGTGTTAAATAATCTCCCAACAGTTTGGTAGAGAGATTATTCTACCGTTGCTCCTGTCACCTTCAGGTTTTATAGCCACCATTTTAAGAAAAAGATTAATCTAATCCCCTCTCCCACTATCATCGAGTCATATAGTCACCCCTTTCTTGGAGAGGGGCTTTCTTACTCCCTTTCGCCCGTTGCCATTTGGTTTATAATGCCTGCGCCTTAGGAGGGCCTTGTCTAGCTTTTCATATTAAGGGTAAAGTCTTTCCACTCTCAGGCAATTAGAAGTTTAAGATGATGTGTATGAAAAATCATATAAACTTGTCATAAAATTTGAAGACCTTTACGGGCTTATATATTTTGAGAAGCCTTGTTACCATTTGTTTTTGTGCAAATGTCATAATAAAATGGAGAAAATATAGTTTATTAATAAAATAAAATTGTAGAAGATATGATTACATTACTATGAAGCTTTATAATAATATTTTGACAACAAAATAGGTGAATCATATCTTTTAAAAAATTATATTCCACTTATATCTTGGATCTTATTAACACTGCATCAAATGAGTAGTTTAACTATCTATTCCGTGGAGGCAATGTCACTAGCTAGTCGTTAGGTAGCTTCTTCCCGGCTCCATGGTTGGCCACATTGATTATGCTTCTTCATGAATCTTCACCACTTGCAACATAGGTAAATGCATCGCTTATGATTGCATCACTTTGTTCGTGATAGGAAAAATTTTGTGGAATAGGGGAGCATCCACTAAGGAGCTGATGACTTTCAGTGGGTGGATAGGTCAAAATAACTTTTTGTTGCTAAAATTAAGAAAAAAAATAAAGTTTCTAACTAGAATTTCACCAATTGAATAAAAATATTTTTTTTGACAATCTCAAATTCGATTCATGTACCTTCTAAAAATTATTCTTGTAAACTTGATTAGATTGAAATTTTCATTTGAAAACTTAATTAGATTCGTGGTTTTAAGATTTTTGAAGTGGTAATTTTTTTGCAAATTAGAGTGATGGGGACATCAGAATATGGAAGGTCTATCAGAGACGTGGCCGTCGATCTACGGCCACGATTGAGCCGATATATTTTTGAGTTGTTTTTGAGTTGTATTATTTATTTCCTCTATTATTGTGTCATGATGAAGTTGCTTTTAGTATTTTCTATTTTACCCCTTACTTAAGGGAGGTTGTTTGTAAGCCCTGAGGACGTTGCCGTCTTTTACTTTCTTGAGTTATTGTATGAGGCTATATATAGGCCCATTGTTCTCTTTTCATGTAATGAAGAAATAATCAAATTTTTGCTTGCTTAAACTCTTTGTGAGGTCTTGAGAGTGTTTGGAGAGAAATCCATAGGATAGGGAATTTGGATCACCCACCAACCTTGGAGATGGCCGGGTTCGTGGTTCTTTACCTTTGTTGAATTTCCTTCCTTTGGTCTCCTCTTAAGCCGTCGGCCTTGTTCCCACCTCCACTCCCACCGTCGGCCCTCTCACCCCTTAGACAGCCGGCCATGCTTTCCTCCCACCTCCCACTTTCCAAAGTAAAGGCCTCCCAAATTTGAGAAATTCCAATTAGGATAGTTTTCAAATTCAAAAATCAAATTGATTTGAATTTGAATACTTTCCTAAAATAGGAAATCTAAATTAGGAAAGTATTAAATCAGAATTCAATCAAGAAATCTAAATTTAATAGAGGGATTTAATTTAAATCCTATTTCTTTATTTAGGAGCCATTGATTTGGAAGGTAATTAATACCCCTACCCCACCTCCTCATCTAGCCGCCGCCCCCCATACCCTTTCCTTCTTTCCTAGCTAATTTAAATGCTCTTTCCTTAGAGCTAAATTAATTTTCCAAATCCCCCCAACCCAGCCGTCCCCTCTCCCTACCTCTCTATCAGGCTCTCCTTCCAAAACTGCTCCTCAAATCCCTCCAAACTCCTGAAAACCTACTCTCCTAGGTTGCTGCCAGAAATTTCTTGATCAAACCTTGCCTTCCCACCTCCTGGATTCAACCCCAAACTGCTGTCTATCAAGGGACAGCTGGCTGTCCACCATCTCCAGCAGGTTTTCTGTCATTGTGGCACTACCTAATGGTTCTCCCACGGCTGTCCAACATCCAGGAGAGTCTCCCATTGCTACCCAACATTCCAATGGAGCCAAAACAGCCCTTCTTGCATGGATGGATGACCCGTAGCAAGATTCCGGCCTTGTCTACATCGAGCAAAGGTTTTCTTAATCCTCCTACTCATGTGTTTTCGTTGATTAACTAACTCTTGTGATTTGAATTGATTCATGACGATCTCGTTCACCTATCTCTGCTAAGCCTAGTAAACGTAGGGCTTGAGTTAGCCTCCTATGCTTCTAATCGATTGTTAGATTAGAGATTTTTGTTGAAAGTCTATTTCCTTCCCATGTTGTTACTTTTCTAAATTAATTTGATTGTCCAAGTGTTTAGCAAGATTGTTTGGCCTAAGCGTAGGCGCCCCTTTCATATTTTCTATTATCGTTTCACTTGCTAATAATTGTATCGTTAAAGTTCTAAATAAGGAATCGTGCAATAACTTCATTTCATCCTTTTGGCATTTAGTACTGCATCATCTGGTATCAGAGCATGGTATGCTCTAGTTTTGCATGCTAGACATCATCCTAAAAGTTGCTTATCTAGCTCTATACGTTGTTGCAAGCATGCCATCATTTAAATTAGTTTAATTACATATTATGCTTGCTGTCCACTATTTTTCTGCACACATTTAAGAGTTGTTAATCATGTTTTTCAATTGTTTATGTGCTTTCCTTAACCTAGCCACCTCCCTAGTTGTCTAGGTTGCTTAACCCCTCTTTGTAGTTTGCTGTCCAAGTAATTTCTGCGTTATTTAGTGTCATTTTAGAGAGTTTGTCATTACATTTAGGTGTTGTCCTCTATCCCAAGTCAACCCAAAGTGTCCCCTAGTGTCTAGCAATGCACCCAGAGCAACTTGGAAGGACTTTAGACTTGTTGGTAGGTCAAATGAATAACATTAACCAGCAGCTCAAAGATAATCAAGCTGACCTAGTCGAACTTCGTAGGGACACCACTGAATGATTTGATACACTTGAGCGTGCACGAGAGCATCCTATTCCCTACACCCCTTCTAGACCACCGTCTATGTATGGGGACGACACCTACCCTGATGAGAGGCAACATCGTACCAATCATCGCGCTCCACATTATGGACATGACCCCCGTCATGATCCTGATATGCCACTTATGAAGAATATTAAAGTTGATGCTCCTACCTTTGATGGCACCCTCGATCCCCAGCTCTTCTTGGACTGGGTCAAAGGTATGGACAGTTTCTTTAAGTGGTATAACATCTCCGAGACAAGGAATGTTAGTTTTGCGGAGATGAAACTCACGGGTAGGGCGAGTCAGTTTTGGTCCAACTTAGAGAGTCTTAGAGAGGCTAGGAACGATTACCCCATCAATGATTGGCCATCTATGAAATGTGAACTTAAGCAGAAGTACTTGCCTCCCTCGTACTTCCCTAGGTTGTTGGATAGATGGAATAGGCTGACCCAGGGAAATAAACTAGTCAAAGAGTACATCGCCACCTTCGATGATTACTGATTCGATGCAAAGGGGAGACCTCTACCACCCCCGCACAGATTTTGTCTATGTTTCGTACCGGATTGCGAGAAGATCTTCGCAACGAGTTGTTTGCCCGGAATGTTACTACCCTGGAGAACGCCTACAGTTTAGTGTTAGATTTAGAGGAGACCCGTTCCCAGCACCCGAGCGGTTCACATGACTCTATACCCTTCTACAGACCTTCCAGTAGTGCCACTCCTCACTTTACCACTGCACGGCCTACTCCTGGTAGTGTAACCCGACCACCTACGGGTCACCCGACCTCCCGACCTGATTTTAGAAACAAACCTCCCACCCCGGATACCCCTTGGTCCAGTCCTGGGACCAAGTGCTTTCGATGCCAGGGGTATGGGCATATCGCTTCTCAGTGCTCTAGTCCCTACAAAGTCTCTATCATTGAGGAGATTACTGAGGAGGATCTTGAGCCCGAGGTTGATCAGGTCCATCAAGTAGAAGATGAAGGCAATTTCTTCGAGGAGGACGATGATACAGCTTTTCTCCACTGCCTTCAGAAGTTGGACACTTCTCCCATCTGCATGGTGAGATGTGCACTGTCACACCCTGTTACCTCTGATGACTGGCGTAGGACTTCGATTTTTCACACCTACACTAAAATTAAAGATAAAAATTGCAAAGTCATCGTAGATAGTGGCAGTTACATCAATTGTTTCCTCCAGCATGGTGTCCAAACTAGGTCTTTCTGCCGTTCCTCACCCCAATCCCTATAAGGTAGCGTGGGTCAACTCCACTGCCTTGGAGGTGAAAGAGCGAAGCATCGTACCTATCTCCTTTGCCACTTATAAGGAGAATGTGTGGTGCGATGTACTGATTATGGATGTTGGACAGATTCTGTTAGGCCGACCCTGGATTTTTGATAATGACGTCCACATCTATGGGCGTTCAAACACTTGCATGTTTGAACATGCGGGCAAAAAGATTAAGCTTTTGCCATTGCATCCCCGGGTCAAGGATGACCCCAAATCCCACCCTCTTAAGTCCAAGAAAGGACTGAACTTGGTCACCGCCAAAGTTCTGGACTCTGAGATTACTCAAGGCGCACCTTTGTACGCCTTAGTGGGTCGTGAGATTTCTCCTGAATCTGATGACCCTATCCCTCAGGAAGTCCAACCCATTTTAGGGTAGTTTGTTGATGTCTTTCCCGATGATCTCCCAGATCAATAACCTCCTCTTAGAGACATCCAGCATGCCATAGACTTAGTCCCTGGAGCCTCCCTCCCTAACCTGCCCCACTATCGCATGAACCCCACGGAACATGCTGAACTTAAGAAGCAGGTAGATGAGTTACTGCAGCGAGGTTTCATTAAGGAGAGTCTTAGCCCCTGCGCAGTGCCCGCCCTTCTCACTCCTAAGAAGGATGGATCTTAGAGAATGTGTGTTGATAGCCGTGCTATCAACAAAATCACCGTCAAGTATCATTTCCCTATTCCACGATTGGACGATATACTTGATATGATGACGGGCGCCACTCTATTCTCCAAGATCGATCTCAAGAGTGGATACCACCAGATCAGGATCCGACCCGGTGATGAGTGGAAGACTGCTTTCAAGACCAAGGATGGTCTTTACGAGTGGTTGGTCATGCCTTTCGGGTTGAGTAACGCCCCGAGCACTTTTATGAGAGTCATGACCCAGGTGTTACGCCCTTTTATGGGAAAGTTTGTCGCTGTCTACTTTGACGACATTCTTATCTATAGTCATTCTGTTGAGCAACACCTGGACCACTTAAAGCAAATCTGTTCGGTCTTAAGGAAAGAACAACTATACGCTAATCCAAAGAAGTGTACTTTCCTTGTAGATCAAGTCATCTTTCTAGGATTTATTGTGTCAGCTCAAGGGGTTTCTGCTGACCCTGAGAAGGTGAAAGCCATAGTTGAGTGGCCTCTTCCTCAGAACTTACGGGAAGTCTGTAGCTTCCACGGATTGGCCACCTTCTATAGGAGATTTATACGAAACTTCAGGACAATCGTATCTCCTATCACTGATTGTCTTAAGAAGGGTGATTTCTGCTGGACCCCGGCTGCCACCAGAGCTTTTGATGACATTAAGAAAAGAATAGTGGAGGCCTCAGTGATGAGACTTCCTGACTTCTCCAAGGTCTTCGGAGTGACCTGCGATGCTTCAGGGGTCAGAGTTGGAGGAGTCCTCTCTCAGGAAGGTCATCCTGTAGCTTATTTCAATGAGAAACTGAATGACATTCGGCAGCGATATTTCACTTATGACAAAGAGTTCTACGCGGTGATCCAATCCCTTCGCTATTGGCGACACTACTTGCTCCCGCAAGAGTTCATCATCTTCTCGGATCACGAAGATCTGCGTTATATCAACTCCCAAAAGAAGCTGAATGCACGACATGGTCGATGGGTAGAGTTCCTTCAGGAGTACACGTATACCCTTAGAAATAAGGCGGGAGTTGAGAATAAAGCTGCTGATGCCCTCAGTCGTCGCATGATGACTGCCACTGAGATGAGAGCTGTGGTTGTGGGTTTTGAACAAATAAAGAGGGACTATTTGGACTGCCCCGACTTCAAAGAGACCTACTCTTTCTTGTCTACAGGCAGCACGCGCCTTGTGGACGATTTCCTTTTAGAGGATGGTTACCTTTTCAAAGCCCAAAAGCTTTGCATCCCTAGCACCTCCCTTAGGGAATTTCTTATCTAGGAACTCCACGTTGGAGGCCTCGCTGGGCACTTCGGACGGGATAAAATTATAAAAGCTGTGGAGTATCGTTTCTTTTGGCCCAGCTTGAAGAGAGATGTTGGTAGGATGGTTAGCCGGTGTCACACGTGTCAGTTAGTCAAACAGCATAAGCAGAACACTGGCCTTTACACTCCTTTGCCTGTCCCTAGTTGTCCTTGGCAGGATGTTAGCATGGATTTCATTTTAGGCATACCTAAGACTCTTCATAAAAATGATGCCATATGTGTCGTAGTTGATAGATTTTCCAAAATGGCTCATTTTATACCCTGCTCCAAAACATCCGATGCTTCCCATATTGCCAAGCTTTATTTCAATGAGGTTGTCCGTCTTCATGGTCTACCCAAGACCATTGTCTTAGATAGGGATGTTAAATTCACTAGCTATTTTTGGAAGACCCTTTGGATGAAATTATGCACTAAATTGTAATTCTCTACAGCCTTCCATCGACAAACTGATGGTCAGACCGAGGCAGTTAATAGAAGCGTAGGAAATCTGTTGCGGTCTCTGGTTGGTGAGCATGTTAAGGATTGAGATTCTGTTCTACCCACTGCTGAGTTTGCGTATAATAATTCTATAAACCGAACCACTGGTCTAAGTCCTTCTGAGATTATGTATGGGTTCAAACCTAGGCAGCCGTTAGATCTCATACCCATGTGCCATAGGTATAGGATTTCTGAGTCTACATCATCATTTGCATGAACTTCATAAAGACATTACAAGACAAATTGAGAAGAGCAATAATGATTACAAATTACATGCTGATCTGAAATGAAAATTTAAAACTTTTGAGGTTGGCGACTCCGTGATGGTGCGGATTCGTCCGGAATGGTTCCCGCAAAGAACAGTTAAGAAACTACATGCTAAAAGTGCTAGACCTTTCAAAATAATTAAGAAAATTAATGATAATGCTTATGTAATATATCTGCCTGCAGAATTCAATATCAATCCCTCCTTTAACATAGAAGATCTAGTTGCATATGAAGGTCTTGATTTTAATCCACCAAATCCACTCATACAGTAGCCTTGTGTGACCCCACCATGTGAGAACCCAAACCTACCTCCACTACCAAATATTCTTAAGTCACCCATGGCAGAAAAGGTGGATTCGATTCTGAGTGATGATATCATCTCCACAAGGGAAGGTGGACGACGAAGGTACTTGATAAGGTGGAAAGGGAAGCCCGAGTCAGAGGATACATGGTTGGATCGTGAAGAACTGCAATAGATTGACCCTGATGCTTTAGAGATCTACGAGAGCACCATAGATGCTGACTTGACGGAGTGGAGCTTTCTCTCACCCCGGGAGAATGATGGGGACATCAGAACATTGAAGGTCTATCAGAGACGTGGCCGTCGATCTACAGCCACGATTGAACCGATATATTTTTGAGTTGTTTTTGAGTTGTATTATTTATTTCCTCTATTATTGTGTCATGATGAATTTATTTTTAGTATTTTCTATTTTACCCCTTACTTAAGGGAGGTTGTTTGTAAGCCCTGAGGGCGTTGCTGTCTTTTACTTTCTTGAGTCATTGTATGAGGCTATATATAGGCCCATTGTTCTCTTTTCATGTAATGAAGAAATAATCAAATTTTCGCTTGTTTAAAGTCTTTGTGAGGTCTTGAGAGTGTTTGGAGAGAAATCCCTAGGAGAGGGAATTTGGATCACCCACCAACCTTGGAGATGGCCGGGTTCGTGGTTCTTTACCTTTGTTGAATTTCCTTCCTTTGGTCTCTTCTTAAGCCGCCGGCCTTGTTCCCACCTCCACTCCCACTGCCGGCCCTCTCACCCCTTAGACCGCCGGCCATGCTTTCCTCCCACCTCCTTTAGCTCACTTTCCAAAGTAAAGGCCTCCCAAGTTTGAGAAATTCCAATTAGGATAGTTTTCAAATTCAAAAATCAAATTGATTTGAATTTGAATACTTTCCTAAAATAGGAAATCTAAATTAGGAAAGTATTAAATAAGAATTCAATCAAGAAATCTAAATTTAATGGAGGGATTTAATTTAAATCCTCTTTCTTTATTTAGGAGCCATTGATTTGGAAGGTAATTAATACCCCTACCCCACCTCCTTATCTAGCCGCTGCCCCCCCCCCCCCATACCCTTTCCTTCTTTTCCTAGCTAATTTAAATGCTCTTTCATAAGGGCTAAATTAATTTTCCAAATCCCCGCAACCCAGCCGTCCCCTCTCCCTACCTCTCTATCAGGCTCTCCTTCCAAAACTGCTCCTCAAATCCCTCCAAACTCCTAAAAACCTGCTCTCCTAGGTTGCTGCCAGAAATTTCTGGATCAAACCTTGCCTTCCCACCACCTGGATTCAACCCCAAATTGCTGTCTATCAAGGGACAGCTGGCTGTCCACCATCTCCAGCAGGTTTTCTGTCATTGTGGCACTACCTAAAGGTTCTCCCACGGCTGTCCAACATCCAGAAGAGTCTCCCATTGCTACCCAACATTCCAGTGGAGCCAAAACAGCCCTTCTTACATGGATGGATGACCTGTAGCAAGATTCCGGCCTTGTCTACATCGAGCAAAGGTTTTCTTAATCCTCATACTCATGTGTTTTCGTCGATTAACTAACTCTTGTGATTTGAATTGATTCATGACGATCTCGTTCACCTATCTCTGCTAAGCCTAGTAAACGTAGGGCTTGAGTTAACCTCCTATGCTTCTAATCGATTGTTAGATTAGGGATTTTTGTTGAAAGTCTATTTCCTTCGTATGTTGTTACTTTTTTAAATTAATTTGATTGTCCAAGTGTTTAGCAAGATTGTTTGGCCTAAGCGTAGGCGCCCCTTTCTTGTTTTCTATTATCGTTTCACTTGCTAATGATTGTATCGTTAAAGTTCTAAACAAGGAATCGTGCAATAACTTCATTTCATCCTTTTGGCATTTAGTACTGCATCATAGAGACTTAATTGCTGTCACCACTTGTTCTCAGCTAGCTCTAGCCTAAATTGATCGAGATGGCCTAGGGGCGAGATCATTCAATCAACTTTTGATTGAGGGAGAGCATGATTTTGTTCATTTATTGATGATGAGAGTATGGAATATTTTAGTATAGCTTCAAATAAGTATTGGAATGACCATTCAAAATCTGTAAATAAACTTGAACTTTGCTCATTGAGGGTGTTGAAAGATTATGGGACTCACAAGTCAAGTAATCTTGGTAGGAATCCTTGAGCACACGAATTAAGGGTTTTAACCATTGGATCAACCCTCTTATGACCCTTAGATTGCGATCAACGTGCCTCTTCTTCCAATTCTAGCTGCAGCCTCTCATGGGGACTATTTTTCTTTTTTAAATTGCTTTGATTTATTTCCATTGTAAACCTTTTAGAGAAGTCTATAAATACTTTCATATTTTTGTAAAAAACCAAACAAGAAAATTTAAAATAGTTCTTTATACTTTTGTACATGATACAAGGGTGAGGGTTTATGTCTTCCAACCTTTGTTCTTATTTCTTTCTCCCTTATCTAAACTCTTCCTTTTCTTTATTATGATTGGTTTGTTTGACTTCTCTTCTAAGAAGTAGACCAACATGAGTGATAAAAGTCAAACCAAAGGAGAGTTCCAGGGCCTACAAGCTTCATATCTCATGAATGAGAGAAATTATCTGAAAGGATTAAAAATTGTGAAGACTTTTTTTGAAAGGAAGGAAAATATCCATTATCCTGTGGATCTTCTTGCAGAGTCGAAAACTCAAAATTTAAGACATGATTATGGAATACTATGGTTCCCGGAATTCATGAGCTATATATGTTTCTCTCTATTGAAAAACAAGTAAATATATTTAAAAGTGGAGGATGTTACCCTTATCTATGAAATCAAAGCTATGATTTCGATAATCAAGCGATATAATCTTCATTTTATTGAGTACTTTAATGCAATGTAGATTTATTTGCTTGAACTAGATTATTATTAAGATCTCAAGATTACATGCTGCAATTGTGTGATAGTTCTCTTGTAATTTATAAAATGATAAATGGAGCTTGAGTTCCTTGTAGGATTCAATAAGGACTTTGATCAAGTTTCTGTCTAAATTTTAAGCAGAGAAAATCTACCATCATTAAATGAGATTTTATTCTCATAAGAGCCGAAGAAGGAAGAAGGATAATAATGCTCGATGCTCTAATCTCCGAACATCTCTTATGACAACCATTGAATCCAATATAAATGACTTATTGCTATAGATTCTTTTCTTAAAGAATGGCAAAAAAATTTTTCCAAAGGCAATCCATGGTGCAACTGCTGCAAGACTAAATGACACATAAAAAAGATGTTGAAAACTTCACAAAAAAATCCCCAAGCTAAGATCAAAATAAAGAATGTCATAAAAAATGGTAGGTCTGCTTTGTGGAATCAAAAGAGCTCCATGCAAAAAACAAAAATTGACAAACTTAGCAACTTCCTCATGTTTTAAAAAAAAATCATCCGGATCATACTTTCTAGCTCAAAATAATATGACTTCTAATTCTTGTGTTTTAAGTGCCTTAAATAATTCCCCTCACATCTGTATTCTTAATTTAGGAGCCACTAATTACATGACTAATCTTGCAAATCTTATTAACCCTACTCTAGTAATAGAAAAAATAAAAATGATCGATGATTGCTTAATAATTATTATAGATGAGGGAAATATTTTAATTTCCTCCACATTTTTTCCTAATTAATATGTTGCATGTTTCTTGTCTTACAATAAATATTCTATTAAGCATAAAATTACTGAAGGCCATAACTGCAAGATAACATTTTTTACTAATCATTATGCATTTCAGGGTCTCATTATGGGAAGATATTGAGCAATCTAGATAAAATAATAAGTTATATCTTCTTAAAGACAAAAATTATCATGTTCCTTCATTTCTACGGTCAATGATGAAGCCATTTAGGAAAATCAGTATAGTTTAGGGCATCCCCTTTAAAAAATCAACAATATATATTTTCTTCTACTTTTTTTAATTTAGACGAAAATTTTCATTTTGGGACTTGTGAAATTGCCGAACATCATCATTTTTTTTCCTGAAAGTGATTCTAAATATTCTACTTGTTTAATTTTTTACTTTGACATTCACGAATCTTTCAAAATTCCCAATATTTTGGAAGCTATAGGATTTCTCACATTCATTGATGATTGCACTCAATGATATTGGTATATCTTATTAAATAAAAATTTGATATTAGCATTATTCTCTCTATTATTACTATCATGATATAAAAATAATTCTATGCTAACATAATAGTATTTTTGATTGATAATGCTCGTGATTATATTATTCACACAACCTTCTCTTTTTATGATAATGAATGTATCTTTTGCAAATTCTCCTGTCTTGTCACTCGACAACAAAATGTAGTGGTTGAAAATAAATATTGTCATTCTTTTTGAAGTCTCAGGACTTTTCTATTCCAGAATCAAGTGTCAAAAACATGTTTTGGAAAAGCAATCTTAATAGCGACATGGTTAATCTATCGATTACTCTTAAGGGTGATTGGCTTTGAAATCCTTATAAATTGTCTGGTTGAATTCTTCCTCATAAATAATTTTTTTAAAAGAATTCTTTCAAAAATCTTTGAATACATTGCCTATGTCAAAATCCAATTCTTTGCTTCAAAAGATGTCACATTTGATGATAAAAAAAAGCCCAATTAATCTTTAGTTGAAGAACTCTCAACTGGAAAATAAATTTGATGAAATCTAATTTCATCTTGACATTTCTATAATATAAATTCAACTAATCTAGTCATTATTTCTCTTCAAGCCTATATATAACCGGAAGCTCAAGTTAATGAGGCAGGATCAGATGGTTATTACAGTTCTTTCAATAATAATAAATATTCAATAGACTAATATCCAACATATAAGTGAAGAGCAACTAAAAAATTTTCAGTTTGAAGATATAACAAATTGGTTCTTATCTATTTTAATTTGATCCTCTTCTTCTGTACACAAACTTTTTTTTTCAGCCATTTAATCCATAAGAGATTTACCTAACATTCCCATTTAAATAATTGAGTTTTGTATAATAAACTCAATGTACAATTACAATTTATAGTATATTAATGAAACCTGCATATAAATAGTTATGTTCATTTATTAAACTTTTCTTTAGGATATATAAGAATATTTAACATAAATATAGATCAAAATTTTATTTATTTAAATAAATTTATTCCTTTAACATTTCATTTATTACAGGAGCATTATCAAATTTTATATCAATAACGGTACAACCATTTCCATTTAACGCACACGAGTACATTGCGCCCCCAACTAGTACCATAAAGGGGTAAACTCCTATATTTGCATGCATAAACCTTTTCCTTTTTATTACACTTTTTATTTTCATATTATGATTCATTTAATTCATTTTATTTTTCATTACTTATATATATTAATCTATATAAGCATTCACACAGACACACACACATTTATATATCATTGTAAATTTTAATTGATTAATTTTTTCGTAATTTGATGCATAATAGATACTTAAACTTTAATGAGTGTGCATACATGATATAATATTCAATAATTAAAATGATATAATAGAAGAATGTAGTTGCTATAAAATAAATATAATGACTGTGAGCTCCGAAAATTCGCGCCCCGATCCCTCCGCTTTCTTTTTCTTCTTTTTCGGGTCGTTGTGGAGAGTTTTAACATTTAATTTCTGAGGCAAATTTTCAGAAGGCAGATTTGGTTTTAAATAAGATACTACCCAGAGATTTCACCCTTATTTTACGAGGACGTTATGATCTGAGTTTTGATTTTCTATAGGCGCTAGCCCCTATAGTTAGTTATCCCTCCCGATAATGAGAGAGAACTTTTGATTAAGGTTAGTCATCAAATAAATGCATAGTATCGAATATATATGTAGTATCTAGTGTATAGTAGCAACATGTTTATGTATTCGATCAAGATACCATAGTTCCGTTGTCCCGGGTCATCATGGTCCCTGGTCTACTTATTCAGAGGAGGTAATCGACCCAACCTGACAAATTATTCTTATTGGCAGTCATGGGTTGCTTCGTCCAAGGGTACCTTGTAGACCAGGGGTGAATATTTGTCTAAAGAGACAAATTTTAATCCACTTTAGCTAACAAAGAGCTTTGTGCCCTATCAATCATATCCTATTGATTCATTACTTAATGATTTAGCGTTGTTGGGGAACATACGGGCTATGACCATAACCGTAATTTTATGGTGCCATTTAGTGGCAAAACCACCTGATTAGAGGGTCCCGATCATAGCTGTTTACATGTGGTGCCATTTGGTGGTGAAATCACCGGTTAGATGACATATACCACATCTTTACTGGCAAGAGATGGATTAAGAATGAATCTTAGTGATATTCTTGACCAGACATTTGCTCATTGTGAGCTGAAGTGATTTTCTAACTTGTCCACTTTAACAAACTGTTGCAAATGGTGAATGAATTTTATTTTAAGTATTTGATGTTTATTTTAATTTTAAATATTTTAAATTTTTGTATTTTTTTTGGAATTTTTATTTTTCATGGGTATTTAGGAGACATTTTAAGTGTTTGTGGTCCCCTCCAGTTGAGATTTTCTGTCAATACGGCCATTATCAGAGTATATAGGTTGTTTCATTTTTATTGATTGAATCTTATTGACTCAGTCTACTTGCCAGCAGAGAATTGTGTTCGAATCTAAATTCATCACAACCCATGCAATATCCTCAAATGTTATGTGTGCATCTACGACACTCTCGTCGGGGCCCATATGGGTATATACCGTTACATGTATTTTGCATGATGCATTTATATAATTGTTATACGTATGCAGTGAATGTATGCGATGCATCTGCATGTATCATGTATATTAGCCCATGTATTTTGCATTTTGCATTTGCACACTATATAGTTGCAATGTGAGGTTTTTTTTGCATATAGATGGAATATTACATGATATTACTTGAATGAAACACTCTGCATCTTATATAGGGGTGTTGATGAGGATATCCGTAGGAGATTTCGGCACACTTACCATCGGAGGAGTGTTGCAAATCTGGTTTTGATGATGACAAATATGTCTCTATTATGTTTTTGCTTGGCTAACCTGTTTCAGGTGCAAAGGATCACGAGCCACTCAAGCCAACTCAAGATCGGGTCCAAGTGTGTCAAATGTACTATTTTCCTTTTTCTTGAATAAATTGTAATGTAACTGATCCCCTAGCTAAGTAATCTTTCACACACACACTCAGGGGGAGAGCTTGAGTGAATTAGAGTTTCTGTTTCTTTTTTGTTCAGATCGTCCTGGACGATATTTACATCATCCTGGACTATCCAGTAAAAATAAAAACCTTAATTAGGGCGACCAAGTTAAGAGAGTCTGATTAATTAGATCGTCCTGGATGATCTTTGGATCGTACGGGACGATATGCTCAAATCAGAAATTCTCAGCCGCCATATCAAGTTAGGCAAGTTTTTATTTTAAGTTATTTGGTCTGATCGTCCTGGACGATACGTGTATCATCCTGGACGATTCAGTATAATCATGCCTAAATTAGTCTGGTAATTAAGGAAAGCAATTAATATTTAATTGATACGATCATATCGTCCTGGACGATCGTAAGATCGTCCTGGACGATCATGATCGTCTAGTGCATTTCAGCTGTACGACCCGAACTGTGCTCAGGATGATTTTGGTACTTTTTGAACTAATCATCTTGGACGATACCCTTATCATCCTGGACGATCAAGTCATTTTTTGGTCGTCCAGCACAAGTTTCTCTAGACGACCTGAACTATCTTTTGGACGATATTCCTTGATTTACACTAATCATCCCGGACGATCGCAGGATCGTACGGGACAATATGATCAATTTCTTCAACTGATCGTCCATGCTGAATCAGCTGATTTTGAACTGATCGTACAGGATGATCTATCGATTGTCGTGGACGATCTTGGCCGACCAGTTGAGATTTAGGGCAAATTTTAAGTCCTCCTATAAAAGAACTTTTTCTTGAAACAAGAAAAATCTTTTGCGACATTCCTTCCAAGAGAAACCCTAGAGAGAGAGAGAGTTTGGGAGAGAGAGAGAGGATCTTGTGAGGGGGAGTTTGTGAGGGATTCACTAAGGTTACTCCAAGCACGGATCATAGTCATCTTCTCCGCTCGTCGTCTTTTATCTAGTCGGTGTTCGTTGTGGGAGGATCGTTCACAAGAAGATCCGGGGTTCTCTGCCCGCTTCAGGTGGAAGCAAAAGGAGGTCGGGTTCTCTACCTCACCGTGTGGTGAAAAGGAGGTCTTTGTACAGGCTTCTCCGCCTTGCAGTGGGAGCAAAAGGAGAGACACTTTTTGTTTAGTGCAATACCTGGAGGGGAGGCTCCGGGGAGTGGATGTAGGTCAAGTTGACCGAACCACTATAAAATCTGGTTTGCTTTTCTGATTCTATTTTGCACTTTACTTTTCTGATATTAACTGTGTGGGTGAATATCTGTGATTGATCTTTTCGTTCTTGTTTAGTTGTTTCCGCTGCTAAGTATCGAAAAGATTTTTCTGTTGCTCGTAAAATTTTTAAATAACCAATTCACCCCCCCTCTTGGTTAGCCTCGGGACTAGTTCACTAGGGCTTAACATCCCTATCGAACTTTTAAGTTGTATCAGAGCGGGATTCAAAATTTAAGTTTAAAAACTTTTGAATTTGATCCATGGCTAACTATAACAATCGTAATACTGCTGAAGGTTATTCTATTACAAGACCACTGTTGTTTGATAATATTCTTTTTGATTTTTGGAAAACACGCATGTCTACTTTTCTTCAATCAATCGACTATCGCATGTGGATGTTAGTTAAGGATAGATACGAACCACCTTTTAGATTGATTAACAATGTTAAAATTGAACTCCCGTTTACAGATTGGACGTTTGATGATCGTGATTTAGCACAGTTAAATGCCAAATATTTGAACTGTTTCTTTTGTGCTTTAAAATTTGAAGACTATATGCGTGTTTCTACTTGTACAACGGGTAAAAAAATCTGGGATAGATTGTGTATAACATATGAAGGTACAACTAAAGTCAAACAGTCTAGATTAAACATCTTGTTACATGATTACGAATATTTTCACATGAAACCTAGTGAGACGATTTCAGAAATGTACACAAGGTTCACTCAAATCGTTACCTCTTTGCATGCTCTAGGAAGAGAATTAACTAATTACGAAAGAGTGAACAAAATTCTTAGATGTTTACCTTCTTCATACGATGCTAAGATTATTGCAATCACAAAATCTAAAAATTTAAATACTTACTCCATTGACAGCTTACTTGGATCACTCATTACTTACGAGCAAGGGGTGAACCAAAGACAACTTGATGGAGGTGAACGAAAGAAGGAGAAGACAGTGGCGCTAAAGGCCAAAGATTCAGATGCTAGCACTTCCGGGTCTGATAGCGATGATGTTGCCTTAATTACAAGGTAATTCAAGAGCTTTCTAAGGAAGAAGAATAAGAATTTTCAAAAGTGGAACAAAGGTAAGACCAGTAGAAACTTTAAAGGGTCATCTGAATCTGTTTGTTTTGAATGCAGGAAGCCTGGACACATAAAGACGGATTGTCCTACACTCAAGGCTCACCCAAGCAAGAAGAAGGGTGATGAGAAACCAAAGTTTAGAAAGGATAAGAAGTGAATACAAAAGGCGTTCTGGGCAGACTCTGCATCCGACTCCTTTGAGACTGAAGCTGAAGAGGAGGAAATAAACTTGTGTCTGATGGCTGATGATCACCCTGGTCAGTCGGACCAGGAAGAGGTATGTGAGCTTACTTACGATCAATTATTTGAAGTATCTAAAAAAATTCATGCATCGTATAGGAAGCTTAAGAAAACTCATGCTAACTTGAAACTGGACTATTTGACTTAGCAAAAAGAGCATGATGTTTTGATTAAAGACCATTCAACTATTGATAGCAATCACATGTCTTTACTTGATGAGTTTGATGAACTGAATAGAAAGCATTCTGATTTAATTGTTGAGCATGATGCATTAAAAACATTGCATGTTGAATTAGAAGCTACTTTTAAAGAATTAGATACTATGGCATGTGAAGTAGAAAGTAGCAAAGGTGCTTTAAAGTTTGAAATTGCAAGTTTAAATAAAAAAAATGAATTTTTGAAAGTGAAAATTGCTGCTTTTGAAAAGAACAAAAAACCACCTACTTTTGAACCATTTTATGCACCGCCACCTTTTGAAAAATCTGTTGCAAGTTCATCAAAGCATGTTTCATATACATCTAGGAAGAGGCACTATCACTCACGACGTTTAGTTAATCCTTTTCCTGGTGTTAGATGTTATTCATGTGGCATGTTGGGACACATTTCCCACACCTGCACTGTTCACCGTAGTACATATGGGGTGTGGAGGCCCAAACTGCCTGTTTCACATCACAACACGCATGCATTGCATTCTTCTTTTCATAAGAAGGAACCCAAACCTGTTTGGGTTCCTAAGACTGACGTTTGATATTTTTGTATGAGTGCTCTCACACAAGACCTCGTGAGAGCATGTGGTACCTAGATAGCGGATGTTCTAGACACATGACTGGAGATGCAAATCAGTTCATTTTGCTGGAGGCCAGGGCTGGAGGCAAGGTTACACTTGGAGATAACACCACCAGGAAGGTGGTAGGCTCAGGTATAATTGGTGATTCAAAGAATTTTATGATTGATAATGTTTTGCTTGTAGATGGACTGAAACACAACTTGCTGAGCATCAGTCAACTCTGTGACAAAGGATACAGCATCAAATTCCTGCCCACTGGCTGCATTTTAAGCTTAAATGATAAAGTTGTTTTGCAGGGGCAAAGGATCAACAACGTCTACAAGCTTGATGTAAGTTGCATTAAATCTGAAAATTCAATTTGCTTAAAAATTGCTGTTGATGAGTCTTGGTTATGGCATAGGAGATTGTGTCATGCCAGTATGAAAACCCTTAGGAGAGTTACCCAAAAGGACTTAGAGGTGTGCCCAAGCTTAAGTTCACTAAGGATCACCTGTGTGATGCCTGTCAGTTAGGGAAGCAATTCCAGTCCTCCTTTCACTCTGTTAAGGACATTAGCACATCTAAACCTTTAGAAGTTTTTCACATGGACCTCTTTGGACCCATTAGCACTGCCAGCTTAGGGGGGAGAGTCTATGGGTTTGTGATTGTAGATGATTATTCGAGGTTTACTTGGGTTAAATTTTTGTCACATAAATTTGAGTCTTTTGATGAGTTTAGATCCTTCTATACTTGGATTCAGAAGAAGCTAGGATGTGAGATTATTACCATCCATAGTGATCACGGAGGGGAGTTTGAAAATAAAAGATTTGGAAGTTTTTGTGAGGAGCAAGGGATTAGTCATAATTTTTCAGCTCCTAGGACCCCTCAGCAGAACGGGGTAGCTGAAAGAAAGAACAAGACCTTAGTGGAAGCCGCTAGAGCCATGCTTGCAGAGTATTCACTTCCTAAATATTTTTGGGCTGAAGCGGTGAACACTGACTGTTATGTGTTGAATAGGGTGAATGTGAGATCAAAATTGAACAAGACACCTTATGAGATCATTAAGGGTAGAACTCCAAACCTGTCCCACCTCCATGTCTTTGGCTGTAAGGTTTCATTTTGAACAATGGGATATCACCCTTAGGAAAGTTTGACCCTAAATCTGATGAAGGAGTGTTCTTAGGCTATTCTAGTGTGGGGAAATCCTTTAGGGTGTTCAATAAGAGGACTTTGGTGGTGGAGGAGACAACCCATATTATGTTTGATGAATCTGATCCTAAGGTGAATAGAGTTGAGGAAGAAGAAGAGGTAGAGGAGATTACCCAAGGGATTGGAAATGCAAATCTGGAGGAGAGGGTAGAACCTCAAACAACATTGCCTAGAGATTGGAGATATTCTTCGAGTCATCCTAAAGAACTGATCTTAGGAGACCCTTCTGAAGGTGTTAGGACTAGGCATGGACTTAGGAAGGAAGTAAACCATTCTGCCTTTATCTCAATGACTGAACCCACCAACATCAATCAAGCCCTTTCGGATGAGTTTTGGATTTTAGCTATGCAGGAAGAATTGAATCAATTTGTAAGGAATGATGTTTGAGAGTTAGTAGAAAGACCTAGAAATCAAAGTATTATGGGAACCAAGTAGGTCTTTAAGAATAAGATGAATGATTCTGATGTGGTGGTGAGAAATAAGGCAAGATTGGTGGCTAAGGGGTATAATCAGATAGAAGAGATTGATTTTGAGGAGACCTTTGCCCCTGTAGCTAGATTGGAAGCCATTAGAGTGCTACTAGCCTTTGCCTGTTATAAGGGATTCAAGTTATTTCAAATGGATGTCAAGAGTGTCTTTTTAAATGGGGTAATAAAAGAGGATATTTTTGTAGAACAACCCCCAGGTTTTGAGAGTTCCCAATATCCGAATCATGTTTACAAATTAAAAAAGGCCTTATATGGATTGAAACAGGCACCCAGAGCTTGGTATGAGAGGCTTAGCACATTCCTGTTATAAAGAGAATTTGTTAAGGGGAGCGTAGACACCACCCTTTTTCTGAGGATAATAAGGGATGACTTACTCATTATCCAGATCTATGTTGATGATATAATTTTTGGGTCTTCTGATAAATATTTATGTGATGAGTTTTCTAAAATAATGAGTAAGGAGTTTAAGATGAGTATGATGGGAGAATTATCCTACTTTTTGGGGTTTAGCATAAGGCAAACGGATGATGGAACCTTTCTCAATCAATCTAAATACACTAAGGACATTTTGAAGAAATATGAAATGGACAAAGCCAAGCCAATCAATACTCCCATGACCTCCTCAGTTCAGCTAGATAAGGATTCAAGTGGAAAATCTGTTGATCAGAAGAAGTATAGAGGAATAATAGGATCACTGCTTTACCTGACTGCTAGCCGACCTGATATCATGTTTAGTGTCTGTCTTTGCGCTAGGTTTCAGGCTGATCCTAAAGAGTCCCACCTGACTGCTATTAAGAGAATTCTCAGATATCTTTTAGGGACCCCAAACCTAGAAATCTGGTACCCTAGGCACAGCACCTCTTTTGAGATCATTGGATATTCTGATTCTAACTTTGCGGGGTATAGGGTGGATAGAAAGAGCACTTCTGGGACTTGTCAATTCATAATATAGCCGTTAGTCTCCTGGTCTAGTAGAAAATAGAACTCAGTTGCACTTTCCACTGCTGAAGCTGAGTACATTGCCTTAGGAAGTTGTGTGGCCCAAGTTCTTTGGTTAAAGCAACAAGTTTTGGATTTAGGTTTACCTGTTAGCACAATTTCTGTTCTGTGTGATAATACTAGTGTCATCTGCATTTCTAAGAATCTAATCTAATATTCTAGGACCAAACACATTGATATAAGGCATCACTTCATTAGGGACCATGTTACAAAAGGGAACATTGAGCTACATCATGTAACAACTGAAAATCAGCTGGCAGACATATTCACTAAACCACTGGCCTTTGACTCATTCAGCATTTTGAGAACCAGATTAGGAGTGATTGATATAAATGCTTGATTCTGATGACTGCTGATTTTTGATTATTCTAATTGTTATTCTGTTTTCTGTTAGTTAGTTTTTGGTTTGATTATTTGCTTTCAGTTGATTTTATTTCTTCTGCTGATTTCTGTTTTAGTCTTGCTGTTAGTTTGATTTGAGCATTTACTTTGATGTGATTTTCTACCTATTTTTTATTCACTGGTTCATATCTTGCACTTACTATTTTATGCTTTTCAAAGTCTGATCACTGCTCACTACTTCTGATAATCTGAATTTCTGACTGGGAGTTTTACCTTATTTTTGTTTGGAAGCTGGTAAGCAGTGATTGACTCCACTCGATCTTTTAAAGGGAAGAAACATAGATGATTGTTTCTCTTCCTCTAACTCCTTTGCTGGTGTATTGTTTCTTTTGGATAAATATCCTCTTCAAAATTAAAATCTTAGTTTTTAAAATAGAGATTTATTTTATCTTCATACAGTAATCTACCTCATATCAATAGTATTTTTAAAGTCTTGAGTCATTATTTTGATTTTCTAAACTAAGTGATTGCACTTATTATATGACGTCTGGCTTTTATTTTGTGAATTACTCTACCTTATCGTGGAGAGCATCTCCTATATTTGGAAGGTAATTTCACAGCTGAGACTAGTTAACGATTATGAAAAGAAGAAAGCTTACAAAAGATGCGCAGTGCGCCAAATCAATTGAAAAAGAGGCATAAAATGAGCCCAAAGCTGAAAAGATACGAAATATCGCCAACTAAAAGATACACAAAGTGTATCAAAAATGAAAAGATGCATAAAGCACCAAATAAATTAAAAGGAGGGATAAAATGAGCCCAACCAAGCTTTCGTTCCTTTCAGATCGTTAAAGGTCTTAGAAAAATCTGTGCACCACTTAATACTTTCAAAAGCTTGTACTTGAAAATCCTGATTTTTGACTTTTTACTTTGTAACACTATTATATCAGATATTTTTTTGGAACGAGGATTGAAATGATCTCTTTTCGAATCTAATTTTTTTTTCTTCTGAATTGGATGTTTGGTTTGAAAGAGATTTGCATCGATAAGGTGCCCGAGGTGAGAGTTACGAAAGTCAATTTTTCCAACTTTTTCTGGATTTCAGCGCTGTTAATCGTCTTCTTATTGGTTTTTGGATCTAAAATCAAGGAAAAATTCTGATTTACTCGAGCAGCTTGATCAAAAAAAAAACGGTGCTTTTATGTATTTTTACTGTGAGTTTTATTCATTTTTGTTTTGTTTTAATTTCGTGATAGTATTTTTGGGATCCTGATCTATCACCTCCATCCTCCATCTTTTTCTACTTTTTTCACATCGTCCTGGACGATACCCTGATCGTCCTGGACGATTCATTCAAAATCATCCCCACACTGCTCCTGCTGCTGAAAAACACCAATTATTGGTGATCATCTTGGACGATCCTTATATCGTCCTGGACAATATGATCCATATCTTTCTGATCTGATTAAACGGCTAGCATTACACTAATTATTTTCCATCATCCTGGACGATCCACTTCATCATCCTGGACGATCCACGTGTCAGCCGCTGGACGATTGGAATTCGGCCCGTCCGACACACTTATTGCACATCGTTCGGGACGATCCACCTAATCGTCCTGGACGATACCTTTTCATCAACGGTCGTCCAGCCTAACTCCTCGGGACGATCGCCTGTGTCTAATCATCCTGGACGATCGGACCGCTTTTTTGACCAATCGTCCAGGACGTCATAAATGCCCATATTGTCCCGGACGATCTCACGATCGTACGGGACGATCAGACCAAGTCTATTTAAACAACCAGTTTTCATCCTTTCTTTCACACATTTCCCTCTACTTCTCTTCACTTTTGCTTTCTAATGGCTGGTGGCAAACTTTCGCGGCAAAAGGGTGTGAGTTCCTCTCGGGGACATGTTGATCCTCGCTTCCCAAATACAGCCGATCAGGCTGCTTTCAAGTGCTATCGTGACGTGGGGATCACGCATTCTAAAATAATAAATCCCCGCACCCTCACCTATCCTATTCTTGATCTGTTCGCACACACCTCCCTCACCTTCATCCTGACCTTAGCCTTTCCTTTTAATCTTGAACTCCTTCAAATTTTCTTTGCCAATTTGCGCATTTCCGTGGACTATTCCACTCTTCACTCATACGTCAATCAACGTCCCGTGGAACTAACTACCCAAGATTTTCATAATATTCTTAACCTTTCTGTCACTGGCGACAAACTCCACACGCTTATCACCGATCCTGACTATGATTGGAGTGTCGCCAATCACTTCCTTTGCAATACAAATGCACCCTATCATGATAACGCTTGCACTTCACTTCTTAAGGACGCATGGACAATTCAACATGTCCTTCGTTCCTCCATCATTCCAAAGGCGCATGATCAAATTCACATCACCCCGTTACTGTCCTTGATCACATACTACATCTTGGCCCGAAGAGAGTTTAATGCCTCTGAACTTATTATCTGATACATAGAACACCTCACCACTATTAGAGATGCGGGTCACAGGCGTCGCCCAAATCTAGCTTTAGATCATCTCATTTATTATGCCTTAGAAACTAAATATGACCTTCAGTATCCTGTCCCGCCTGATGTCCCTCCTTCCTTCTTCACAAACAACTCATTCCACGTCCTACACAGCACCCGACTACATCCGGAGCCCGCCCCGGATGTTGAGGAGGAAGAGGAAGAGGCTATTCCAGTTCCTGCTGCACCCGAGGCACCTGCTCCCCTTCGTATTGCCTCTCCCTTTGACCACCTGGTGCAGCGCTTCGATCAGTGGGAGGCTAAATTCGACTCCTATGTGGTTGCTCAGGAGCAGCGGTACGCCGAGGACATCCAGCGCTTGACTGACTATGCTGCGCAGCAGCAACAGCAACATGACCAGGATATTGCCTGGATTGGAGCCCAGTTTTAAGCCATTCACAACTACTTCAACCCACCTCCGCCACCTCCTCCTTCCGATCAGGATCCGCCTCTATTCTAGTTTTCTATTTTGTAGTTATTTTCTTTTATGTTTTGTATTTATGTTTCAGTGTTCTGTTTCACCCTCCTCCTTTTTGTGATGTCAAAAGAGGGAGTCAGTTGTAGTCGTTTCTATTTTTGTTATGTGTTATATTTTCTGTATTAGTTTGATTGTTAAATGAAAATTTGAAAAAAAAATTCTTTCGAATTTCTAGTTATTTTTCAAACTACTGTACATATATTTGCCATCATCAAAAAGGGGGAGATTGTTACAAATCTGGTTTTGATGATGACAAATATGTCTTTATTATATTTTTGCTTGGCTAACCCGTTTTAGGCGCAAAGGATCACGAGCCACTCAAGCCAACTCAAGATCGGGTCCAAGTGTGTCTAATGTACTATTTTCCTTTTTCTTGAGTCAATTGTAATGTAACTGATCCCCTAGCTAAGTAACCTTGCACACACACACTCAGGGGGAGAGCTTAAGTGAATTAGAGTTTCTATTCATTTTTTGTTCAGATCGTCCTGGACGATATTCACATCGTCCTGGACTATCC
The DNA here is from genome assembly GCA_019925795.1 of Dendrobium chrysotoxum. NCBI lineage: Eukaryota > Viridiplantae > Streptophyta > Magnoliopsida > Asparagales > Orchidaceae > Dendrobium > Dendrobium chrysotoxum. The sequence continues at coordinate 14,288,555 of CM034312.1, read as the reverse complement.
AGTAAAAACAAAAACCCTAATTAGGGCGACCAAGTTAAGAGATTCTGATTAATCAGATCGTCCTGGACGGTCTTTGGATCGTACGGGACGATATGCTCAAATCAAAAATTCTCAGCCGCCAGATCAAGTTAGGCAAATTTTTATTTTAAGTTATTTGGTCTGATCGTCCCGGACGATACGTGTATCGTCCTGTACTATTCAGTACAATCATGCCTAAATTAGTCTAGTAATTAAGAAAAGCAATTAATATTTAATTGATACGATCATATCGTCCTGGACGATCGCAGGATCGTCCTGGACGATCATGATCGTCTAGTGCATGATCGTCTAGTGCATTTCAGGTAAAAGCAAAAGGAGGTCGGGTTCTCTGCCTCACCGTGTGGTGAAAAAGAGGTTTTTGTACAGGCTTCTCCGCCTTGTTGTGGGAGCAAAAGGAGAGACACTTTCTGTTTAGTGCAATACCCGGAGGGGAGGCTCCGGGGAGTGGACGTAGGTCAAGTTGACCGAAACACTATAAAATATGGTTTGCTTTTCTGATTCTGTTATGCACTTTACTTTTCTGATATTAACTGCTTGGGTGAACATCTATGATCGATCTTTTCGTTCTTGTTTACTTGTTTTCGCTACAACGTATCGAAAAGATTTTTCTGTTCCTCGTGAAATTTTTAAATAACCAATTTACCCCCCCCCCCTCTTGGTTAGCCTCGGGACTAGTTCACTAGGGCTTAACATCCCTATCGAACTTTCAAGGAGTTGTCAAGCGACGGCTATGATTCATAGTCTCTATTTCTGATGTTTTATCTTATTCATGTTATTTATATTTGATGTTATTCCATTTGTACCCCTATGAGGGAGTCGTTGTATGTTGTAGCCCGAGGGCAATTTCATCTTTGTTGTTTTATTTTGGAAGGCCTATATATGGAGGCCTAGTCATTGTATTTGGAATTATTGATGAATGAAATTTTCTTAGTATTGATCTCTTTGTGAGTTCTTGAGGAGGTGGTACTTGAGGTTTGTAGATCTTTAAATTTTCCTTTTCCCCTACACCCATTCTTCTTCCCCTACCTAGCCGAAACCTCACTATCCTCTCAATCCCCCACCGCCACATAGCCCCACCGTCGGCCTCTCTTGGCCGGCCCAGCCACCGGCGGCCCTCCCAGCCCCCCCCACGGCCGGCTGTCAGCCTGCCGGTTCCACCCACCACCCCTTGGCCTCCCCCCTTGCCGCCAGCTCTCCCCCTTGACCCCTCCCCCTTTGAATTTCAAAATTCCCCTAGAGTAAATTACTTTCCTAATTAGTATTCTCAATTTAGGAAGGTCTTTCAAGCGAATTTAATTCTATTTTGAAATTCAAACTTTTTTCCTCATTCTAAACCCAAATTAGGAAGTTATTTTAAATTTAATCAAATCTGAAATTAAAATCAGATTTGATTAGAATTTAATTAATATCCTTTGGGCCCCACTTATTTAATTCCCAAGCCCCTCTCCCCTCTCTATATGGCCAGCCACCCCACCCTCTCTCTCTCCCATTAATACACCATTAATCCCCTTTCCCTCCTAGCTTAATTTCAAATTTAAAATTCTGAATTTGAAAGTAATCCCTTTTTTTTTGGAAACCTGAAATTAATTTTAGGTTTATTCCCTCCCTCTACCTAGCCATCTGCCCCTAGCCTTCCCCAATCGAACCCAACCCCTCCACCCTCACGGCCCATCTCCTCCCTCTCGCTCTAGCTCACGGCTAGGCCCAACCCTCTTCCAAACCGCCACTTCCACCTCTCATCTCCCCCTTTTCTTCCCTTCTCCATTCAATACAAACATGAATGGAGGATCCAAAAGTTGATCACAGATTTGTAGAGGATTCCAACGGAAGAATCGACATCTTACGGTCGCCCTTCTTTGATCCCTATCCGAATTGGGATATCACCATAGACGGATACATCAACCGAATCTCGTATCAATTGGCGCTGTCAGTTGAAGGGCACCTACCATCTGGCCATTGGACTATCGTAAGCCGTCGGCCACCTCCACTGCCGCCAGTTCCCTCGCCATCGCTACGGATCGTCTATGCCTTCTACCTTGTGGTGATTTCCATCATTGTTTCATTCTTCTTCTGCCGCCAACCTTTGAAGTAGAAGAGTGATTGCGGACTTCGAGGTGAGCCGATCACTTTGTTAACTAGTGGATTCTAGTTGAACTAATCTTTGCATCGTTTTGTTTTGAATTATTATTTTAATGATTCCGTGACTTTAGTTGTGATTGAATACCTAATCATAGTTTACTTCTTAGAATTACTTTGAATCTCATTTGGTTGACACATTAAGATTAAACCTTATCTCTGCTTAATAATTTTCTTATTAATCTTATAAAAATAATTCTTGGTTTCACATCATTTTGGTATCAGAGCATGGTAGGCATAGGTAACACATGCTAGAAAACATCCTAGGGGCTTACCTAACCAACCATTCACTTGTTTGCATGCATTGCATTGCTTAAATAATTTATTTCATAGTGTTCCCTTACTGTCCAGAAAATTTCTGCACCTTTTAGAAAGCTTTAGGTGTCTCTAACCTAGGTTTTAAATGCTGTCCTCACCCTAGGAACCTCCCTAATCACTTGGATCATTCATCTCCCTGCTATAGTTTGATGTGCATTTCAAAACTGCATCATTTAGAGGCATTAGAAGCATATAACTTAGTGTCTAGGTGTTGTCCTTTGTCCATATACCTACCCTAGTGTCCCCTAGAACCAACAATGGACCCAGAAAACATTCAAGCAACGCTGGACCTTATAGTTGGTCAACTTGGGACGGTTACCCAACAAATTAGGAACACCCAGACTGACTTAGCCGACTTCCGACGCCAAACTGGTGAGCGACTTGATAACATTGAGCGTCTAGGAAACCCCACGATTTACACTCCTACTAGACCGCATTCCCCTTATGGTGATGAGACCTGGACTGAATATGGACCATCTAGAGACCACTATCGTCATGACCTTAGACCAAATCAAGACCCATTCGGACAAGAACCCATTGGGAGGGATAACGACGCCCAATTGCTTAAAAACATTCGTATAGACGCCCCTACCTATGATGGTACCCTTGACCCACAACTTTTCTTAGATTGGATCAAAGGAATGGATAGTTACTTCAAATAGTACAATATCTCAGAGGAACGAAAAGTTAGGTTCGCGGAGATGAAACTTATGAGCCGAGCCAACTACTACTGGACAAACTTGGGGAACATGCGCAAAGCCCGAGGAGAACACCCCATTACCGACTGGAGAACGATGAAACAGGAGCTCAAGAGAAAATATCTCCCCTCTTCCTACTACCCTAAGCTCTTAGATAAGTGGAATAGGCTGACCCAAGGGAGTAGACCTATCCAGGATTATATCTCTGCCTTTAATCACTACCTGATTCGTTGCAGTGGTGAAGAGACCACTACCCCAACCCAAATCCTTTCAATGTTTAGAGCTGGCTTAAGAGAGGACCTCCGAAATGAGCTTTTTTGCAAGGGGAATTGACACTTTGGAAGCAGCTTGTAGTTTAGTGCTCGACCTTGAAGAGTCTAGGACCCGTTCTCACTCTAGGCATCCAGACTCCAGCTCAGGCCCATATAGAGCTTCTTCCAGTAAACCTCAAACCCGACCTGCTGGTCCCATAATTAATCGACCAACTGTGAGTCAACCTCAATCCCGCCCCGACTTTAAAGGAAAGACTCTTGATCGTGATTCACCTAAGATAACCTCCAGAACCAAATTCTATAGGTGTCATGGGTATGGACACATTGCCTCGCAATGTTCTAGTCCCTATAAGGTCACCATAATTGAAGAGCTTGATGAAGAAGAACCTGATACTGATTTAATCCATCATGTAGACGGTGAAGAAGATTTCTTCCATGAAGAGGATCCCGTAGAATTACAAGTAGTTAGATGCGCCTTGTCCCAACCAAAACTAAGTGATGATTGGTGAAGGACCTCAATCTTCCACACTTTCACTAAAATAGGGGACAAGAACTTCAAAGTCATTATTGACAGTGACAGTTGCATCAAAGAGGTCTCTTGTGCGATGATATCCAAACTTAATCTTAAGATGACTCCACACCTGAACCCCTATAAAGTCGCATGAATCCCAAAGAGCATGCCAAGTTAAAAGAACAAGTTGATGATTTGCTCAGAAGGGGTTTCATCAAAGAAAGTTTAAGTTCGTGTGCAGTACCTGCCCTTTTAACCCATAAAAAGGACTGTTCTTTGAGGATGTGTGTTGATAGCCGCGCTATCAATAAGATTACTGTGAAATATCGTTTTCCTATCCCTCGGTTGGACGACATGTTAGACATGATGACTGGGGCAACTCAATTTTTGAAAATTGATCTTAAAAGCGGATATCATCAAAACAGAATCCGCCCTGGTGATGAATGAAAGATGGCCTTCAAAACAAAAGATGGGTTGTATGAGTGGATGGTTATGCCGTTTTGTCTTAGTAATGCTCCTAGCACATTCACGAGGGTTATGACCCAAGTTTTGCGCCCATTCTTAAAAAAATTTGTGGTCGTCTATTTTGATGATATATTGATTTATAGTAATTCGGTGAATCAGCATTTAAATCATCTTAAACAAGTCTGTGAAGTCATGAGAAAGGAACAGTTGTATGCTAACCCTAAGAAGTGTATGTTTCTGATAGATAGTGTTACTTTTCTAGGATTTATCATTTCATCCCAAGGAATATCAGCTGACCCTGAGAAAGTACGTGCGATTAATGAGTGGCCTGAACCTAAGAATATTAGGGATGTTCGGAGTTTTCATGGATTAACCACCTTTTATCGAAGATTCATTAGGAATTTTAGTACTATCGTAGCCCCCATAACTGATTGCCTCAAGAAGGGAGAATTCATTTGGACTGCACATGCCTCTAAAGCTTTTGAGGAAATTAAGAGGAAAATGATAGAGGCTCCTGTAATGCGTCTACCATATTTTTCTAAGATCTTTGAAGTAACTTGTGATGCTTCTGGCATAGGTATTGGATGAGTTTTATCTCAAGAAGGACACCCTGTTGCATATTTTAGCGAGAAGTTAAATGATATCCGTCAACGGTATTCTACCTATGACAAGGAGTTCTATGCGATCATTCAATCCCTTAGATATTGGAGACACTACTTGTTTCCACAAGAATTTGTGATATTCTCGGATCATGAAGCTTTGCGATACATTAATTCGCAGAAGAAACTCAATCCCCGTCATGGTCGTTGGGTTGAGTTTTTGCAAGAATACACTTATACAATTAGACATAAAGCAGGATCTGAGAATAAAGCTGCGGATGCCCTAAGTCGGAGGTTAATGATTACCCAAGAAATGAGAGTCGAAGTAATCATATTTGAACGACTTAAGGAAAATTATTTAGACTGCCCTAATTTTAAAGAAGTATATTCGTCACTATCGGCTAAGGGCGATCAAATTGTAGATGACTTCTTTTTGGAAGATGGTTACTTATTTAAATCGCAGAAGTTGTGTATTCCCAAAACGTCGCTCCAAGAATTCCTCGTTTGGGAATTACACGCTGGAGGCTTAGCTGGGCATTTTGGTCAATCTAAAACCATTGCTACCATTGAACATCGATTCTTTTGGCCTAGCTTGAAGCGGGATATTAGTAGGTTGGTCAAGAGATGTCACACATGCCAATTAGCCAAGCAAAGGAGACAAAACATCGGCCTCTACACACCCTTGCCTGTACCCCACTGCCCGTGGCAGGACGTTAGCATGGACTTTATTTTAGGGCTACCAGGACTATCAGGAAGCATGACTCAATATGTGTAGTAGTGGATAGATTATCTAAGATGACACATTTTCTCCCATGTTCCAAGACATTTGACGCTTCCAGGATTGCTAAATTATACTTTGATGAAATTGCCAGACTTCACGGGCTCCCTAAGACTATCGTGTCGGATCGAGATGCAAAATTTACTAGCTATTTTTGGAAAACATTATGGCATAAGATCGGTACTAAACTGTAATTCTCTACTGCCTTCCACCCTCAGACGGATGGTCAAACGAAAGTTGTTAATAGGAGCCTACGTAACCTCCTTAGGACTTTAGTAGGCGAACATATTAGAGAGTGGGATTCTAAGTTGCCTATTGCTGAGTTTGCTTATAATAATTCTGTTAACCGAACCACCAGCATGAGTCCAGTAGAAATTGTATACGGGTACCAACCGAGGCAGCCAATAGATTTAATTCCCATCGGTCCTAAGCTTAGAATGTCAGAGTCTGCATCTGCATTCGTATCTCATCTTCAGAAATTACATAAAGAGATTATAAAAGAATTGAACAAAATAATGATAGGTATAAACTTAATGCTGATCTTAAAAAGCGATTCAAGGAGTTCAAGGTTGGAGACTATGTCATGGTCCGGATTTGTCCGGAGCGGTTCCCGTCAGGGGCCGTTAAGAAATTACACGCTAAAAGCGTCGGGTCATTCAAAATAACTTTCAAAATAAATAGCAATGCTTATGTATTAGACCTTCCGGAAGGTTTTAACATGAATACTACATTTAACATTGAGGATCTAGTAGCCTTCGAAGGACTTGATTTTAACCCTAAAAATCCACTAAATACTAAGCCTTGTGTGACCCTACCAAGTGAGATCCCGAGCCTACCTCCACTTCCTAAAATTCCTACAGTACCTAATGCGGAGAAGATAGAAACGATACTTAGTGATGAAATCATTTCCACCAAGGATGGCGGGAGCCGAAGATACCTAGTTCAATGGAAGGGAAAATCAGAGACGGAAAATACATGGCTGGATCGTGATGAGATACAGAGACTGGACCCTGATCTTCTGGAGCTGTACGAGAGTTCTCAGGACCCCTACTCGATGGGGTCGAGCTTTCTCCCACCTGGGGAGAATGATGAGGACATCCGTAGGAGATTTCGGCACACTTACCATCGGAGGAGTCATCGAGCGACGGCTATGATTCATAGTCTCTATTTCTGATGTTTTATCTTATTCATGTTATTTATATTATATGTTTTTCCATTTGTACCCCTATGAGGGAGTCGTTGTATGTTGTAGCCCGAGGGCAATTTCGTCTTTGTTGTTTTGTTTTGGAAGGCCTATATATGGAGGCCTAGTCATTGTATTTGGAATTATTGATGAATGAAATTTTCTTAGTATTAATTTCTTTGTGAGTTCGGAGGTTCCCAAGATCTCTTTGTGAGTTCTTGAGGAGGTGGTACTTGAGGTTTGTAGATCTCTAAATTTTTCTTTTCCCCCCACCGCCACACAGCCCCACCGCCAGCCTCTCTTGGCCGGCCTAGCCCCCCCCCCCCCCCCCCCCACGACTGCCGGTTCCACCCGCCACCCCTTGGCCTCCCCCCTTGCCGCCAGCTCTCCCCCTTGACCCCTCCCCCTTTGAATTTCAAAATTCCCTTAGAGTAAATTACTTTCCTAATTAGTATTCTCAATTTAGGAAGGTCATTCAAGGGAATTTAATTCTATTTTGAAATTCAAACTTTTTCCCTCTCATTATAAACCCAAATTAGGAAGTTATTTGAAATTTAATCAAATCTGAAATTAAAATCATATTTGATTAGAATTTAATTAATATCCTTTGGGTCCCACTTATTCCCAAGCCCCTCTCCCCTCCCTATATGGTCGGCCACCCCACCCTCTCTCTCTCCCATTAATACACCATTAATCCCCTTTCCCTCCTATCCTAATTTCAAATTTAAAATTCTGAATTAGAAATTAATCCCTTCTTTTTTTTTTTTGGAAACCTGAAATTAATTTCAGGTTTATTCCCTCTCTCTACCTAGCCATCCTCCCCTAGCCTTCCCCAACCGAACCCAACCCCTCCACCCTCACGGCCCATCTCCTCCCTCTCCCTCTAGCTCACGGCTAGGCCCAAACCTCTTCCAAACCGCCACTTCCACCTATGCTCTCCCCCTTTTCTTCCCTTTTCCACTCAATACAAACATGAATGGCTGATCTGGAAGTTGATCACGGATTTGTAGAGGATTCCAACGGAAAAATCGAAATCTTACGGTCGCCCTTCTTTGATCCTTATCCGAATTGGGATATCACCATAGACGGATACATCAACCGAATCTCATATCAATTGGCGCTGTCAGTTGAAGGGCACCTACCATCCGGCCATTGGACTATCGTAAGCCGCCGACCACCTCCACCGCCGCCAGTTCCCTCGCCATCGCTACGGATCGTCTGTGCCTTCTACCTTGTCGTGATTTCCATCAGTGTTTCGTTCTTCTTCTGCCTCCAACCTTAGAAGTAGAAGAGTGATTGCGGACTTCGAGGTGAGCCGATCACTTTGTTAACTGGTGGATTCTAGTTGAACTAATCTTTGCATCATTTTGTTTTGAATTGTTATTTTAATGATTCCGTGACTTTAGTTGTGATTGAATACCTAATCATAGTTTACTTCTTAGAATTACTTTGAATCTCATTTGGGTGACACATTAAGATTAAACCTTATCTCTGCTTTATAATTTTCTTATTAATCTTATAAAAATAATTCCTGGTTTCACAACAGGTGTCATATTTGACATGACCCAAAAATCCGATCCGAACCTGACCCAAAAATTTTGTGTTAGGGTCAACCCATTTGAGAAACGTATCAGGTTCAAGTTTGGGATTCCGACCCATTTGTAAAACCAAGTCGAGTTCGGGTTGACCTGAAAACCTGAAACTAACTCGGGTTGACCCAGGAATATCGCACGTGACTTACCTCATCTCGTCGGGCGTCATCCCGTGACCGCGTCTGGTCATTGTGGTCGAGTCGCCTTACGGCTCAGAGGCCGCATTTCGGCACTCCCACTCTCGCTGACCGGCCCGCAGGGCCCAAGCCCTAACCACACGTTTCACAGCATCGAACCCGTCTCGCTGCTCTGCCTCCTTGCACAATCCGGTACTCCAGTCCGGTCACACCCCCAGAGCCACGCAGTTAGCCCAGTCGAACCCATCTTCGCCTGCTTCGCATGCGATTTCTATCCGGCCCGGGTCAGCCTTGTCGGGTCGGGTTGACCCGAGTTTTTGGCAGGTCGGGTTCGAGTTGTAAAATGTGACCCGTTTGCAGAAATGGGACGTGTTCGGGTCATGTTGAACAAAAACGGGTCAATATTGGGTTCGACCCGAACCCAATCCGCAACCCGATTTTGACACCCCTAATCTTGCCAATACATGAAGGAGGACACTCGGTTGTTCATATATGGCATATTCACGTATAAATGCAATGTCAAATGACATGCTTGAATGAAACCCTCTGTATCTTACAAATGCATATGGGAGGTCATTGTAAGGTGCAATTGTAATGTCAAATGACATGCTCAAATGAAACTTTCTGTATCCTACAAGTGTCTGTGGGAGGTCATTTTAAGTTGTAATTACAATGATAAATGACATGCTTGAATGAAATCCTCTGCATTCCTACAAATGTATGTATATTATGAAATACAAATCAATGTGTATTTTAATGCATGAGAGGGGAGTGTTTTTGCATTTTTAAATGTAGCTAGCCATGTAGGTGGCTATTGCTGACAAGTGGGCATGATTTTACTTTGGGCTTCGTTAATGCCTTATGTCTGCTCATATGAATATTGTGGATCTGATGGCGTAGCGCTGCGCTAGGTCTCACTGCATCTTCTGCAAGCTATTATTTTCTTCAATGTTCAATCCATAGGAGTATCATTTCACCTGCAAATATATTATACGATGCATCAGAGGTCTCCCAATAATGGTCTGTAATTTTTATCATAGATGCTTTGCTACAATTTGCGATCATTGATAACAGTAGAATTAAGGCATAATGTATGACGAACAACAGTTTCTGCATTCAGAACTAATGCCTTGGTGATCCCCAGCTTCAATTGCAAGGTCCTCCAAGTTTCATTTATAGTAAGGTTTGATGAAGCCACTAGAGTTGGTGCACTGTTAAGCTCCCCCACCTTTAACTTGCCACAAGGTGGTTTCCTCGAAGTATGAACATGATAGAGCACAAGATAGTTTTTCAGTATCTCACCGACGTTCTAGTTTCTGATGTGCATGTGGAACATGGAAGTTTCTCCCACGACTCTTAATATGGCAACCAGGAGTGGCTTCTCTTAACTCACAACTGCAACTAAGATATTAAAAGAACGTGAAAATTCAGCCTTCCACCTCATGATCTCCTTATCAAAATAGTAAACTTGAGGAGCCCGTTCTATGTATTTACTATGCATATATAGGACGTTGAGCTGTGAGGCTTGATCTCCAAATATTTATTCTTCATCTAAATAATGCAGCATTTCTCTAGAAGCCTCAATATTTCTGCAGAGATGAGGCATTTTTTAACTGATTATTCTTACAGAATCATTCGACCTTGCATGTTTAGTGCCACAATTAGGACCTCCCTCTAGTAATATGTCGGTGGGCTTTCTCCTTACATCGAGTTTTTAGAGTTTTCAATTGGAGGACCTAGTTGCACTTGATCAACAAAACCTTCAAGTCCAATGTAAGACGAGTGCGCTTCTTCTCAGCGTGGTTGTTAACTGTAAGGGTTTTCTACATCAGTTTATAGGCGCTTGTATTTGCTATAATCCTCCTGCATTTGTAGCGATCTTTAGTCCCTGCTCGCAAATATCATGTTACATGTGTATATATGTTCACAAGGGGACTCAATATCTCTGCAGCATATCTACTATCAATGCTGCTTGTGGATGTTTGCAGGGAATATTATCATTTGCATGCAGGTTTAGTACGTCCGTTTGCATGTTGAGGTGGGCCACTAGTCGAGCTGCATTCATCACTGGTTTTCTGTGCATATTGGCTAGCAAGTTGTCATTCAATGCACATCTGTCCCTTATGCTCGCAGGGTACTACTGATGTGAATGTTGTACATTGGTCACTTGATCTTTGCTTGCGTACACGCAATGCTCGAAATGTCATCTGTCGCAAGTTCCCTGCTTGTTCATTTATGTTTATTTGAGTGACTTAAACTGTATTTTAGGATTTATATTTTCAAATTAATTGTGCATTTTGAAGTTTAGGATCCAGTTCCCTGTTGTTCAGTTCAAATTATGTTCCTTGCATTTCATTCAAATCCCCTATATTATTGTTCAAGTCATGTCCTCTATTATTTAAGTTTTGTGTATTTTAATCTGAATTTCGGTAGCATCCCAGTATCTCTCCAACAACAACAACAACAACATCAAGCCTTTATCCCACTACGTGGGGTCGGCTACATGAATTCTTTTTCTCCATTGTGTCCTGTTAAAAGTCAAATTCTCATTTTAATCTAATAAAGAAAGATCATTTCTAATATTTTCTAACCAAGTCCTTTTAGGTCTACCTCTACCTTTCTTAACATAAGTCAAATCTAAGACCTCTACTTTCCTAACCGGGTCATCGGGAGGCCACTATTTTATGTGACCAAACCATCTAAGGCGACTCTCTCTAATCTTATCTTCCACTGGAGCTACTCCAACCTTTTCACGAATATGCTCATTTCGTATCTTATCTTTAAGGGTAAAGCCACTCATCTACCTGAGCATCCTCATCTCTGCAACACTTAACTTAGAACTATGCTTCTCTTTTAATGGCCAACATTCAGCACCATAAAGCATTACAGGTCTCACCACCATCTTATAGAATTTTCCCTTAAGTTTGAGGGGTACTTTTCTATCACACAATAAGCCCGATGCATTCCTCCACTTCAACCATCCAACTTGGATTCTGCTGATAATATCTCCATCTATTTCACCATCACTCTGAACAATAGATCCAAGATATCTAAAACGTGTACTCTTATTAATGACTTGATCGGCCAAAGTCACAATCCCCTCACTAGGTCTATTATTACTAAAATTAAACTCCATATATTCTATTTTTGATCTACTCAAGAGAAAACCTTTAGACTCTAAGGTTGACCTCCATAATTCTAGTTTACCTTCAACTCCCTGTCTAGTCTTATCAACAAGAAGAATATCATCAGCAAAAAGCATACACCAAGGTACATCCTCTTGAAAATGTCTAGTGAGAACATCCATGACTAAAGCAAAAAAGATATGGGTTTAAGGCTGATCCTTGATGTAATCCAACCGAAATAGGGAAATACTTGGTCAAACTACCTTGTGTTTGAACACAAGTAATAGCTCATGCATACATATCTTTAATGATTTGAATATAAGCGTTATTAACTCTTTCTTTTCAAGAACTCTCCATAGCACTTCTCTTGGAACTTTATTATATATTTTTTTCTAAATCAATAAATATCATATGTAAATCCTCCTTATTCTCTCTATATTTCTCCATCAAACCTCTTAAAAAATGTATGGCTTCCATAGTAGACCTACTCAGCATGAATCCAAATTGATTTTGAGAAACATTAGTATCACGCAGCATCCTATGCTCCATAACTCGTTCCCATAGTTTTAAAGTATGACACATTAACTTAATTCCTCTATAATTCGCACAATCTTGTGCATCACCTTTATTCTTAAAAATAGGGATTAACACACTCATTCTCCACTCATCTGATATCTTTTTAGTCTTCAAAATAGTATTAAAAAGTTTAGTAAGCCAAAAAATTCCTTCATCTCCTAAGCATTTCCACACCTCTATTGGAATATCATCAGGTCCAACAGCTTTTCCACCCTTCATTTTCTTTAAAGCCTCTCTAACTTCAGTTTTACTAATATGCCGATAAAAATGGAAATCTTTATTTTCATTTAGGATGCTAAGGTCACTGCAGTCAATTTTACTTTCACATTCTTCATCAAAACGTTTTGCAAAATATCTCATCCATTTTTGTTGAATATCATCTTCTAAAAAAAGTACTATTTGATTTTCATCCTTAATACACTTCACTTGAACTAAATCCTTACTACCCCTATCTCTTTGTTTGGCTAACTTATACATATATCTTTCTCCCTCCTTAATATTTAATCTATTATATAAATCACTAAAACCTAAACTCTTTGCATCGCATATTGCTTTCTTAGATTCCTTACGTGCATCTTTATATATTTTTCAATTATAAAAATTGTTACAATTAAACCAATTTTTATAATAAATCTTCTTATTTTTAATCTTTTCTTGCACATTTGGATTCCACCACCAACTATTTTTACTATTAGGAGCTTTTCCCTTTGAAACACCAAGCACATCTTTTGCAATATTTTTAATATCACTAGCCACTTTTTTTCACATAACATTAGCATTCTCATGCACAGACCAAATCTTAAGATTTAAAATCTTATTCTCAAAAATATTTTTGTTAATATTCTTTAAATGCCCCCATCTAATCCTAGAATATCATTTTACTTTATTTTTTATTTTCGGTCCCATTATCTTCAAGGCCAAAACTAATAAACGATGTCGGGTACATAAATTTTCACTCGGAATAACTTTACAATCTTTGTAATCTAAACGATCTAATTTTTTTATAAGAAAATAATCAATCTGAGTTGTACTATATCCATTTTATAAGTAATGAGATGCGCATTCCTTTTCTTAAATAAGGTATTAGAAATTAAAAAAAGTATAAGCTAAATAAAAATCTAATATGAACTTACCACCTTCATTTATCGTTCCAAACCCATGGCCACCATGAATGCTTTAAAATCATCTACCTTTCTACCAACATGTCCATTTAAATATCGTCCAATAAAAACTCTTTCTTCAAGAGGTATCTTTTGTATTAATTCTTCTAAGGCATTCCAAAATTTTAATTTTGAACTCATATCCAAACCCACTTGAGGAGCATAAGCACTTATAATGTTAACAATCTTAGCATCAACAATAATCTTTAAAGCTATAATTTTATCTCCAATTCTATTAATATTTATAGTATTATCCTTCAAACTCTTATCTAAAATCACGCCTACACCATTTCTAGTACGACTTCTACCTGAATACCAAAGTTTAAATCCTAAACTATTAATCTCCTTAGCCTTCTCTCCAACCCATTTAGTTTCCTGAATGCACATAATATTTATCTTCCTATGAATCATAATATCTATTAATTCCATTAATTTTCTTATAAGGGAACCTATATTCCAAGTTCCTATTCTAATTTTAGTTTTATGGACTAGATTCTTTGCCCACATCCATCCTTGATGTGGGAACCCTTGCCTATTTAACATTGCACTCGGGCGGCGGTACAACGGCCCTTGCACACTTGTCGTTGTATTTAGGCCATACAGTGCATCGCTTTTAGGGGATGCCCTAGCATTAACACAATTTCTTAAAGGATTCATGTCATTATTATTTGACAAGGTTTACGCTGGCTGTCGACTACCTAGGGGTGTCAATATTGGACCCGACCCGAAAACCCGACCCGAACCCGACACGATAATTTGACCCGTTTAAAAAATTGGGTAGGGTTCGGGTTGACCCGCTGACCCAAAATTGACCCGTTTTGACTCGAAAACTCATTTTTGACCCGGCAACACGAGATTGGCCCGTTTTTGACCCAGTTTTGACCAGAAAAGCGAAGATTGACCCATTTTTTGGACCCAAAAACTAGCAGTTTTTTGTTGGCATCGGGTCATTCGGGTCAGGTCGGGTTGACCCGGACCCGAAGCCGGTCGGGTTCAGGTTCGAAAAACTGACCCGTTTGCAAAAATGGGTCGGGTTCGGGTTGACCCGAATAGTGCCGGGTCAGTTTCGGGTTTGACCTGAACCCGACCCGTGACCCGAAATTGACACCCCTACCACTACTTAATGCAACCCTCCACTTTTCTCATCTAGGACTTGGGACCTGACAATGGCAATGTTTAAATTATACCTTGCGAGCTATGCTTGCGGCGGTGATGCCAGTGTTGATGATGCGAAGATCGAGGATAACCAACTTTCATTTCCTTTCTTTTTTCCCTCTATTTTTATTCTTTTTTCATAATAATAATAATAATAATAATAATAATAATGATTACAGTTATGATCATAATTAATGATAATTATAATATTAGCTAATTGATAGTATTAATAGTAAAAATGAGACAATCTAGGCTATTGGTGCTACTGGAAGTTGAGGGAATCAACCAATTTGGTTATTGTTGCAAACTGAGGAAGCCAGATAGCAGATCTTCGTGGGGTGAGGGCCGGCTATAGTGTGGAGATCGGACCAAGCTACTAGGCATGAGTTGCTTAGGGGGGCTTGATGGAATGAAGTCGGATTGAGTAGCTTGAGGGGTCGGAAGCAGTGATTGAAGAAGGAACAGAGAGGTTGGAGGCCAGCTGTGGCGGCGTGTGGAGCAGGTGTGTTGGGATTGGATGCTAGTTAACTCCGGCTATTGGTGCTGGATTTGGCCGATCTACGTGAGGTTGGAGGGATCATAATAGAGTTTAATTGAGGCTAAGCCCACAGATCATCAAAGGTTGTCGAGGCTAAATGTTGGGCTTGGTTCAGGATTGAAGATCGGATGGTTAAAGGGCCTGATCGAGCATGGGTAGCATGAGTGGCGGGAGGATTAGCGTGGAATAGGAGCTGCTTGCATGAGATCGGCTCGGACAAGGGGACGTCGAATGAAGGGATCAAATCAGCATAGGAGAGATTTGGTCGGGTAAGCTACAAGGAGGAAGAAATCTCCCTTCGGCTGCTTGGAAGAGGCAAGGTCGACGGGTATTGGCGTGCTAGTGATGTGCGAACGGGGCTGCAGGTTCGAGTGTTCTGGCTTGGAGATCAAAAGAGCTTTGAGGAGGTAGAAGTGTTGAGGGGCTAGGTGGATCGGAAGAGAGCAGAGGAGGGATCGAAGCAGGAGAGTTATGGGAGATTATGGCTTTGGCAGTGAGAAAGAAATTGAGAAACAAGCGAGAGAGGGAGAATTAGCGAACAAAAGAGAAGATTTCATTTCGTTCTTGCTTTAAGGACGAGGCCAGAACCAAGATCTCAAAAATTATGGGTAGCAAGTGTCGCCGACATGAGGAGAGCGACGTCGGACATCCGGGCTATAGTGAGGTAAGGGATCCGATTTGATTTTTTTTTAAAATTCTTAATTTTTTAATTTGATCTTTTTTAATTTTTGTTAATAATAATAATATCATTATTATTATTACAATAAAAGAAATCAATAACAGAGAATTTTGCCTCAATTTTCGTGCAATTTTTAAAATTCGTGTGTCATCGCTTCGGGATACACGCCGATTTCCTCACACAATTTTCATTGAGTGAAATTATAGTTGTTTTTAGATGACTCGGACGTTCCGAACGTAACGACGAAATACGTTTTGCGATCAGACGTCATTTGGACAGCATCGTGCATCATTTTCTGGTATTGTGCACCAATTTCAACCGGTCTCATCTGATTCGACTGCGAGGGGCTTCCTTTTAGATGAATTCAATGCTCCGATCGCAACGGCGCAATCTGTTTGGCGATCGAAGGTCGTTTGACCCTTCAAGTGCTGCGTTACGCCTGCTGACTGTCATTTAAGTCGCTGATTTCGCTTCTTTTGCATGCATTTCAGTGTAGGGGTCAATAATCACCCACTTTGTTGCTTTTCGTGAGCTGAAATCTTTTCCAAATTTCTTTAATTATTCAGTAATCTTTTTTAGTATATCACCTAAAATTAATTTATCTAAGAATCTATGTTTGACTCTGATATCATCTCAATAATTTGATTCATCCACTCTATTTATTCTTCTCTCTGTTGAATCAGGAATTCCACCAATTTGATTTCTTCTTTCTCTTCGTAGTCAGAAATGGAGGCTCACTTTTTTTCTTTCTTCCAACAAGTCCTAATCTTTTGACAACCTCAACAGAAGATAACTTCCTCCCTCAACTTTTGTCTTCCACACAATTTCTTTCTTTCTCACCCAAATTCTTTCTCTTCCTCTCGATCCCGGCTCCTGACTTCTCCTTTTGTTCATGCGACACTTATAGACAAAGCGGAAGTTGATATATCATGCAAGGAGTCACGTTTATATGCTTTCGTTTGTGTTGGTTTGCTCATTCACGCGATCTTGAGCTCGCTCGCTCGATCACTCGTCCGCTCGATCGCTCGCCCGCATTTTAGTTAGGAGACCAGTTCGATTGAACCGGTCCAAACGGTTCTAACAATCGCCTTTTCTACTAAAAATTTTGTTCTCAAAATTTAAATAAAACGTAAATAGACATATCTTAGTTGGATAAATGTAGATATTGAGCTCTCATTTATGATTCTTTCTCTCATATGGCATCTTTTTCTGTTCCATGTTTTCATAAAATCCACTCAAATGATATCTCTCGATTCCTTAGTCGTTATTCCAATATTCTTTCATATTCTTCTATATAGTTTAAATCAGACTGTAATTCAACTAATTTTGAAAAAAATTCTTTTTGACTCATCAGATATATATTTCCGAAGCGCAGATATATGAAAAACATTACGTATTCCTTGCATATTGTTGACCTCTGCAATGAGACAAAAAGGGGGATAAAAAAATCATAAAAATGATTACCTGCTACAGCACCTGCTCCCGCCGCTCAGCCAAACATCCTGCTCAAATCAGCGACCCATCCCTGCAACGGCGCCGAAACGTCACCTCGCGTATCTCGATCGTACCCATTCTTCGGTCTATAAAAGGAAGGTGAACGAGAGACGACAGAGAAGCTCTTTCCCTCGCACGCTTCATCAGTTCTTTCATTGCTATCCGATTTCGCTCGTTCGACGACTTTCCCATCCTGTCGGTTCGTAAGCTCCGACACTTGATCGGAAGCAACAAGCGGGAGATCGCTCGCTGCGGCAGTAACGTTCTCCCTATCGCGTCGCTTCATCGGTCCCTTTGTGGTCGCTCGACTTCGCCTCCTTCGACGACATTCCTGCCTGCCAGATCGGAAGTTACGGCTGTTCGATCGGAACCGACGACGGGAGCTCACTCCCGTAGGCTTCTCTGCCTCCTTTGTTGCTAGGCAACTTCGCTCCTTTGACGTCGCTCCCCTCTCTTGATTGGATCAGAAGTTACACCATTTGATCGGAAGCAACATAGGGAGCTCGTTGCTGTGAAGGTAGATTTCTCCCATTTCACGCGTTTCTGTGGCCAAATTCTGTTGCCGAACAACTCCATTAGGTTATTTTTACTAATTATAATTATTTATTATAATTAATTAGTTTTAATTATAAATTATTGTTAATTAATTAGAGTTAATTATAATTAATTATATTAATTATAATTAATATTTAGTCAATCATAATTAGCTAATATTAATTATGTTTAATTAGTATTAATTAAAATTATTAATTAGTTAATTATAAATTAATTTTAATTAATTAAATTAAATTAATTATAATTAATTATCCTGAATTATAATTAATTATTATTAATCGATAATTAATCATAATTGGTTAAATTTAATTATATTTAATTATCTTAATATAATTAATTATTAATTAATCATATATTAATTATAATTAATTACATCTAATTATAATTAATTATTCTTAATTAGAATTAATTATTATTAATTATAATATAATCATAATTGATTTAGTTCAATTATGATTAATTATCTTTAATTATAATTTATTATTAATTAATTATAATTAATTATAATTAATTATTAGTAATTAATTATCTATGATTAATTATATGCAATTATAATTAATTATAACAAATTAATTAAATCTTATTATTAATTATGTTTAATTACTAATTATGTTTAATTATAATTAGTTGTAATTGATTATTATTAATTATAATTAATAATAGTTAATTATTCTTAATTATGATTAAGTATAATCGATTGTAATCAATTATAATTAATAATAATGAAAAGAGGCTCTTCCCTCTTGCCTCGATCCACGTGCCGACCCTGCATAGGTATAACCTCCTAAACTTGAGAAAACTCACTCTCAATGCTCGTAGTGCGGCGAAAGACCACCCATGCACGTTTTTCTCTAGCGTGGTGGGAGAAAATTTGCTACGAGGCTTGCGACGAGGTGGGTGATCTCCTAAAGTCCTGTTTTCGGTGTTTGTGGCCCGCCGAGGGACCCCATATGCATGCTTTTCTCTAGCGTGGTAGGAGGAAACTCGGTGCGGTGCTTACAGCGAGGCAGGCAAGCCTTGTGCGTGTTTTTCTTAGCATAACGGGGCAAATATATAAGTACCCGTACGCGGCTCTGTACCTACGGGGAAAGCAAACTGTGTTCTTTTAAAACAGGTATAATTGAAGACCCATGCACGCCTTTCTCTGGCGTGGTGGGGTTGAAGACTTCACACGGCCACGGTGTCCTCGAAAGAGTGCACCTACCATGCACGCTTTTCTCTAGTGTGGTGGGAAAGGCCCAGTTTTCTGTAGTTTCCTCTAAATGGGGGAGACGCCGGAATGCTGCCGAAATTTCGGGTGAACTTGAGACTGTACCTGGACCTGATTTGAACAAATTTGAACATTCACAGGGGACTTGGACTTGCATTTGATTGGAACATGAAATGAGGTGAACAAGGACTTAGAAATTTGAACTCAAACAAAGTCTTGGGTTGGACCATACGGGACTTGATGCAAAAGAATTTGAACACAAAAAGCTTGAGCTTGAAATTGATTCGAACTATTTGAATAAATAACTCTCTTGCAACATGTTTATGAAAGTAAATGAACAAATAAAATTGAGCTTGAAGCATGTGGTAGTGTTTCTAATAACTTCGATGCAAAAGAGCTATGATATATATGTTGAAAACCTTTCAAATAAAGAGACCTGATTTGGAGGCATTTGATGCATCTCAAAGGCGTTTCAAGTCCGAAACAATGTCTAAGAAACTCTAGTTTATGCCAAGTGACATTCGAAAGGAGAAGAAGTAGAATGAAGCAAGTAGTGGAATGTGTTTGCCTATCTGATTCTTGGAAGCATGAGAAATAAAATCTCACTAATAATTCTTAGGGATTATGCTGCACTGATGATTACAAAAGTGATTAATAAGAGGAAAGAAATATTGACATTAGAAGGCTTAGAGGATGATGATTGTGTGTAGTTCCTCAACAATCATGTATTTGCTAAAGCAGGGAACCGTGATCAGCACCATAACAAGTCAAGGCCCATTGCTAAATGGATAGCTAAGAAGCTTTCAGAACCTCCACTGAGGGCAGAAGTTATAGAATTCTTGAGGCTATTCGACACTTATTTGTTGCAACTAGTAATGTGAAAGTTCCCCAGAAAGATTGAAAAGTTTAAAATTCATTCGCACTACGCTCAACCTATAAAGCAAATGATCAGAGTATAATCGATATATTTGTTGAGTCATTCAAAACATCAAGAAGAACCAGCTTGTTGTACTCATATGCCGAGGGTTTGAAGATGACACCTAAGATGATTGATACAACTTCCATATGAGTAATGCCCTTAAGTTGTGATTGATAACAATTCAACTTCAAAAGGACACGTCAGTTCTCCTCTAGCTTATCAAGAAGTGAATACACCGACTCTCTCCAAGCAGAAGAATTTGATGTCTCAATGAATTTTGGAGATCTTCAAGTCAATTAGAATGCAAAGGTGTGAAGGGCATTTAGCAGATGAAATAACTGCTTTACAACACTCCGGCAACCAACATCAAGATACAAATAAACATACTGATCTGCATACAACCAAGAGCAAAAGATCTGTAATACATACAATCTCTCTATGAATACAAATATATGTACAACATGCCACTTATAGGTTGTTTGATTAAAAAAAAATAGTTTTGAAAAGTGTTTTAATTTTCTTTGGGAAAGTTAAATTTCTGGAATTTTGAATTTTATAATCGAACACTTAGTATGAATAATATATCACCTCGAAAGGTGAATATATCGTTCTCTAATAGGTTCAGATTACAAATATTGATTTACCCTGATTATCGTAGTCAAACTCAAGGAGAAACAACATATGATCCCTAAGAATTAAAATGATGTTAAATCTAATGTTTAACTACAATAATCTAGTAAAAAGATCATTGATTTCATAATCAAGATCACGATAATAGTACGATATATCTTTCCAAGGAAAGAGGATATTGTCTGTTATCGATCATTTGAAAATGACGATAATGATCGTCAACTCTTGAATTTCCCAAAGATAATTAATTAAAGGTTTTGAAAAAGCTTGATTTTAAAATCAGGTCTGGGTTTCTAAATCTCCTACGAGCGCAAGCCCTCGTAGTTAATTACATCGTAGGAAACCAGAAAATTTCCTACGAATACTCTCGATTAAAATAGCGATACGAATTTTATTTAAGAATTCAAAGATTGATATCAAAGAAGGTAGGGACTGGAATTTTCAACCGGGAATGGTTCAATGTTGAACACTTATTTCTGGAGTCAAAGGAAGAAGAGTAGGAGGTGCTTTAAGATTCTGAATCACTTCAGAAACACCTCAACTATCCTAAGTGTTGGGCTTGAATTTGATTAAAAGAAATTTTTAATTTGAATGGTCAATTTTAGTAGAAAGTGGGAATTAGATTCCCGGAAGATTGAGGTCTTAGGATTGAAGATATGCCTCAGAACCTAAGTCTAAAATGGGTACTGAGAATCAGTGACCCGGATCCTAGCTAATGCAATGCAATCTGGACTTACCCCGGCCTGGATTGGGGAGCCAGCTAAACCACCTAAACGCTTTTAAAACCATGAGTCAAAGTCTTTAAATGTAGAGTGGTTAAGGACGTTATTTAAGATTGAGTTTGAGGAGTTGGGGGTCGACATCTAGAGCAGATTCCTAATTGACCCTTCAGCTTATGTTGGGTGAAATGCTTAAGCTAAAAATGTAATTAAGATTTAGACTCAAATTTAATTTGTTACTAATGCGATGCATGCTAGTTGACTCGATGAAATGCTTAAATCAAAATGAAGCAGTTTTAAAATAGGCTTAAAAATAGGTTTTATCCTAGAGATTGCACAACATCCCCTTGGACAGAACTGCACCCTAATAGGTCAGGTGGTCTGCCAGAACCCGCAGGCGGGGAGGTGCCTAACACGGATGAGAAAAGTCAATATGTATGCATGAAAAACTCCCGGCGAGTCCGGGCTTACTTCTTAAGAGCGTTAGAGTTTCTATCTGAGCTTAAAAATTTTTAAGTTTTGTTTAAGTAGAAGAAGTTAATGACCGTACCCTCACGAGCCTCCGATCGGGTTCCAGGCTAAATCAAAATCGACATGCAAGAACGCCAAATAAACTACTAAAAGCATACGGGTCCTTAATCGCAATCAACACATCAATCAAATTAATTAAATAATTAAATCAATTAAATAAATGCTCAAATTGAAAGTCCATAGGCAAGTGCCCTTAATAATACAACCCAGGGTCTGCAGTAAAGTAAAGTGGCCGGGTACCACTGACTACAACCCGGATTCTACTCCTAAGACACAAGTGACTTTGAGATTTGAGATTCTTCTCGCTTTCACTTCTTCGTCTTCTTGGAACTCCTTGGATCGTCGGGTTTGGATATCCAAATGAAAAGAAACTCCCCCTGGATAGGGGTGTTATCTTTTCTCTTTGGATACTTGAACTTCATCCTAATTTGGATCTCCAAATGGATAGGAACTCTCCCCTAAGGGATGTTCCTTCCTCTTTGAATTCCAAATTGGATTTTAAATGTCTCAATCTCAAAGTACTTTAAATAATACAACTCAAAATCAAATCAAATTACATTAATGAAAATTAAAACTCTAGACTCAACAACCTGCAAGGTTATCCTAATAATAAGTAGTTTATATTTGACATCCCAAGCAGTTAATATATTTGAAATTTAAATGCTCAAACCAGCCACACTTGGCCATGCTCTTTTTGATTTAAAGGGGGACTTAAGCAATTTTCTAGAGCACCTGTGCAATTTAATAATTATAATTTTGCCCCCTTTAATTTATGCCCTGTATGAGCATGGCCACCTGCATAAGATTGAATTAGTACAAATCGTCCCTAGCCTAGGGGTAGATCTAATCGTACAATCAATCACATCACAGAGTGCAATAAATAAATAAACAATCACAGCAATTCTATGTCTAGCAAACAGCATGCAGTGAAAGCTCGAAAATCCGGCATACAGCAGAAAAGTAAACAACGGCCTAGCCTAAGACTAGAGTTGGTTGTCCTAGCAAACCATCTAAAGTGTGTGTAGGAGGCTGTGTGGTTTTGATATATCCTATATAGGCATTTGATTGAAGTTATTTGAGGTTCAAGTTGGTTGAAGGTTTAAGGGAAGATTTAGGTTAAAGTTTAAATCTTAATGATTTAAAATTGATTTTAAAAATAATTTTGATTGTTTGTTGGATATCACCTTTGTTGCACACCGAGGCCGTGAAGTTTATTTCACCTTCCTTGGGGCTAATTTAATAGCCTCGTAGGCCTGGGTTACCCAATGGTATCCGATATACTTAAGTGATTTGAATTTGATTAAGGTTTGAAAGGTTGATTAATTTTTTTTAATTATAATCAGTTGGTTGCTGGTTTTAAGTTCAAATTAATGTTTTCTGGAATTTTGAATGATTTATTGAATTTTGATATTTTCTGGATTATTTTAATGATTTAATTAAAGGGTTAAAATTTGACTTTTTGATTTAAAGTGTTTTCTGGAAATTCAATATTTTATTAAAATACTAGATCTTAATACGATCAGTTAGACAGTAAGTATACTGAAATTGGATTTTTTTACATTTTATTATGAAGGTTTGAAGTTTTGACTTGATTTTGAACTAGGTTTGACCAAAAGTTGACTTTTTCAAATTTGTTTGATTTCTGGAAACTTAATATTTTTAATAAATATTAGACATTAAGATGAGTTGTATGCCTTTGAGTTTGCTCAATTTGGAGTTTATTTGAATTAGTTATGAATTTCTTGAAGTTTTGAGTATTTAATGAATTATTTAAATTGTTTAATTAAAGCCATTTTTATGATTTGAATCCAAATGATCTCCAAACTCCTTGAAATCAACTCCAAAGGTCAGGAATGACTTAAGGAGTGATTTCCAAGTGTTTGGAAATTTTCTGGAATTTTTAATTATTTTTAATTAATTAAATTAATTAAATTTCAGATTTCAATTAAAATTAAATTAAACTTAATTTTGAAGTCCAATCAAAGGGATTTTATTTTCATTGATTAAGGGTTTGATTCTGGTCAGTTAGAGGGGTTGATTGTATTTTTTGGATTTAAATTGATTTATTAGAATTTCTGGAAGGTTAAATGGCTTAATTAAGGTTTAATTTTGATTAAGTTAATTAAGGGGCTTAATGATTTCAAAATTCAGTAAGATATTTTCTATGGGCTGAGCATGTCACTAAGTTCAAATTGTTTGAGTTTCAAGTCAATAGGATGTACATTCTAATTATTGGAAATATACTAAATTCTCTAAATCAAGTCCTTAATTATTGTCCTTAATGGCACTAGATTTGAATAGGTTCAAATCAAAGTTTTGCTAACCCTTGACACAACATGAAGGATATGCACACATAATCACAATTAATTCTCAAGTCTAGGAGAGCCCTAAAACTAGGTGGTGTGTGTACCCTAAGCATGCAAGTTAAATTAAAGCTTTAATTAATTAAATGACTAATCAATGAATAATCAATGAAGTGGTTACACATTGATTAATCATTAATCCACATGAGTTCTTTTTAATCATGCCTAATCCAAGTTTCAAATCCCATATGATCTCTCAAAGCTTAAAGATTTAAATATATATATATATATATAACTTTAAGGTAATTTTGAAATATATATATATATATATTTATATATATAAAAAAAAATATAAGTTTAAAATTAAAATTTTAAAATATTTTCAAAATAGCTTAAATATTTGTTTGAGAGATCCTTTGATTTTAAGATATTTAATAATAAAAAAAAGTTTTGTATTTGAAAATATTTAAATTAACGTTATCTTAATATCAATTAATCATTTATATGTTAAATTTAATTAAAATAAAAAAAAACTTTAAATTAAATTGAATCTCAAAACAAAATACTTAATATAAATATTTAAAGTATTTTAGCATAAAATTTTAAATTATAGAAAATATTTGATTAAATGTTTAATTTAAATATTAATTAAAGATCTTAATATTTAATTATTTAAGATAATTTAAAATTATATTAAATATTTTCAAATGAATTTAATTTTAAATTAAAGAAAATTAAAATATAATTAATTTGACATATTATAATTTTTTTTAGATTTAGATTTAATTTTATATGATTTTCTTTAAGAAAATTAGGTTTTAAAATAATTTAAAATTAAATTTAACTCCAAATTAGGTTCTGGCGGCGCGGATGCCACGTGGCAGAGCATGATTGGTTGGTCCAGAAAACGCGGCGGCAGCAATCATTGCCTGAAACGGCGGCGGGCCCACGCGTTTTCTACTTAATCCAGTCAGCAGTCGCCGTGGATCGTCCGATCAGGCGCGTTTTGAAACCAAAGGTAATGATCGCGTCAGACGGGGAATCACAGAGATTGCCGATCCCGCGGTTTGGAACGGACGGCTCAGATTGAGCCAAACCGAATGAAGTAACCGTGGGATCTGATCTGTGGCTTATCTAGACCGCGGAATGGGAAGATCTTGATCGTTGATCATAAGATCAGTGGTTCAGATCTCTCGCAGCGACCAGGAAATGCAAACCGAGCCCTAACCCAATTAAATGACTCGTTCTCGCAATCCAGATCACGAAATCAAATGAAATTTTAAACTAAGCTTAAGCGTATTTACAGAAATCGTGTGGACGTTTTTAAATGGTTTGAAAAGCGCTTTTTAAAAAGCTAATTTGAACTAAGTGTCTTAAGCTAGGGTTTCGATTTTACCGTGATTTGATGGACGGTTTGGACCGTATGAGCTATCTCTGAAATTGTTGTCTGTCCACGCATAAATCTTTAGTTGAAGCCACGGCCGGAGAAGTTATGGATTGAGAGATATCATCTTTGGACGGATCTTAGGATATGATCGCCGGAAAGCTCGCCGGCGACGACTTCTACCGGCTGGATTCACCTTGGGAGATGTGTGGGAGGCTCTTGAAGACTTGAATGAGCAGAGAGCTTAGTTGGGGCCAGCTTGAGAGGTCAGAGAGGGTAGCTTCAATAATGAGAGCTTATTCCCAAGTTTTTCCCTATTAACATCCATCCAGCTTGAATTGACGGCTAGGATCAACTGAGAGAGCTCCTAGATGGCAGCCAGGTGTCCCTTGGCAGTTAGAACAACAGGGAATAAAAGGACCAATTGTACAATGATGTGGAAAGTGCATATTGGTCCCCACTTGAGCAAAAGAACCTTGAGGGCTGTTTGATTTCCATCCAAAGGCTGGAAATGCCTCTAAGAAGGTTCTAGAGAGAGCTCACACAGCTGGAGCTGATTTGGCATGGGGAGGATTAATTTAATCCAAGTGATTTGGCCATTTCATGGTCTTTTGACCATTTGTTGACTGGTTTGACCAGTCAACAGGTTCAACCTTGGTGAGGTGGCAATCAAGAGGATTAATGGGTGCTGGATTGATGATTCAAAGGTCTTAAAATAACATGCTCAAATTTTGGAAAGGAAACTAAAGTGATTTGACCAAATCTTGTAGTTGACTTGGTCAACTTGAGTATAGTTTGATTCCCAATATGTTTGAATGGGTTTAAATCATTTTTTGAAATGGATTTGAGAGTTTGAATGATTTGGTAAGGTTTGGATATATTGATTTGATCGAATGTACTAAGTCGAGTCATGTGAATCAACTTTGACTGACTTTGGGTCCTTGACCAGGTCAACTGATGAGTGGGTCAGGTTGACCAGTCAAACCCAAAATAATGGAAAGGTGATCAAGGAGTTTTAAAGGAGTTTTGAATGGGCTTGAAGTTTGATTTAAAGTGAAAGAGCTTAAGGTTTGAATTGGTCAACCTAGGTTGACTTGGTCAACCAGGTTGACTCAAGGTTTGGATATGGGCTCAACAGATTTGAAATGATATTTGGAAACCAATGGAGGTGGTCCCAAGGTCTAAGGAGGTCATTTGGTCAAAATGACCTGTTTTGACCCTAAAGGGTCTTCCAGGTCAGCTAGGTTGACTTGGTCAACTAGGTTGAACCAGGGGTTGGTTCTGGGTTCAATGGATTTGGTTTGATATTTGAAAATTGTTGGAAGTGGTTCCAAGCAATTTGGAGGTTATATGGTTTGAAAAGTGCATTTGAACCCTTAAGGGGTATTTTGGTCATTTTGACCCTTGGTCAACTGGGGGTCAAATTGAGTCCAACAAAATGCAGTTTAATGTTCAATGGATCATAATCAAGGGTCTGGAAGTGATTTGGAGCTTTGGAGAAAGCTCCAGGATCAAAATCCACTGGGTGGCAGGTCCAGTGGCATAGACTGTAAATATTTGAAGGTTTTACAGCCTTTGGATTTCAATTCAATTTCTAGGGTTAGAGATCTCAGAATGAGCTCAAATTTGGAGGGTTACCTCTAGAGACATGTCACATTAGTGTGGAACTGACAGATCTTGAATCAGAGGTCATTTGATAGGGTTTTGAGGTGTTCAAAAATTCATTGGAAAAGGCTTTTAGGACTTAGACCTTTAGCCTTAGGTTTAAACCTGAATTTCTGGATTTAAGCTGGATTTCTGATTTTGAATTGGATTTTGAGCTTGAATGATAGGATTTGAATTAAATTTAGATTGAATTGAAACTTGGATTGATCTAGAAGAATCCTAGGGTTTAGAATAGGTCCTAGGGTCCAAATCAGCTTAAGGGAATCCTAGGGTCTAGAATAGATCCTAGGGACTGGAGTATGGGAAGATCCTAGAATCTAGAAGTCCTAGGGAAATCCTAGGATCTGGGGTCTGGGAGAATCCTATAATCTAGAAGAATCCTAAGATCTAGGAGTTCTAAGATTCAAGATCTAGAAGGATCTTAGGATCTAGAGTAGATCCTAAAGTTTGATTTCTAGGAAGATCTTATGGTTTGGAAGTCCTAGGGCCTGGGATCTAGAATAGTCTTAGGATCTAGAAGAATACTAAGATTTAGATAGATCTAGGAGAATCCTAGGATCTAAGAGGATCATATGATCTAGAGTCAGGAAGAATCCTAGGGTCTAGAATAAATCCTAGAGTCTGAAGTCTAGGAGAATCCTAGAATCTAATTTGTCTTAAATTGTATTGATCTGGGGTCAGGATTGATTTGAATTTGGATTGATCTTAAAGTCTGGATTGATCTAAGATCAGATTGATCCTAGGGTTAAGATTGATCCTAAGGATTGGAAGGATCCTAAGGTCTGGGTTGGTCCTACTGAGCTCATACAAAAATGAGGTCAACAAATGGACCCCCAATATGTGTAATAGAATATAGTTCTATTGCACATATTGGTGTTGACCGAATAGAATGGTCAAGTCTGGAGTTTTGATCCTAAGAGAAAGAAAAGTCCATCCCTGGGGAATCGGGGTTTGAATAGATACTATAGTAGTGCTAGAAAAAGCGTACTCTACCACTAGTGGGTCTGGTCCTGAGGATAGGAGAATCCTAACCTTAAGGGTAGAGGAAACTGGGTGATCCTATAGGAAGGAAAAACTCCTAACTATAAAGGATTGAAATTAAATTTGATTCTAAGGAAAAAGAAAACCTTACCCTAAGAAGATAGAATTTGAAAATATACTAGAGTAGTGCTGGGGACAGCGTACTCTACCACTAGTAGATCTGGTCCTAAAGGAAAAGAAAAGTCTATCCCTAAGGGAGAAGAAAGTCTGGAGTACCATATAGGGAGGAAGAGCCCCTACCTATAGAGGATTGAATCTAGATTTGATTCTATGGAGAAAGAAATCCTAATCCTAGAAGATTGGGTTTGAAATTGAATCTAAGGGAAGGAGGTCCTAGCCCTAGAAGATTGAATTTGAAATGATACTAGGGTAGTGCTGAAGCAGCGTACTCTACCACTAGTAGATTTTATCCTAAAGGAAGGGAGAAAACCTATCCTTAAGGAAAAGAAGGCCTGGATGATCGTATAGGAAGGAAGAACTCCTAACTATAGAGGATCAAGTTTGAATTTTGATTCTAAGGGAAAGGGAAAAAATCCTACCCTAAGAAGACTAGATTTGAAAGGATACTAGGGTAGTGCTGGAAACAGCGTACTCTACCACTAGTGGATCTTATCCTAAAGGAAGGGAGAAAACCTACCCTAAAGGAAAAGAAGGTCTGGATGATCATATAGGAAGGAAGAATTCCTAGCTATAGAGGATCAAGTTTGAATTTTGATTCTAAGGGAAAGGGAAATCCTAACCTTAGAAAACTAGATTTGAAAGGATACTAGGGTAGTGCTGGAAACAGCGTACTCTACCACTAGTGGATCTTATCCTAAAGGAAGGGAGAAAACCTACTCTAAAGGAAAAGAAGGTCTGGATGATCATATAGGAAGGAAGAATTCCTAGCTATAGAGGATCAAGTTTGAATTTTGATTCTAAGGGAAAGGGAAATCCTAACCTTAGATAACTAGATTTGAAAGGATACTAGGGTAGTGCTGGAAACAGCGTACTCTCCACTAGTGGATCTTACCCTAAAGGAAGGGAGAAAACCTACCCTAAAGGAAAAGAAGGTCTGGATGATCGTATAGGAAGGAAGAATTCCTAGCTATAGAGGATCAAGTTTGAATTTTGATACTAGGGCAGTGCCACAAAGGGCGTACTCTACCACTAGTAGATCTAATCCTAAGGGAAGGGAGAAATACCTAGCCCTAAAGAAAAGAAAGCTTGATTAAGATTGATTCCAGACGGTGCCATAGAGGACTTGCTCCATCACTGGGGAGTCTAATCCTAAAGGAAGGAGAAAAGCCTAACCTTGAGGAGAAGAAAGTTTAAATTTGGAATTGAAATTGAATCCAGGACGGGGCCACAAGGGACTTATTCCATCACTGGGGAATCTAATCCTAAAGGAAGGAGAAAAGCCTAACCATGAGGAGAAGAAAGTTTGAATTTGGAATTGAAATTGAATCCAGGACGGGGCCACAAGGGACTTATTCCATCACTGGAGAATTAAATCCTAAGAGAAGGAGAATACTTACTCTTAAGAAAAGAGAACTAGATGATCTCATAGGAAGATAGTATTGCTTCCTATAGGAGATCAGACTCAAAGATTTGAATTTTGAAACTAGAGTGGTGCCACAGAGGGCGTTATCCATCACTAGTAGGTCTACTCCTAAGGAGAGAAAGCACGATGACTCACATCTGTCCTTAAGGAAAAGAAAACTGGATGATCCCGTGAGAAGGAAGCATTGCTTTACACAGAATCAGATCTGGAGTGATCGTCTGTAAAGGAAACTTGCTTTACATAGAGGATCGAGTCAGGATGATCGCATATAGAGGAAACTTGCTCTATATAGAGGATCAGGTCTGGAATAATCATATGTGAAGGAAACTTGCTTCACATAGAGGATCGAGTCTAGAATGATCATATACAGAGGAAACTTGCTCTGTATAGAGGATCGGGTCTGGATTGATCATATATAGAGGAAATTTGCTCTATATAGAAGATCAGGTCTGGAATGATCATATACAGAGGAAACTTGTTCTGTATAGAGGATCGGGTCTGGATTGATCGTATATAGAGGAGACTTGCTTTATATAGAGGATCAGGTCTGGATTGATCGTATATAGAGGAAACTTGATCTATATAGAGGATCGGGTCAGGAATGATCGTATGTGAAGGAAACTTGCTTCACATAGAGGATCGAGTCTGGAATGATCATATACAGAGGAAACTTGCTCTGTATAGAGGATCGGGTCAGGAATGATCGTATGTGAAGGAAACTTGTTTCACATAGAGGATCGAGTCTGGAATGATCATATACAGAGGAAACTTGCTCTGTATAGAGGATCGGGTCTGGAATGATCGTATGTGAAGGAAACTTGCTTCACATAGAGGATCGGGTCTGGAATGATCGTGTATAGAGGAAACTTGCTCTATACAGAGGATCGGACTTAAATTCTGGAACTTGAGGATTGAATGATTTTTGAATTTAAAGATGTTTAAATTTGAAATTTGATTTGACGATTTTGAATTTGAAAAGTTTTGAATATGGGATGCATTTTGAATTTGATTTGAATTGGTTTTGAATTTGAGGAATTTGAATTTGAAAGTTGTTTAATTTTGATTAATCTTGAATTTGATTTTGAATTTTGAATTTTGATTGTATTTGATTTGTTTGAATTTGATTTTGAATTTGAAATGTTTTGAATTTAATTTTAAGTTTGACACTCATCTGGTATGGTACTTCATGAAGAGCCTCCCTAATTTTTGAAAATATTGGGTGGCATTCTTCAGGGTTGATCAGTCAAAAGGGAACTTCCTTAAAGATCGTCATTGAAAATGAACGATCCAGTCAACATTGACTCAAGATTTCCATTGAGTTTATAATGGATTAGAAGTGGTCTACAAAAGACTACGA
The DNA here is from genome assembly GCA_019925795.1 of Dendrobium chrysotoxum. Lineage (NCBI taxonomy): Eukaryota > Viridiplantae > Streptophyta > Magnoliopsida > Asparagales > Orchidaceae > Dendrobium > Dendrobium chrysotoxum. Next base: position 14,257,243 of record CM034312.1, on the reverse strand, counting down.
CCAAGTCTCCTACTTGGGGAGTTCTAAAGTGACACAACTTATTAATATCTCGAATCAAATGTGACTTATAAACTTTCAAACTATTGAGCACATATTGATTTTTATTTGATGCCCTCGAGCTACTTGAATTGGAGTCAAGCACTCTGCTCAATTAGAGTTTGATTTTAAACAGCAAGTCTCAGATCAAGAAACTATGCTTCTAGTTCAGAATGATCTAGGACCCAGCACATGGTGTGGTTTGATTATAAACGATAATTTCCAGCATTATAAAATACTCCTCCAGTGGGATTAAACTTGGACCCAGCATAGAGTGTAATTTTATAAAGAAGGTCTTGATGGAAAAGATGCCTATGTACAAGGGCTTATACACATTTCTCAAGGACCAAATTTAAATTTTCATCAAGAATAGAAGATTCATTCTTCTTATTAGAAAACTTCCTCTAAGTGTTTGGACCCTGTCAGAACGACGAACGGGAACAAATTCAGAAGTACAGTGAAAAGTTTAAGTGACCACAACTAACTTGAAAAGGTTTGAGGATTTAGGTTTTGTTGACCCAGACCAAGTTTCGTAGGAACTAAACTGGGGTCTCCCTTACATATTTTGAATTAAAATCAATTTCAAAGAGGTTTAAGTTGAATAAAGAAATTTGATCTTTTCGATTCTCTAGCACGAAAGATTTTTGTATCTTGATAAATTATCGATGCACGGTAAAAATTCTGGATTCAAGACTTTCAAAATCAAGCAATTTAAAATTGACTGGGTCTTTTGAGATTGAAGAATTTAGCAGAAGGGAGCCTCTTTCATTCTTTCTTTTCTTGGTGGCGCACTTTGCACATCTTTTGATTTATAGTACATTTTGCACTATTTCTTAACTTGTGGCGCCCATTGCGCATCTTTTTATTTTTTGTGCACTTTGTGCATTTCTTGATTGTTGGCACATTTTGCGCATCTTTTGAATTCAATTGAATTTAAGAAGAGGCTACACCTTCTCTATTTCAATACCGGGATTACATCTCGAGTATAAGAGAAGAAAACTCATTCTCTTATGCAAGGACGAATAATCCTCAGGGTAGGACCCAGTCTTTTAAAATAAATATTGGCTTGACTTTTGAAAATCATTGAACAGATTTTAAACACGCAAGAGATATCTATTAGGATAGAAAATTGCGAGAAAATTGAGAAGATTTTTATTTCAAAGATCAACTTAAATTTGATATTGATTTAACTCAACAGTCGAATCAATCCCACAAAAAGGTGGGAGGGAGGTGTATTCAAACATTTAATGGAGTCAACAATAACTTTCTCCTACTTAAGACTTCAAATAGAGGTCAATTCTCATTAAAACGATGATTCAATTATCTTGAAAGTTTGAAATCAGTACACTTGAGAAATTGAAAGCTTTTCCTTAAAAACAAATTGCAAATCTAGGAGGCAAGACCTTAGTAGTACGGAATTAAATTCCTACGATCTCCTTGGAGGGAGAGACTATTATTGGGTCTGCACTATCCTTAGAAGTCATTGCATCACTTTAATCAAAAAGATTTATCTCGATAGGACCCTGTTGAAAGTTAAATTTTAACGGTATCACTATCTGACAAAATCTTAGATTATTTCCCCTCTCTTATCACTAGTGGTCTAGTAATTAGGAGAGTGACACCCCGAATGATTTCTACACCTCCTCCTCTCTAGTTGATGTAGCGGGGCACGTATAGAAACGTGACCTAACATCATCTAGTAGAGTGGACGGGTCATAACCTTCAACTGAGGGCCTAGGGCCTGGTGCTGGAGTTTGATCGGTTCTGGCTTGATTAATTCTCGCCATGTAGTAGTCAAGAAGATGTATTGAAGATCGTGCTCTCGTCTCTACAACCTCCCTCCTTTGAGTAACAGGAGAAGGGTGGAAATGATTTTCACCTGGGAAGGGGTACGTAGAAGGGGCAACAAACTTTTGATTAGCCTCAGACTTGACGTGCTTTAAGGCTTTCACCTCAGCAGTCTTCCTGGCCTTGACAACCTTCTTTCTGACTCTACGAAGGTAGTTCTTCATTTTGTTCTTGCTGACCTTGCTGACGGCAGGGGTACTAGAACTTGACCCAATCTCAGGCTGAGATGGTAGCTCTTCTATCATTATTGAGTTCTGATTCTTATCCACCTGGGTAGAAGGTACAATGGGTAAAGGGGCGACATCGGCCTCCATCTCGGAGATGGGGGAGTCAACTCCTGACCCTAAAGTAATCTCAACCAAGGGGACATTCCTTCGTATTCCAGCAGACAGATCAATCATTTCTTCTCCATCGACTGATAACTTGAAATCTTGGAATTGCATTTCGAACTGGATAAAATTACCAGAAGTGATTCCTTCGACTATCAAGTTTCTATCTAGAGAGAAAATGAGTTTCCCAGCCATTTGAGTGCTTAAATCCTGAAATTAATGAACAATGATTTGAATTAGTTAATCTTGAATTTGAATTTGAATTTTAAACTTAATTAATGTTATTCAAAATTTGATAATTCAATCATGTTAAGCTTAGATTCAAAACAGCGGTTTGTAGAATTGACAAGGACTTAAGGGTTGAACCCGACTCTTTCGCTACACCAATTAACTTGGGGCAAAATGTCAAAGTTCAAACTCGAACTTGAATTCAAAATTGAAATTAAAATTTAAGGTGACGATCAAATTCGAACTTAAAGTTGAGATTGGATTTTGAATCAAAGTTGGATTTGAATTTGAACTTAAGGTTGAAGTTGGCAGGATCTTTCTTCAAATTTTGTGACTCAACAGATCGAGTTTCATTCAATCATGTAGGTGCACAAAATTGATATGAAAGATTCAAGGATCGAGCTCGACTCTTTTCATTTCACCAATTGACTTGGGTCGAAATGTCAAAATCCCGATCAAAATTGAATCGACTTTAAATTGGAAATCAAATTCAAATTTCAGGTTGAAATTATGTTTGGATTCAAAGTTAAATTTGAATTTGAGGCTCAAGTCAAATGGGTCTTTCTTCAAATTTTATGACTCAACAGACTGAGGTTCACTCAATCATGTAGGTGCATAAAATTGATATGAAAGATCTGGGGATCGGGCTTGACTCTTTTCGTTTCTCCAATTAATTTGGGTCAAAATATCAAAGTCCCGAATTTGACCTTGAAATCAAATATGAAGTTTGAATTTAAGTTTGGAATCAAATTTGAGTTCAAGTTTGAAATTGAATTTGAACTTAAGATTGAATTTAGTTTTGAAGTTGAATTTAAACTTAAATCTTGGATTCAATTCAAGCTTGAAATTGAATTTAAATTGAAATTGAATTTGAATTTAGATTTGAACTCAAGGTTGGAATTGAACGGATCCTCTTCAAAATTGGAACTCAACGTATTGAATTTTGTTCAAATATGTAGGTATACCAAATTAGCCTGAAGATCGTAAGGCTTGACTCTTTGCACCCCACTAAGCAATTTAGGGGTGAAATGTCAAAGCCCAGAATTGACTGGAGAATTTTGAATTTGCATTGTATATGTTCAACTACAACAAAATATTATAGAAGACATATAGCAACAACGATTGAAGTTGATTTGAAAGATTTTCCTTGACTTTTGAAACTCAAAAATGTTGATTTTTATTTTCAACATAACGGTTAACAAAAGTTAAGGGAAAATCTAGAGACCTGGTTTGACTCTTTCACTATACTAACTAGCTCACTGTGAAATGTCAAAATCCAGGTTGAATTAAAGAAATTTTGAATCTGGGTTTTCCAGGTTGAGGGATTTTTGTAAATTGTGAAACTTAGCATGCAGATATTTATTCGCATGCGAGTTTGCAACATATGTAAAAAGATTTTGACAAGCTTGGCTTGACTCTTTTGCTCTACCAATGAACTTGGAGGCAAAATGTCAAAACCAGACTTGGAGGGAGGTTTTCTACACTCACCTCTCTTTTCACATGTCTTAATTGAGTTGGCCACACTCATCCAAGGAAGAAATGGGTAGAGGAACCAACGGAAGAAAGGTAGTTAAAACTACCGATGCAATAAAATTCGTAGCGCTATTAAAGATGGAGAGAGAGATTGTCCCCAGCGGAGTCGCCATTTTTTTTGTTTGATTAAAAAATATAGTTTTGAAAAGTGTTTTAATTTTCTTTGGGAAAGTTAAATTTCTAGAATTTTGAATTTTATAATCGAACACTTAGTATGAATAATATATCACCTCGAAAGGTGAATATATCGTTCTCTAATAGGTTCAGATTACAAATATTGATTTACCCTGATTATCGTAGTCAAACTCAAGGAGAAACAACATATGATCCCTAAGAATTAAAATGATGTTAAATCCAATGTTTAACTACAATAATCTAGTAAAAAGATCATTGATTTCATAATCAAGATCACGATAATAGTACGATATATCTTTCCAAGGAAAGAGGATATTGTCTGTTATCGATCATTTGAAAATGACGATAATGATCGTCAACTCTTGAATTTCCCAAAGATAATTAATTAAAGGTTTTGAAAAAGCTTGATTTTAAAATCAGGTCTAGGTTTCTAAATCTCCTACGAGCGCAAGCCCTCGTAGTTAATTACATCGTAGGAAACCAGAAAATTTCCTACGAATACTCTCGATTAAAATAGCGATACGAATTTTATTTAAGAATTCAAAGATTGATATCAAAGAAGGTAGGGACTGGAATTTTCAACCGGAATGGTTCAATGTTGAACACTTATTTCTGGAGTCAAAGGAAGAAGAGTAGGAGGTGCTTTAAGATTCTGAATCACTCAGAAACACCTCAACTATCCTAAGTGTTGGGCTTGAATTTGATTAAAAGAAATTTTTAATTTGAATGGTCAATTTTAGTAGAAAGTGGGAATTAGATCCCGGAAGATTGAGGTCTTAGGATTGAAGATATGCCTCAGAACCTAAGTCTAAAATGGGTACTGAGAATCAGTGACCCGGATCCTAGCTAATGCAATGCAATCTGGACTTACCCCGGCCTGGATTGGGGAGCCAGCTAAACCACCTAAACGCTTTTAAAACCATGAGTCAAAGTCTTTAAATGTAGAGTGGTTAAGGACGTTATTTAAGATTGAGTTTGAGGAGTTGGGGGTCGACATCTAGAGCAGATTCCTAATTGACCCTTCAGCTTATGTTGGGTGAAATGCTTAAGCTAAAAATGTAATTAAGATTTAGACTCAAATTAATTGTTACTAATGCGATGCATGCTAGTTGACTCGATGAAATGCTTAAATCAAAATGAAGCAGTTTTAAAATAGGCTTAAAAATAGTTTTATCCTAGAGATTGCACAACATCCCTTGGACAGAACTGCACCCTAATAGGTCAGGTGGTCTGCCAGAACCCGCAGGCGGGGAGGTGCCTAACACGGATGAGAAAAGTCAATATGTATGCATGAAAAACTCCCGGCGAGTCCGGGCTTACTTCTTAAGAGCGTTAGAGTTTCTATCTGAGCTTAAAAATTTTAAGTTTTGTTTAAGTAGAAGAAGTTAATGACCGTACCCTCACGAGCCTCCGATCGGGTTCCAGGCTAAATCAAAATCGACATGCAAGAACGCCAAATAAACTACTAAAAGCATACGGGTCCTTAATCGCAATCAACACATCAATCAAATTAATTAAATAATTAAATCGATTAAATAAATGCTCAAATTGAAAGTCCATAGGCAAGTGCCCTTAATAATACAACCCAGGGTCTGCAGTAAAGTAAAGTGGCCGGGTACCACTGGACTACAACCCAGATTCTACTCCTAAGACACAAGTGACTTTGAGATTTGAGATTCTTCTCGCTCTTCACTACTTCGTCTTCCTTGGAACTCCTTGGAACGTCGGTTTGGATATCCAAATGAAAAGAAACTCCCCTGGATAGGGGTGTTTATCTTTTCTCTTGGATACTTGAACTTCATCCTAATTTGGATCTCCAAATGGATAGGAACTCTCCCCTAAGGGATGTTCCTTCCTCTTTGAATTCCAAATTGGATTTTAAATGTCTCAATCTCAAAGTACTTTAAATAATACAACTCAAAATCAAATCAAATTACATTAATGAAAATTAAAACTCTAGACTCAACAACCTGCAAGGTTATCCTAATAATAAGCAGTTTATATTTGACATCCCAAGCAGTTAATATATTTGAAATTTAAATGCTCAAACCAGCCACACTTGGCCATGCTCTTTTTGATTTAAAGGGGGACTTAAGCAATTTTCTAGAGCACCTGTGCAATTTAATAATTATAATTTTGCCCCCTTTAATTTATGCCCTGTATGAGCATGGCCACCTGCATAAGATTGAATTAGTATAAATCGTCCCTAGCCTAGGGGTAGATCTAATCGTACAATCAATCACATCACAGAGTGCAATAAATAAATAAACAATCACAGCAATTCTATGTCTAGCAAACAGCATGCAGTGAAAGCTCGAAAATCCGGCATACAGCAGAAAAGTAAACAACGGCCTAGCCTAATACTAGAGTTGGTTGTCCTAGCAAACCATCTAAAGTGTGTGTAGGAGGCTGTGTGGTTTTGATATATCCTATATAGGCATTTGATTGAAGTTATTTGAGGTTCAAGTTGGTTAAAGGTTTAAGGGAAGATTTAGGTTAAAGTTTAAATCTTAATGATTTAAAATTGATTTTAAAAATAATTTTGATTGTTTGTTGGATATCACCTTTGTTGCACACCGAGGCCGTGAAGTTTATTTCACCTTCCTTGGGGCTAATTTAATAGCCTCGTAGGCATGGGTTACCCAGTGGTATCCGATATACTTAAGTGATTTGAATTTGATTAAGGTTTGAAAGGTTGATTAATTTTTTTAATTATAATCAGTTGGTTGCTGGTTTTAAGTTCAAATTAATGTTTTCTGGAATTTTGAATGATTTATTGAATTTTGATATTTTCTGGATTATTTTAATGATTTAATTAAAGGGTTAAAATTTGACTTTTTGATTTAAAGTGTTTTCTGGAAATTCAATATTTTATTAAAATACTAGATCTTAATACGATCAGTTAGACAGTAAGTACACTGAAATTAGATTTTTCTACATTTTATTATGAAGGTTTGAAGTTTTGACTTGATTTTGAACTAGGTTTGACCAAAAGTTGACTTTTTCAAATTTGTTTGATTTCTGGAAACTTAATATTTTTAATAAATATTAGACATTAAGATGAGTTGTATGCCTTTGAGTTTGCTCAATTTGGAGTTTATTTGAATTAGTTATGAATTTCTTGAAGTTTTGAGTATTTAATGAATTATTTAAATTGTTTAATTAAAGCCATTTTTATGATTTGAATCCAAATGATCTCCAAACTCCTTGAAATCAACTCCAAAGGTCAGGAATGACTTAAGGAGTGATTTCCAAGTGTTTGGAAATTTTCTGGAAATTTTAATTATTTTTAATTAATTAAATTAATTAAATTTCAGATTTCAATTAAAATTAAATTAAACTTAATTTTGAAGTCCAATCAAAGGGATTTTATTTTTCATTGATTAAGGGTTTGATTCTGGTCAGTTAGAGGGGTTGATTGTATTTTTTGGATTTAAATTGATTTATTAGAATTTCTGGAAGGTTAAATGGCTTAATTAAGGTTTAATTTTGATTAAGTTAATTAAGGGGCTTAATGATTTCAAAATTCAGTAAGATATTTTCTATGGGCTGAGCATGTCACTAAGTTCAAATTGTTTGAGTTTCAAGTCAATAGGATGTACATTCTAATTATTGGAAATATACTAAATTCTCTAAATCAAGTCCTTAATTATTGTCCTTAATGGCACTAGATTTGAATAGGTTCAAATCAAAGTTTTGCTAACCCTTGACACAACATGAAGGATATGCACACATAATCACAATTAATTCCCAAGTCTAGGAGAGCCCTAAAACTAGGTGGTGTGTGTACCCTAAGCATGCAAGTTAAATTAAAGCTTTAATTAATTAAATGACTAATCAATGAATAATCAATGAAGTGGTTACACATTGATTAATCATTAATCCACATGAGTTCTTTTTAATCATGCCTAATCCAAGTTTAAAATCCCATATGATCTCTCAAAGCTTAAAGATTTAAATATATATATATATAACTTTAAGGTAATTTTAAAATATATATATATATATATATTTATATATATATAAAAAAATATAAGTTTAAAATTAAAATTTTAAAATATTTTCAAAATAGCTTAAATATTTGTTTGAGAGATCCTTTGATTTTAAGATATTTAATAATAAAAAAAAGTTTTGTATTTGAAAATATTTAAATTAACGTTATCTTAATATCAATTAATCATTTATATGTTAAATTTAATTAAATAAAAAAAAAACTTTAAATTAAATTGAATCTCAAAACAAAATACTTATATAAAAATATTTAAAGTATTTTAGCATAAAATTTTAAATTATAGAAAATATTTGATTAAATGTTTAATTTAAATATAATTAAAGATCTTAATATTTAATTATTTAAGATAATTTAAATTATATTAAATATTTTCAATGAATTTAATTTAAATTAAAGAAAATTAAATATAATTAATTTGACATATTATAATTTTTTTTAGATTTAGATTTAATTTTATATGATTTCTTTAGAAAATTAGGTTTTAAAATAATTTAAAATTAAATTTAACTCCAAATTAGGTTCTGGCGGCGCGGATGCCACGTGGCAGAGCATGATTGGTTGGTCCAGAAAACGCGGCGGCAGCAATCATTGCCTTGAAACGGCGGCGGGCCCACGCGTTTTCTACTTAATCCAGTCAGCAGTCGCCGTGGATCGTCCGATCAGGCGCGTTTTGAAACCAAAGGTAATGATCGCGTCAGACGGGGAATCACAGAGATTGCCGATCCCGCGGTTTGGAACGGACGGCTCAGATTGAGCCAAACCGAATGAAGTAACCGTGGGATCTGATCTGTGGCTTATCTAGACCGCGGAATGGGAAGATCTTGATCGTTGATCATAAGATCAGTGGTTCAGATCTCTCGCAGCGACCAGGAAATGCAAACCGAGCCCTAACCCAATTAAATGACTCGTTCTCGCAATCCAGATCACGAAATCAAATGAAATTTTAAACTAAGCTTAAGCGTATTTACAGAAATCGTGTGGACGTTTTTAAATGGTTTGAAAAGCGCTTTTTAAAAAGCTAATTTGAACTAAGTGTCTTAAGCTAGGGTTTCGATTTTACCGTGATTTGATGGACGGTTTGGACCGTATGAGCTATCTCTGAAATTGTTGTCTGTCCACGCATAAATCTTTAGTTGAAGCCACGGCCGGAGAAGTTATGGATTGAGAGATATCATCTTTGGACGGATCTTAGGATATGATCGCCGGAAAGCTCGCCGCGACGACTTCTACCGGCTGGATTCACCTTGGGAGATGTGTGGGAGGCTCTTGAAGACTTGAATGAGCAGAGAGCTTAGTTGGGGCCAGCTTGAGAGGTCAGAGAGGGTAGCTTCAATAATGAGAGCTTATTCCCAAGTTTTTCCTATTAACATCCATCCAGCTTGAATTGACGGCTAGGATCAACTGAGAGAGCTCCTAGATGGCAGCCAGGTGTCCCTTGGCAGTTAGAACAACAGGGAATAAAAGGACCAATTGTACAATGATGTGGAAAGTGCATATTGGTCCCCACTTGAGCAAAAGAACCTTGAGGGCTGTTTGATTTCCATCCAAAGGCTGGAAATGCCTCTAAGAAGGTTCTAGAGAGAGCTCACACAGCTGGAGCTGATTTGGCATGGGGAGGATTAATTTAATCCAAGTGATTTGGCCATTTCATGGTCTTTTGACCATTTGTTGACTGGTTTGACCAGTCAACAGGTTCAACCTTGGTGAGGTGGCAATCAAGAGGATTAATGGGTGCTGGATTGATGATTCAAAGGTCTTAAAATAACATGCTCAAATTTTGGAAAGGAAACTAAAGTGATTTGACCAAATCTTGTAGTTGACTTGGTCAACTTGAGTATAGTTTGATTCCCAATATGTTTGAATGGGTTTAAATCATTTTTTGAAATGGATTTGAGAGTTTGAATGATTTGGTAAGGTTTGGATATATTGATTTGATCGAATGTACTAAGTCGAGTCATGTGAATCAACTTTGACTGACTTTGGGTCCTTGACCAGGTCAACTGATGAGTGGGTCAGGTTGACCAGTCAAACCCAAAATAATGGAAAGGTGATCAAGGAGTTTTAAAGGAGTTTTGAATGGGCTTGAAGTTTGATTTAAAGTGAAAGAGCTTAAGGTTTGAATTGGTCAACCTAGGTTGACTTGGTCAACCAGGTTGACTCAAGGTTTGGATATGGGCTCAACAGATTTGAAATGATATTTGGAAACCAATGGAGGTGGTCCCAAGGTCTAAGGAGGTCATTTGGTCAAAATGACCTGTTTTGACCCTAAAGGGTCTTCCAGGTCAGCTAGGTTGACTTGGTCAACTAGGTTGAACCAGGGGTTGGTTCTGGGTTCAATGGATTTGGTTTGATATTTGAAAATTGTTGGAAGTGGTTCCAAGCAATTTGGAGGTTATATGGTTTGAAAAGTGCATTTGAACCCTTAAGGGGTATTTTGGTCATTTTGACCCTTGGTCAACTGGGGGTCAAATTGAGTCCAACAAAATGCAGTTTAATGTTCAATGGATCATAATCAAGGGTCTGGAAGTGATTTGGAGCTTTGGAGAAAGCTCCAGGATCAAAATCCACTGGGTGGCAGGTCCAGTGGCATAGACTGTAAATATTTGAAGGTTTTACAGCCTTTGGATTTCAATTCAATTTCTAGGGTTAGAGATCTAGAATGAGCTCAAATTTGGAGGGTTACCTCTAGAGACATGTCACATTAGTGTGGAACTGACAGATCTTGAATCAGAGGTCATTTGATAGGGTTTTGAGGTGTTCAAAAATTCACTGGAAAAGGCTTTTAGGACTTAGATCTTTAGCCTTAGGTTTAAACCTGAATTTTGGATTTAAGCTGGATTTCTGATTTTGAATTGGATTTTGAGCTTGAATGATAGGATTTGAATTAAATTTAGATTGAATTGAAACTTGGATTGATCTAGAAGAATCCTAGGGTTTAGAATAGGTCCTAGGGTCCAAATCAGCTTAAGGGAATCCTAGGGTCTAGAATAGATCCTAGGGACTGGAGTATGGGAAGATCCTAGAATCTAGAAGTCCTAGGGAAATCCTAGGATCTGGGGTCTGGGAGAATCCTATAATCTAGAAGAATCCTAAGATCTAGGAGTTCTAAGATTCAAGATCTAGAAGGATCTTAGGATCTAGAGTAGATCCTAAAGTTTGATTTCTAGGAAGATCTTATGGTTTGGAAGTCCTAGGGCCTGGGATCTAGAATAGTCTTAGGATCTAGAAGAATACTAAGATTTAGATAGATCTAGGAGAATCCTAGGATCTAAGAGGATCATATGATCTAGAGTCAGGAAGAATCCTAGGGTCTAGAATAAATCCTAGAGTCTGAAGTCTAGGAGAATCCTAGAATCTAGATTTGTCTTAAATTGTATTGATCTGGGGTCAGGATTGATTTGAATTTGGATTGATCTTAAAGTCTGGATTGATCTAAGATCAGATTGATCCTAGGGTTAAGATTGATCCTAAGGATTGGAAGGATCCTAAGGTCTGGGTTGGTCCTACTGAGCTCATACAAAAATGAGGTCAACATAGGTAGATACAGAAAGACTTCAGTAAATGCAGTATCCTGAAGTTGATTTAAGCCTATGAATGAATATATCTGCCCGGCATGAATCCAAATTAATTTTGAGAAACATTAGTATCACATCATAACCTATGCTCCATAACTCTCTCCCATAGTTTTAAAGTATGACACATCAAATTAATTCCTCTATAATTTGCACAATCTTGTGCATCACCTTTATTCTTAAAGATATGAATCAACACACTCATTCTCCATACATCTGACATATTTTTAGCCTTCAAAATAATATTAAAAAGTTTAGTAAGACAAGAAATTCCTTCATCTCCTAAGCATTTCCACACCTCTATTGGAATATCATCAGGTCCAACAGTTTTCCCACACTTCATTTTCTTTAAAGCTTCTCTAACTTCAATTTTAGTAATACGCCAATAAAATAAAAATCTCTATTTTTATTTAGAGTGTTAAGGTCACTAAAGTCAAACGTATTTTCACAACCTTCATTGAAAAGCTTAGCAAAATATCTCATCCACCTTTGTTGAAATCCTCATCTAAAAAAGTACTTTTTGATCTTCATCATTAATGCACTTCACTTGAACTAAATCTTTACTACTCATATCTTTTTGTTTGACTAGATTATACATATATCTTTCTCCCCCTTTAGGAAATAATCTATTACATAAATTATTAAAAGTTAAAGTCTTTGCATTGCAGAATACTTTCTTAGACTCCTTACGAGCAACTCTATTTATTTCTCAATTTTTAGATTTTTACATCTAAACCAATTTTTATAACATATCTTCTTATTTTTGATCTTTTGTTGCACATTTTGATTCCACCACCAACTATTTTTACTATTAGAAGTTTTTTCTTTTGATACTCCAAGCACATCCTTTGCAATATTTTTAATATTACAAGTTATTATTTCCCACATAACATTAACTTCCTGATACACTGACAAAATCTTAAGATCGTGAATCATACTCTCAAAGATATTTTTGTTAGCGTTCTTTAAATGCCACCATCTAATCCTAGAATAATGATATACTATATTTTTTATATTCTGCCCCTTCATCTTAAAGTCTAAAACTAATAAGTGGTGTTGGACTTTCACTCAAAATAATTTTATAATCTCTGCTATTTAATCAATCTATTTTTCTTACAACAAAATAATCAATCTGAGTTTTACTATATCCATTCTTATAAGTGATTAGATGCTCAACTCTTTTCTTAAATAAGATATTAACTATAACAAAATTATAAGCTAGTTTAAAATCTAATATAGTCTTACCACCTTTATTAGTCTCTCCAAATTTATAGCCACTATGAATGCTTTTAAAATCCTTTACCTCTCTACTAACATGTCCATTTAAATCTCTCCCAATAAACACTATTTCTTCAAAAGATAAATTTATATTAATTCTTCTAAGTCATTTTAAAATTTTAATTTTGAGCATATATCCAAACCTACTTGAGAAGCATAAATACTTATAATATTAATAATCTTATCACCAACAATAATCTTCAAAGTTATAATTCTGTCTTCAATTCTATCAATTTTTATAATATTATCCTTCAAGCTCTTATCTATAATTTAGAGGTGGACCCCCCTTGAGCTCAGGGGGGAAATTGCTCCCCTTAAAAAAATAAAAAAAAATTCTTTATTATATGATTATTCAGATAATTTATCCCCCTCAATCTATTCTTTAGTCTTTATTACAAGAGTTTTTAACCAATTGCCCCCTTAAAAGTTTTAAAATATTATGATCTTTAGGTAATTGCCCCCAGCAAATAGTAAAGAGAATTCATCATTTTATTTATTAATTTGAATTCCAAAAATATCCTTGTAACCAAAATTTATTTTGGGGCCGCTGCACCCAAAAACCCCTCAGGTCGAACCCCGCTAAGGGGCAATACCCCCTTGGACCCTCGATAGTTACTTATAAATTTACCCCCCCTGAAAATTAAGGCTGATTTCGCCCCTGTTATAATCATACATACACCTTTTCTAGTATGACTCCTACAAGAATACCAAAGTTTAAACTCTAAACTATTAATCTCCTTAGCTTTCTCTCTCGCCCATTTAGTTTCCTGAATGCATAGAATATTTATCTTCCTATGAATCATAATATCAATTAATTCTATTAATTTACCTGTACGGGAACCTATATTCCACGATCTTAACCTAATTACTTTTTGAGAGTAAGATTTTAGATTCTAAGATTTTATTTGTGCATGAGGATGCTAATGTTATGTGGGAAAAAGTGGCTAGTGATATTAAAAATATTGCTAAAGATGTGTTTGGAGTATCAAAGGGAAAAGCCCCTAATAGTAAAAATAGCTGGTGGTGGAATCCATTTGTGCAAGAAAAGATAAAAAATAAGAAAATTTGTTATAAAAAATGGTTTAGATGTAAAAATTTTGATAATTGGAAAGATATAAAGAGGCATGTAAGGATTCTAAGAAAGCAATATGTGATGCAAAGATCTTAGCTTTTAATGATTTATATAATAGATTAGATACTAAGGAGGGAGAAAGATATATGTATAAGCTAGCCAAACAAAGAGATAGGAGTAGTAAGAATTTAATTCAAGTGAAGTGTATTAAGGATGAAGATCAAAAAGTACTTTTCTTAGAAGATGATATTCAACAAAGGTGGATGAGATATTTTGATAAACTTTTTAATGAAGATTGTAGAATACAATTGACTTTAGTGACCTTAGCATCCTAAATGAAAATAAAGATTTCTGTTTTTATCGGCGTATTAGTAAAACCGAAGTTAGAGAGGCTTTAAAGAAAATGAAGTGTGGAAAAGCTGTTGGACCTGATGATATCCAATAGAGATGTGGAAATGCTTAGAGATGAAGGAATTTCTTGGCTAACTAAACTTTTTAATAATATTTTGAAGACTAAAAAGATGCCAGATGCGTGGAGAATGAGTGTATTGATTCTATTTATAAGAATAAAGGTGATGCACAAGATTGTGCGAATTATAGAGGAATTAAGTTAATGTGTCACACTTTAAAACTATGGGAGCGAGTTATGGAGCGTAGGCTGCGCGTGATACTAATGTTTCTCAAAATCAATTTGGATTCATGCCTGGTAGGTCTACTATGGAAGCCATACATTTATTGAGAGGTTTGATGGAGAAATATAGGGAGAATAAGGAGGATCTACATATGATATTTATTGATTTAGAGAAAGCATATGATAAAGTTCCAAGAGAAGTGCTATGGAGAGTTCTTGAAAAGAAAGGAGTTAATAATGCTTATATTCAAATCATTAAAGATATGTATGAAGGAGCTACTACTTGTGTTCAAACACAAGGTGGTTTGACCAAGTATTTCCCTATTTCGGTTGGATTACATCAAGGATCAGCTTTAAGCCCATATCTTTTCGCGTTAGTCATGGATGTTCTCACTAGACATTTACAAGAGGATGTACCCTGGTGTATGCTTTTTGCTGATGATATTCTTCTTGTTGACAAGACTAAAGAGGGAGTTGAAGGTAAACTTGAAGTCTGGAGATCAACCTTAGAGTTTAAAGGTTTTCGCTTGAGTAGATCTAAAACTGAATATATGGAGTGTAATTTTAGCAGTAATAGACCTAGTGAGGGGATTGTGACTTTGGGCGATCAAGTCATTAATAAGAGTACACGTTTTAGATATCTTGGATCTATTGTTCAGAGTGATGGTGAAATAGATGGGGATGTTATCAGTAGAATTCAAGTTGGATGGTTGAAGTGGAGGAATGCATCGGGCTTGTTGTGTGATAGAAAAGTCCCCCTTAAACTTAAGGGAAAATTCTATAAGATGGTGGTGAGACCTGCAATGCTTTATGGTGCAGAATGTTGGCCATAAAAGAGAAGCATAATACTAGTTATGTGTTGCAGAGATGAGGATGCTTAGGTGGATGAGTGGATTTACTCTTAGAGACAGGATACGAAATGAGCATATACGTGAAAAGGTTGGAGTAGCTCCAGTGGAGGATAAGATTAGAGAGAGTCGCCTTAGATGGTTTGGTCACATAAACGGCGGCCCTTCCGATGACCCAGTTAGGAAAGTAGAGGTATTAGATTTGACTTATGTTAAGAAAGGTAGAGGTAGACCTAAAAAGACTTGGTTAGAAAATATTAGAAATGATCTTTCTCTATTAGATTTAAACGAGAATTTGACTTTGAACCGGACACAATGGAGAAAAAGGATTCATGTTGCCGACCCCACGTAGTGGGACAAAGGCTTGTTATTGTTGTTGTTGTTGTTGTTGTGGACTAGCTTCTTTGCCCACGTTCATCCATGATGTGGGAACCCTTGCCTATTTAACACTATATTCGGGCACTGATGCAGTAGCCCTTGCACACTTCTCAATGTATTAAGGCCATACAACGCGTCACTTTCAAGGAACGCCCTAGCATTAATATAATATATTAAAGAATTCATGTCATAATTATTCGATAAATTTTACGTTGGCTGTCGACTACCTAACTCAACTCTCCATGAAATTAGTTGCAATATAAAGTATTTATATACATCATTAATTTCAAAAAAATTTAAAAATTTTAAGACATTATAATATAACTTATTTTAAAAATTTTTGATAATATTTTCTTTTATTATTATTATTATTTTTAATGTGATTAATAAAATAATAAATTTATATTTAATATTTGAATGTGGATACTAAGTAATTATGATAGCCAATATCTATATTTAGATTTTAAATAATCATATATATTATTTAATTAAGCACATGCGTTCATTATACTATTTTCTTAAAGCCAATAATACTAATTTCATTTTGTCAATTATATGACCTTAGATAAAATTTCCCTCTAAAAATATCATAATATTCACTTCAATAAAGTATAGGTAGGTATGGCCACTTAGTAGCTTATAGTTTTTGGCCTTGACTACATTTTTCCTTAACATTAGTTCTAATTATCTATCTTAATGATAAATTATCTACCTTTTTCATGATGAAATGAGAAACATTTGGATAAGTCTATTATTCATATGATAAATTGACTTATTCATTAAAGGAGGACAAAAGAGAAGATATCACTATCATAATTGTTGAATTCAAGTTTATCCTTGAGCAATATCTAACATTACTAGCAGGTTTATCTGGAGAGCAGATGACCGCTCCAAAAAAATCTTTTTAAATTATGCTTCTTCTCGAACCCCGTTCTCAAGAACATAGGGTTCCCTTTA
Source organism: Dendrobium chrysotoxum (assembly GCA_019925795.1). Taxonomy (NCBI): domain Eukaryota; kingdom Viridiplantae; phylum Streptophyta; class Magnoliopsida; order Asparagales; family Orchidaceae; genus Dendrobium; species Dendrobium chrysotoxum. The sequence continues at coordinate 14,240,386 of CM034312.1, read as the reverse complement.
ATTTTCCCGGAGGTAGATTGAGTTTGATATTTAACCAGATTTTTCCTGAGAATAGTGCCAGGGTTTATTTAGATCTGGGTTCTACTTCCTATGAGCGCAAGCCCTCATAGTTAATTACCCCTCCTAATGCATTAGAAGAGCACTCTCGATTAAGGGAAAAATACACGTAGCTTTGTACAAGAAGTGTAAAAATGTGCAAAAAAAAATTTAGACTTAATTATAGGGGATGAAGGTACACCCAATCAAGATCCCATGGTTCTGTCATCCCAGGTATACCATCGGTTCAATCTACCAACACTAACAAACATGGATTGTAGTGTCCAGGGAATCTAATTAGCAGCCATGGGTTGCCTCCTCTCAGTGATCCCGAATAGACTGAAGTGGAGATGTGTGGATTTTAGTTTAGTTTAGTTTGGGTTGGGGCTTATAGCTTCCTTAGAAGTTGCCCGTTAGTTTGTTTAGTTTAGGGCTTACGACTTCAATTAGGAGTTGCCCGATGATTAGATTTGGGTAAGGGCTTATGACCTTCACTTGAAAGTAGCCCTAATGATGGGACTTACGGCCTCTATTAGAGGTGGCCCAAAGATTTTTGGGTATGAGTGGGTCTTATGGCTTCTATTAGAAGTAGCCCAACGACCGGTCTTAAGACCTAGCTCTATAAGCTAAGTGACCCTAATAATGGGTCTTACAACCTAGCCCTTATAAACTAGGATGCCTGTATGGGTTTGAGTTTTAGATTTAGGGTCGTTCAATTAGAAATTCCCTAATACGCGTGGGTCTTACTGCTTTGCTTAGAAGTAGCCCATTACGTTGTAGATATTTGCTAGTTTTGACACTAGACAGTGGTTTTGACACTTACTTGCCAGTGGTTATTTTCCTACCCTAGCTTTCAGTAGTGTGTTTGTTGTTTATTCTTGTGCTTGTAGTTCTTTTCATACCACAGTAGTCTATTGCTAAACTTTAGCATTGTATTTTTGCCTGCAGTAGTAGTTTTCCTTGCTCGCAGTGTTAGCTCTTTTTTTTTTTACCAGTACTAGTTTTGTTTCAGTACTAGCTTTATTTATTATTTTTATTTTTATATTGAGCTGATATTTTGGTTTGCCTGCTTACCGGTACAGGGTACTTGTAGCAGATTGGAGAGTTTAAGGTGTTTAGAGAGCTGCTCAGATGTTGAGCTTTGCATTTGAGTTTGTTTTTAGAGGTTCAAAGTTCTTTGTTGAGTTGTTTGGAGAATTGTTTGAGAGCTTATGTTTGAGAGTTGCTCAATTGGAGAGCTTGTATGTAGACTGGACTATTGAAAACATTTTTAGTCATGCATTTTATTTTATTATTATTTGTATTAATTAATTAGATTAATTGGTTAATTAAAATATTGAATTTTAATTAAAATTTTAATTTACTCAATTTGATTTTTTAATTTGTTTGAATATTTGAAAGTGTTATTTTTTAGTTGTATTATTAATTAAATTAGATCGCTCATTAATTTAATTGAATTTAAATATTTCTTTAATTAAATGTTATATAATTAAATTGAGCTTAGAACCAATTAATTATATGAATTTTTATTAGCTGTTAAATCATTTAAGTTAATTTCTCTTACAATCTTGCTTTAATTTGGTTAGAAAATTAAATCCAATTGGTTCGGTTAAATTATTTTAAGTTTCGGTTAAATTTTAAATTAAAATTCTTGATATAATATTTTTTAAATGGTTATTTAATTAGATCTCTTTTTAGATTAATTATTAAACAACCCAATTTTAAATTTAAAGTTCAAGTTAGTTGATTTAACTTAAAATTTTAGATGAGCAGTTAAGAAGATTATGTATTTTTCATTTTTACTGTTAATTAAGTGATTTAAAAGT